>OZ012703.1:65438339-65902339 GCA_963942595.1 Cylloceria caligata
TCGTCAAGGCCGCGAAAATAGCTGATGCCGCAGGATCGCCGCCGCCGCCGTCGCGGTATAAGCTTATTTAAGAGTCAGCTGATTGATTTTGATAGACACTCATCGATATGGATACACATTGGAAACATCCATGGACAGCCGTGATAAGTGGTCCTACGGGTTGTGGAAAAACATATTTTGTTAAAAAATTCTTTAAATACATGCGCGAAATGACGGATGACCCGTTCGAGCGTATTGTAACGGTGATTTTCAACGTTATCATATACTTTATTTATCGTGGGAATTTGGGCTCGATCACATAACTAATTAATTGAGACTTCGTAGTGGTTGATGGTAAGGCTTTATTCCAAGAAAAATAGTTTCATAAAAAAAATGTCACTTTTTAATTACGGTCACTCGATTTCTGCATAATGACCATTTTAACTTCATAATTTTAGCGATTATTTCTACGATTATGATTTTATAATGTTGTGCACCTATTCCCAGTATCTTCGAAGGTTTATTATTCTTTTCGTACGTCAGTATTGCTGTACGCTCGATACACAGACATGCTCATACCACCAGACACTCGCATCGCACTCGCTCCTTCGACAGAGTGTATCAACTCGGTGTACAATTCTTTCTCTTTTACTCTCGTTACGCTTTCTCTCTTCCACTCTTCCACTCGTCTAGCCGGGCGATTCCCGTTTCGACTGTCGATTTGAGACGATTTTTTTCCTTATACACTACTAGTTTAAACGTATTAATTAATCCTACGCACTTAATTCTATGGTTATCTATTTATATCTTAATCTATTTCCCGTATACTTTTTACTTCACTAGAACCGATTCCTTATATCCTCTATGCATTTAAATTGGGGAATTTCGGCGATTATTTCTATGTTATTTCTTATTATCCGAGCACCAATTCTCGGTATTCTTGGGCTCGCACTTCGGTTACGTGTTGATGCCTTGGTATTTCCTCGTTACGCATACACACACCGCCGCACGCATTCGCTCACTCCTTGGACAGAGTGTATCAACTCTGTGTACAATTCTTTCTCACTCACTCTCGTTTCACTTTCTCTCTGTCTTACTTCCTCTCACACGATTTTGGTGTCTCTTGTCTATATCGTCGGTTTAAAGATCTATACCATTTGATTCTATTTCCTCACACACAACGCGCTTAATTTTATGCACTTCCTTTCCTACACTCGAATCAATCCTCTTAATCCTATTCTCTTGAAACTCTTAAAAACTACTGGCGTAATCGTATCAATTATTCCTACGCATCGACTCTATTAAACTTATCGACTAGTTAAATTGTGATAATTTGATAATTTCTACACTATATAATTCGTTATTGTTAATGATTTGGGCACTCTCTCGTCTCTGGGCACCACTCACTGGTTTTATTTCCGGAGTGAACACAGACTCTATGATAGATAAGATTTGAAATAACTCTTGGATTTTGATTTTTAATTAGAATTTTTCCGTTCTCAATTTTCGTACCTCCACCGTTTAGACTATTTTTCCAAGAGAGCTCCTCTCTCCCCGCACCGACCTTTCATAGGCCTCCCCTCGCCTCATTCCCCTCTGCCTATTTTTCATCATAATTTTGAAATCTAACGCATCTTTAGACTTTTGCGGTTCACCGCTGCCGCGCTCACCTCTTCCCCTCGCCTCCCGGCAAGGCCAGACGGTTGCTGGCCTGCTGTTTATGTCAGCGAGGGAATTCCGGAACTGTGACGTAGGTTTTTGTCTCGAGTTCAATGGCCTAGTGCCCGCAAACCTCGGTACGCTTGTACCGAGTCCGTCGCTCAGGTGTTTCGATACTTCTTACATATATTCGGGTTCTTCTAGCCGTTCGAAATAAAGATCGATGCCCGAGAATATAACTCTGTTATATTGCATCGATTATTATCGTATTCATCTCTACGCTCATGCATGTAACCATGTTACAGTATACTTTTTTATTACTCAGAGTGGCAGTCCGGGTATTCAGAGTACGATGATAAAATCGAATTTCGCGAGGGTTTACCGCAAGCAGCAGACTACTCGAATGATACAAGGCTTAAACTTGTGGTCATTGACGATATAATGCGCGAGGCATCCAATAATACTGTGGTCGATCTTTTCACCAAGGGTAGCCATCATAAAAATCTTAGTGTCATTTTCATCACGCAAAATTTCTTCTATCAGGGTCACGGGTAGCGCGATACCTTCTTAAACGCTAATTATATCGTTGTCTTCAAATATCCGCGAGATCGCGCGCAAATTCAGGATCTAGCCCGTCAGGTATGTCCCGAGAATCCGCAATTTTTGCAGGAGGTATATTTCGATGCAACAGCTGCACCGCACGGCTATCTATTATTCGACTTGAAAGAATCGACGATTGGTAATTGTCGATTCCGCGGCTGTATATTTCCCGATGATCAATACCATTACGTTTACCAGGTGTATGCATAAGTTTTTTCCGGTTTTTTGGTAAAAAAAAACACGTAATTTTCAAGGGAAATTAATTTTTGTTTTATTCAAAATATTGGCCATCGGCTTCTACACATTTCGCCCATCTTTCAGGTAACTTATGAATACCATGCCAGAAAAACTGCTTGTCTTTTGCGGCAAACCATTCGTCGAGCCATTTTCCAACTTCCTCGAAATTGCTGAAGTGCTGCTCTGGGAGCGCGTGCCCCATTGATGCGAAGAGGTGATAGTCAGATGGCGCCAGGTCTGGCGAATACGGCGGGTGCGGAAGGATGTCCCATCCAAGCGATTTCAAGGTGTCTTTCACTGCTTTTGCTGTGTGAGACGGCGCATTGTCGTGTAACAAAATCACTTTGCCATGTCTTCTGGCCCATTCCGGTCGTCTTTCGATTAATGCGTGGTCTAAATTTATAATTTGTTGGCGATAGCGTTGTGTATTAAGGGTTTCGCCGGGCTTCAAGAGTTCATAATACACAATACCGCTCTGGTCCCACCAGACACAGAGCATGGTCTTCTTGCCGAAGCAATTTGGCCTTAGTGTTGAAGGACCGGCTTCGCCAGGTGAAAGCCACGATTTTTTCCGCTTCGGTTTTTAAAATAAATCCATTTTTCGTCACCCGTCACAATTCGATGCAAAAATGATTTTCTTTCGTGGCGTTGAAGCAGCACTTCACAAGTGACTGCGATTTTCTATTTGACGTTCATTTAAATCGTGTGGGACCCATTTACCGAGTTTATTGATCTTCCCCATTACTCGTAAACGTCTGCTGATTGTTTCTTGTGACACATGTAATGCTTCTGCTAATTGCCGTTGAGTTTAAGTTGGGTCATCATCCAATAACTCCTGCAATTGCTCGTCTTCGCATTTTTGTGGTCTACCAGAGCGCTCACTGTCTTTCACATTGAAATCACCGTTTTAAATTGTCGAAACCATGTCTCACATGTTCTAATCGATGGAACGTGTTCATCATATGTTTCTACCAGCAAACGTTGACTTTCAGCAGCCTTTTGCTTTTGATTAAATCAGAAAAGCAATGCGTGCCGCAAATGTTCTTTTTCAGGCACAAAACTCGACATGATCACTGAACGATAAAACAAAGACACTAGTTTTTGGCGGACTCAACTTGTGTGTGTCTGTAGGTTAATGTCAGACGAACAAAATGACGTATGTGTCAAATTAATACGTTGCGTACTTTTCGCTGGCGCCATCTCTTAGTTAAACCGGAAAAAACTTATGCATACACCTGGTACGTGTCTCGAAAAGCAATAAAGTTTCGCGATGCGATGCGCAATGTACCGGTAATGCGCTTGTAATGGCGTTGCGCGGACCTCTCGATAAAAAGCAAATAATTATATTCCAAGCGCTGTGTTATCTGAGGCAAGAGCAGCGACGTGCAATTTTGCGCAAAGCAGATGTAGTGCTCGTACGGTGTATATGCGAGTGTGCTCTAAACGTTTTGGCGGGAAACATGAGTCTGAACAACGTGCAAAAGAATCATCTTCGGAGGCACGCGACAATTCTTCGACGACTAGCCGCCAAAAAGGGAAATTGGAGCGGTAACAGGAAGATCATCGTCGAACACTGTGTCGGATTTCTCAAGTTGCTTCTTGCCTGTCTTGGTCTACATGAGCCATGGAATATGCCAGAAAGATGGTACTTATTCCTCATGATAACATACATCGTCTCGCTGGACTCGCCACTACTGCTGCTACTACTACTACTATTACTACTACTACTACAGACCCGTTGCTCTCCATACAGACTACCGGTACGCCATTATCGCGCCTCGACTCTGAGCTGTGTGAAATTCTAAACTCTCACTCGTACAAGAGCGAGAGAGAGAAATGGATAGCGTACCAGCAGGTTTTACAGCGTGATCATCACATGGTCGAGTACGATAATGCAGTACCAAATATTTCAACAAAACGAAAAGTAGCAATACTCGATAGTCACGAGATTAAAATCGACGACGTTTCAATGAACAAAGTTAAATCTCGCCTCACTGACACACTTATTATCAATAGCGTACCAAAAAAATTTAAATTTAAAGCAATATCGTTGCTTCGCAATTTGCATCGCCGTTGGTAAAAACTGACATGGGATCGTAACGGCGTTGTTGCATAGACGGCAGAAGAATTTCAAATTCTAATATCGTTGATCTTGTTAACGATGCTATGCGAGGTAGAAAACGCGAGAAACCCATGTGTCGATCTCACTTTGCTAAACTCCTGCGAGCGATACAGATGCCGCGCGAATTTATCGGCAATCCCGAGTTACTACACGAGCCTACACCTACATCATCTTCGACACCGCAGCGGCGTCTTATTTTACCACGCGATAGTGATAGTAGCAGCAGCAACAGCAGCAACAGTAGCAACAACAAGAACGAGGCCGAGACCGCACACTCAAACAGAGATTTAATGCTCACGGCGGAAAACGACATCATCAAGGGGGATGACATAGGAGGGGGATGAAGAAAAGGACGAACAATTGTAAAACATCGCACAAGTAGAGAGCCAACGACAGTGAATATCGATCCCCCACAAAGTTAGAAACGAAAAAGAAAAAGAACCCATTTGACTGGTCATCGTTAAAATTGTGAAAATTCTTCATAAAATCTATTATGACACCGCTCATCCTGCCTTCTATTCTCGAGCAAAAAATTTGGCCCAGGTGGATCGAAGAGTAGCGCGAAAAAATGTTTTACCATGGCTCGAGGCACAGGATAGACGATGATAGACGATGTATGGGAGTCTGATTTAGCTGATCTTCGCTCGATAGCCACGTACAACGATGGGTACGCAAATCTACTTATTGTTATAGACGTGTTAAACAAATACGCGGGCGTCGAGGCTTTGCGTGACAAAACGAGCGCAAACGTGGCCTGCGGTTTCACATGCATACTCGCACGCAGTAACAATCGTCGCCCACAGCAATTGCAAACTGATCGAGGCAAAGAATTTACCGGCACTCCATTTCAGCAAATTCTTGTTGTGCCGCGGAATATTCCGTCCGTATTTAGTATATTTGGGAATATTCCATAGTAAAGAAACATCGGAATTCGTTCAAGACAAGAAACGAAGTCCAATGCCCGATCGTATGAACGACCCCAAGAACGCCGACGCAGTATGAGCGACTCGCTTGGCGTTCGATGACAGGCTAACGCTAAAATTGCGAATTACGGGATTTTCATGAAGACAGTTAGCAACTGCTTTACGAAAGGACAGAATTAATTTCGACTTAAGAACGAACGGTTGGTTCCTTGTGAAATTCTCAGAACAACGCGTAATTGTACTTTCTTACTTTGATTTTTACATAGACAACGGATAGTTACCGTTGCCTATAATAAATACTTCCTTTTACAAAATTCGTGTTTTCATCGATAACTCGAAATCCATCTTCTTATCGGCAAACGATCCCAAAAATAATGACTTTTTAATATTGTACCGAATACCGAATAATCTAATTACCCGGTACCGGCATAACATTTGGTGGCAGCGGTGGGATCTGCCGAAGTTAAGTGATTCGCGATTTATTAGGACAAAAGTGTTTTGGAGAAAATGAAGAGCGACACTAACGTGACGACTACAACGCGTGCAAGGACACCAGTGTAGTTCGTGAAAACCCGACTCATCTAACGCGAAGCCGTGAAGTGAACGTCGGTGCGGGGTGACGTATCGGTCAACCGTTTAAAGTCCCGATTGACGGTGTCACGTCAAGTCGCGGAGAACCGCACAAAGTGTGCAACCGAGTACGCACAGCAGCTACTCGACAAGAAGCCGTCAGGCAACCGTTGGCGACGCACCAAGGACGAACCCAGGAACCAACGAAGATACGGGTCAACGGTACCAGGGAGGATAACTGGACCAGCCTTCGAGGGAAGCTACGAGACAACAGGTCTACAGCACCGGAGGAACTGCACCCGAGAACAACAGTATGGAAAGGATCGTCTACCAGATCATCTTTCTGTAAGTGGCGGTTACTTTATACTTATACATATTGTCGATAAACTGAAGCCAGATAGGAAAAAAATTGTGGAATTTTTTGGAAAAAAAAATAAATAATAATAATAATAATAATTTTGCCAAAGCCAGCGTGTAAAGGATATTTGGGAAAATATTCCACTAGATATATATCTCTTGAGATTTTGTGGGAATATTTTTTAGTAGAGTTCGCCGCGAAATTAGCAAATATGTCAGATCTTAGAGGAGCCCGACCAAGAAATAGGGGCAACTCGCTAGAGACCACGTTGCCCAGTGAAGAGGTGGACCCCACAGCTGGATTAGCCACAGCCGTAGGGGACATAGTTTACGAAGCGCGCAGGGCGCTATTTGGGCTCTCGCCGTCGGGGCGAATCCCTTCAAGCAGACAAGGGGCCCTGGCGGACCGACTGACGGCCCAGTTTGGCGTAAACCCACGTAGGGGTGCGTCATTCGGGGATTTCGACAGTGACGCTAGCGACGACTTGCTTAATATGGCCACTGGCGAGCAAACTCCCGAGCAAGTCACCGACGACATGGGTGAACGGGAAATAGAAAATATGCGAACAATAGATTGCGTAGGTTGTTCAGCGGCTACCGGTACGACAGCCCGGTCAGTACCAGCGAGCGTACGCGATCGGTTGGAAGCGGTCGACCGAAGCGAACGCGAATTAAGGAGAGTCCGACGACAGTATGAAAGGCTGCAGCGCGAGCACGATCGAGGCCAACGCGAACTCGATCGCGAACTCAGGGAGGCCGGAACACCGTCGGCAAGGCGGAACTTGGCGGACACGCTCAACAAGGTAAGCGCGGACGAGTTCGAACTCATCCGGTCCCTGCGCGAGCAAAACGCCGAACTATCGCGAAGACTGGAAAATACAGGGTTGGAAGAACGCCCTATACCGCATCCGCGGTCGAGGCAAACCCGATTTCAGGAATCAGAATATCCCCCTGCGGATCCCGTGTTCCAAAGGGAACAACAAAGGGTGCCGGAAACACCGAGTAGGACGCTCGATCTTGGTCTTGCGCTAAAAAACATCAAGCATTTCGACGGAAGCAACGCTGACGAACTAGACGCCTTCTTACGATCCTGCAAGACCGTTTTCAAGCGAGTAGCGCCCCGGGATCAAGATATCCTGTTAGAGCTAGTGCTCAGCAGCAAGCTCGAGGGCAGAGCGTCCAGAGAATGAAGCACAAACTAATCCACTTGGTAGCACAGCTTAAAACCGAGCTGGAGGCCCTGTACGGGAAGCGGAAGTCGTTGCCTGCGTTACAAGTAGATTTCAACTCCCTCCGGCAGGGCCAGGGAGAGGACATCGCGGTATACGCCGTCAGGACCGAGCGTATCACCGTCGATATAATAGAAAAGCTTTGCAAGGAAGCCACTACGATGACTGAAATGCGCATCATCGAGAAAATAATACGGAAGAGTGCCCAAGCTCTTTGAAAATTGACTGCATGGGCAGGTCCAAATTCTGGTGAGATCTCGTAACTATGCCACTCTCCACGAGTCGGTAACGGGAGCCATCGAGATCACCAACATGGTGCAGCCAAAGGGAGAGGCAGGTGGAGTATTAAGCCACCCCAGAAGGTCCCAAGGCGCATCACCCCGGCAGGGAGAAAATTGTTTCACCTGCGGAAAACCTGGACACATGGCTCGAGACTGCACCCAGAATTCGGGACGAGTAAGCCTACCAGTACCCAGTGAAAACAAGTCAATCCAAAATGTGGAAATAACCTGCAATTACTGCCAGAAGAAAGGCCACATGTGGAAGGACTGCCGGAAGAGACTGTCGCAGAATAAAAGCGAGCCAACGCAGCCGCCCCGACAGCCAAGAAACGCAGGCTACAAAGATGCAAAAAATACGGTAACTGCGGGGCCAGATCCAGCCACTGCAGGCGTGAACACGCTGGGCGCACTGAGACTGAATACGCTAACTGTCCAACAGGGACCTGCGTGCAAGCAGAAGAAAACAACGCTGCAGCTTCTACAAGTAACGTTGCCGGCGTCGAGTGCCACCACCAGCGACTTCGATATCGATGCACCGTTGGCCACGACCGGGGTACTCACCCTCAAAGCGGACACCGGAGCGCAGTGCAGCATAATCAAGGAAGGCTGTCTCAAACCAGAGACCATGGTGAGCGACTGCACCGTAGAGCTGCAGGGGGTAGCGGGCGAGAAATTCACCCCCCTCGGGATAGGTAAAATTGTACTCGAGATACCGGCTTTAAATTTAGAGCATTGGTTCTACATCGTTCCGAACAATGTGCCGTTGAAGGTCAACGGATTACTTGGCATGGACTTTATCAAGCAGCATAAAGCGGACATCCTGCATGGCGAGATGCTCAAGTTGTATGGACACTGCATGCCGCTACGGGACGGCACGACGTGGATATATTCATCACCACGCAGTAGAACTGCCGCCACGCGCAAATACATGGGCCTTCTTACAAAGATCAATCTTCCTTCCGGAAACAGGTCTAACATGGATGCCGCCAAGGAAAATACATCTGTCAGACTACCTACAAGGAGCGGGATCGGCCGAGGCATCATAGACCCCGTGTCACACCGTCAAGAATCAAAAGAATGAGTTTAGAAGTTTCTAAATGCGACGGGGAAGTGCAACAGCCGACGGTGACATGCGAGCCGTCGGAGATAGCGAAGACCGTACGTAGCCGCCAGGTCAAGGCACTGTGCGTTAGCTCAGAGAGCACGGGGAAGAAGGCCAAACGGTTTGCGCAGCGCCAACGGAAGCTCGACTTGGTGCCCCCCAGCAGTGAAAAGCAAGCAGCTCGCGCAGGAATAGTGTGCGGATACAACGGTGTATTCTAACTACGAGGGAACAAGCGACAGCGCACGCAAAAGGTGCAGTATCGCGCACCCTTTAAGGTCGGATCGAAGGACCTAGGTTCGCAACCCTTCCCTGGGAAGAACGTAAAATCGGGGCATGGGTCCGGTAAAATGCAGAAAGCCGGAAAAAGAAATACTGATGCAGACGCTCTGAGTCGCATATACGCGACCACACGAGCCCGAGTGGGACAGGAAAGAAAGTCCCACAAAAAGGAGAAAGATAGCGCAATCGGGTATACGAACAGCCGCACAAAGCGGAGAGTCGAAGATACCCAAGGCAACCACTATAACTTGTCGAAGCCACAGGCTAAACTCGCCCACGAGACAGAGAAGTGGAAATGCCGACAGACAAAATGCTAGCGGAAGGTATAGCCCAGTCCAGCAGGAGTCAATGTAACGTGCCGCTGATGGTCGTGGCTAAGAAACCCGATGCCGCCGGAGTGAAGAAAATGCGCGTAGTGGTGGACTTTCTGAAGTTGAACGAAGCCACCATCGGAGACTCGTACCCACTGCCCAATATCACCGAAATATTGGACCAGTTGGGACGGGCCCGATATTATACGACTTTGGATCTCGCCTCTGGATTTCACCAAATCCCGATGGCGCAGGAAAACATAGAAAAACGGCATTTTCTACTCCGCGGGGTCATTTTGGATCCATTCAGATGGAAGAACGCACCACCGACTTTCCAGCGGCTAATGAACTCCGCGTTAGCAGGACTACAGGGCGTCAAATGCTATGTGTACCTCGACGACATAGTAACACACGGAGTAAGAGCTACTCGCGATAATATGGGCCCTAGCTCAATTCCGGCCATATATTTATGGTACCTGTTTCACAGTAGTGACGGACCACCAACCGCTCACCTGGCTGTTCGAAGTAAAGGACACAGGTTCGAGATTGATGCGTTGGAAAATTAAATTGGCGGAACATGAGTTTAAGGTAGAGTACAAGGCAGGAAAGCGCAATCTGCACGAATGCAGATGCGCTAAGTCGAATATTCCTCACTACGAAGGCCCAAACGAGAGCGAAGAACGAAGTCCGTGAGTCGAAAGAGGACCGCACGACGGGGCAAGTAGGCACAACGAAAGACCGCACAAAGCGGACAGCCGAAGATACCCCGTATAGCCATGGTAGCTCGCTGGAGCGAGAGATAGAGAGATTCGCAGCGTGCATGCAGATCGCTCTACTGAACCCCACAGCCCCGACGAAAAGCCGTGCGGTCGGGGAAGGGGAAGACCACGCAAGCTAGCAACACAAGCCACTGGTAAGACTGCGAGCACCGCTGACAAGGATGGAGCGGGCCCAGCACAGCATGGCGGACCCGCGAAGCGCGGAAGGCCGCGAAAAGCAAACGTTGCAAGGCCGTTCGAGAGAGAGAGCGACTCAACGGCGGAGCTTACGGTGGGCACGCCGAGCGAAGAAACTGCGGACAGAGCACCGCAAAGGCCTGCTGAGGAAGCGTGGTATGGCGTGGCCCGTGGCCTACGAACTTCTAGCAGCGCGGACGGAGACAGCGTTATAAAAAAGTATAGCGACTGCCGCAGTGGCGTAGCCACTCCTTCTGCCGATGACCGCCAGAAAATAATTAGAGAATACCACGACACCACCCTAGGAGGGCATCAGGGTATACGGCGTACGTTACATCGGATCCGGACCAAATACGACTGGCCCGGCCTGAGAAGAGATCTAGAAAATTATATATCGTCATGCGAATCCTGTCAAAAGAATAAAATCAGGAAAAGGGAACGAGTGCCGATGGTGGTAACGGACACCCCATCGAGGTCACTTGAAAAGGTTGCGGTCGACATTGTAGGACCGCTGCCGGAAAGCGACTCCGAAAAAAAATATATACTTACAATTCAAGATGCACTCACCAAGTACAGCGCAGCGATCTGACTGCCGAACCAAGAGGCCTCGACAGTAGCAAAGGCGCTCGTCGAAGAATTGATCTGCCGGCACGGGACACCGGAAATAATATTATCGGATCAAGGCACGAGATTCCTCAGCTCGACGAGAGATGTGTCGACTGCTCCGAATCAAGAAAATACAAACGACTGCCTACCACCCAGAATCAAATAGCGCACTAGAAAGATCGCATCGCACCCTCGCTGAGTACCTGAAAAATTTCATAAATGAGGATCAAGGTAATTGGGACGAGTGGCTGCCGTACGCGATGTTCACGTACAACACCACTCCGCATACGGGGACCGGATTGTCACCCTATGTATTGGTGTACGGACGCGAAGCGGAGTTACCGACCGCCATGAAGCAGGAGCCCCGCCGCACCTATGCTTACGACGACTACGTCCAAGAGTTACGCGAACGATTACGCGCCGCATGGACGGTAGCTCGCGATAATCTAGAAGGCGCGAAAAGACGGTCGAAGACAGCGTACGACCACGGCGCGCAGGTGCAGGAGTACCGCGTCGGTGAACGTGTACTCCTTCGCGACGAGACGGTGCGCAGGGGGCGGTCGGCCAAGCTGACCCCGAAGTGGACGGGACCCCACGAGATTGTGGAAGCAAGACCTCCCGTTAATTACATCGTCCAGAAAGGACGGAAAACTCAGACGGTACTCGCAAACCGTCTAAAGTTATATATCGAACATTAAGTACTAAATAAATGTGGGAGAGGAGCTCCACGGAGCACAAGGAAAGGAACTCCAATGAAATAACGACGAATAAATAATCAACGGAGAAAGAAGAAACCTTACCACGAAAACAAGCACCTCGGGGGTCAGGTCTGCCCCCCCTGCAAACCACAGCTCCATAGAACCCCGAAAAGTGGAAATGAACGACGACATTAAGGGTCGAAAGCAGATCTAGTAATGCTAACATCACGAGACAAAACCCGCGAGACCGCTAGAGAAAAGAAGGGGTACTAGCGCAGTAAGCATTCTCACGCTTTTCTCCTACCTCCTTACAGGTTGATAGCAGCCAAAGATGGACTAGCAAACCCCACGCAGCATCATCCCGACTACATAGTCAGCGCGTTTACAAGCACTCCAGGCATCTATTACGAAGAAATAGGAAGCCTCAAGATAATCCAGTCGACATGGCGGTTGATCGTCAGGCTGGACCTTGCCGCTCTAATGCACCGAGAAGCAGAAATCAGCACAAGTCTACAACGCCTCACGGAGCTGTGCAAAAACGAAACCCGCATCAATGACATATGCCCCGTTCTCGACGATTCCGTACTTAGAATGAAGAGAAGGATAGAGATGGGGGTATCGACAATATTTGACCTCCTCGGGACGCGTCCCGTTCGAGAACGCAGAGGGTTAGTAGATGGCCTTGGAAGCATTATCAAAACCATCACGGGAAACATGGACGCCGCCAACGCACAGGAACTCCACGATGAGATAACGCACCTTAAGGCGTCCCATCAGACCTTGAAGGAAGGGCTGAAAAACCAAATACAGGTTATCAAAACCACTCTCAGCCTATTTAATGAGAGCGCCCATCACATACAGGCCAACGAGCGGACTCTACAGGCCCAAAGGCAGCATATGAACAGCACACTCGACAGAGAGGTATACTACGTAAAGAGACGCCAACACCTAGACGAAACGCTCGACGCAATGAGTATTGCGGTCGAAGCATTACTCAGCGACGTACAGGAGTTAGTGTGGCTGGTGGACGATATAGCTAGCGGTAAGCCCAGAGCAACGTCCCTGCCACCACGCACACTCATAACACACCTTGTCGAAGCACTTCCACACCTACCATCAGGCAGTAGTTTCCCAGTCGCAATAACGCACGACCAAGTGCCAACACTTATGCGACTGGCAGATACCAGGGCCTACAGCGAAGGCAACGCGGTAGTGCTCCTGCTGGATATACCGCTGATCGGGCAGCAACAGTATAGTATACAAAAAGTATACCCTATACCTATGCGCGCTGACAACGGCAAATACTACTACGTGGATGCGAAAGAGACCCACGTAGTAATAGATCTCGAGAACCGTCAATACTTGAGGATGACGTCGGACGACATAAAAATTTGCAAAACACTGGGCAAGTCTTAATCTGCCCACCCACGTTTCCCACGATTCCGATTACGAACGATGCTCCTTGCGAAGTCCTCATTTACGCAAAAATGAACACTAATAACGGCAAGAAATGCGGAAAAAGGGTCATCGATCTAAACCATCCCCTCATCATCCCAATGCAACAGCGAGGGCGATGGCTGTACGTCGCGCCAACACCTGAACCTGTAGGAATAAGTTGCGGAAAAACTACTCCGACTCAACACGAAATATTACACAATTCAGGCATACTGGCTTTGGTAGGTGTATGTATAGTAACCGCCCAAGATTTCAGCAATAAAACCATCGGGCGGACCTCACAGATCATCCGGGAAAACTATCTCCCATCGTTCAATTTAACATTAACGGAAATTGAAGCCCAGGCGCCCCCTACGCAGACAGAGAGGACAATTCCATTACAGAGCGTGCTGCGAGACCCAGAAGAGCTTCAAAAACTCGGAACTCGAGCCGACCAAATCATGGACAGCCTTAATACTGCCGGAGACGGGATGCAACACATCCACAATATGAGTTTCTACTCACTGGATGCAGTAGCACCAATAGCCTTGGTTGGCTATGTTCTGTTTAAATGTTATAGGTATCAACGAAACCGAACACCAACAAGGACAAGCGAGGCAACGACCCCGGCAGCAGCTGAGGTAAACATCAACCTCGAGCCGATCGGACGACAACAGCCAGAAGAGCAACTGCGATCCGAGCTGGCCAGGTTATGCACCCGTCCCCCCAACCGAGAACGACTCGCTCGGCACGAAAGACGATAAGAAGCAAAAGGAAAAACTTCATCGTTACAAATGAAAAAATGAAAAATTTTATTGTATTGTTATATAACTTCAAACGGGAAACCAATCAAAGAAAAAATTTTTCTAAGAAAAAATTATTCCTTTTAAGGGGGGAGGGATGTTGTGCCACGGAATATTCCGTCCGTATTTAGTATATTCGGGAATATTCCATAGTAAAGAAACATTGGAATTCGTTCAAGACAAGAAACGAAGTCCAATGCCCGATCGTATGAACGACCCCAAGAACGCCGACGCAGCATGAGCGACTCGCTTGGCGTTCGACGACAGGCTAACGCTAAAATTGCGAATTAAGGGATTTTCGTGAAGACGGTTAGCAACTGCTTTACGAAAGGACAGAATTAATTTCGACTTAAGAACGAACGGTTGGTTCCTCGTGAAATTCTCAGAACAACGCGTAATTGTACTTTCTTACTTTGATTTTTACATAGACAACGGAAAGTTACCGTTGCCTATAATAAATACTTCCTTTTACATAAATTCGTATTTTCATCGATAACTCGAGATCCATCTCCTTATCGGCAAACGATCCCAAAAATAATATCAGGGGTACAAATTGAAAATGCGGGTTTGATAACAGATGGCGTTACTAACGCTATACGCATCAGGCAGTACTGTGACTATGTTCATGTCAAAGCTATCAGGAGTACAAATTGAAAATGCGGGATTTTTTTCTATTTTTGAACGTTTATTCTGAAAAAATGGTAACAAATGAATTATTCAAAGTATTGTCCATCGCTAGCCACAACTTTTTCCCATCTTTCTGGCAATTTACGGATACCGTCGCGAAAAAATTCGGCCGGCTTGGCTGCTATCCAGTCATCGACCCATTTTTGGGCTTCTTCGTAAGAATGGAAGCGCTGGTCAGCTAGGCCATGTGTCATCGATCGGAAAAGGTGGTAATCGGAAGGAGCAATATCTGGGCTATACGGCGGGTGGGGTAAGACTTCCCATTTCAGCGTTTGTAGGTATGTTTTGACCGGCGCTGCAACATGTGGCCGAGCGTTGTCATGTTGCAAAATTACTTTGTCGTGTCTTTGCTCGTATTGTGGCCGTTTTTCTTTGAGTGCGCGGCTCAAACGCATCAATTGAGTTCGGTATAGTGCTCCTGTGATGGTTTCGTTCGATTTCAATAGCTCATAATACACCACACCCAGCTGGTCCCACCAAATACAGAGCATGAGCTTGGCGCCGTGAATATTTGGTTTGGCCGTCGATGATGATGCATGGCCGGGGTAACCATATGATTTTTTGCGCTTCGGGTTATCGTAATGGATCCACTTTTCATCACCAGTGACAATGCGATGCAAAAAACCCTTCCGTTTTTGCCGTTCGAGCAGCAGTTCGCATGCAAAAAAACGGCGCTCGACGTCTCTCGGCTTCAGCTCATACGGCACCCAATGTCCTTGCTTTTGGATCATTCCGAGGGCTTTTATACGATGGGAAATGGCTTGTTGTGTCACTCCCAATGAATCTGCGAGCTCTTGTTGAGTTTGACACGAGTCTTCATTGAGTATTGCCTCCAATTCAGCATTCTCAAACTTTTTCACTTGGCCCGGCCGCTCTTTGTCCTCAACGTCAAAATCACCACTTCTAAACCGCACAAACCATCTCTCGCACGTTGAAACCGATGGAACATGACTCGGATAAGCCTCGGAGACCAATCGATGTGCTTCAGCAGCACTTTTCTTCAAATTAAAGAAGTAAATTAAAACTTCCCGCAAATGCTGTTTTGTTGGCACGAAACTCGACATATTGAGAGCTCAAAAAAACTATGAATTTGACACTGCGACAAATTGACACATACTGAAAATTAAAGCTATAAGACGTAGCTTTGACATGAACATAGTCACAGTACTGCCTGATGCGTATAGCGTTAGTAACGCCATCTGTTATCAAACCCGCATTTTCAATTTGTACCCCTGATACGTCTTATAGCTTTAATTTTCAGTATGTGTCAATTTGTCGCAGTGTCAAATTCATAGTTTTTTGAGCTCTCAATATGTCGAGTTTCGTGCCAACAAAACAGCATTTGCGGGAAGTTTTAATTTACTTCTTTAATTTGAAGAAAAGTGCTGCTGAAGCACATCGATTGGTCTCCGAGGCTTATCCGAGTCATGTTCCATCGGTTTCAACGTGCGAGAGATGGTTTGTGCGGTTTAGAAGTGGTGATTTTGACGTTGAGGACAAAGAGCGGCCGGGCCAAGTGAAAAAGTTTGAGAATGCTGAATTGGAGGCAATACTCAATGAAGACTCGTGTCAAACTCAACAAGAGCTCGCAGATTCATTGGGAGTGACACAACAAGCCATTTCCCATCGTATAAAAGCCCTCGGAATGATCCAAAAGCAAGGACATTGGGTGCCGTATGAGCTGAAGCCGAGAGACGTCGAGCGCCGTTTTTTTGCATGCGAACTGCTGCTCGAACGGCAAAAACGGAAGGGTTTTTTGCATCGCATTGTCACTGGTGATGAAAAGTGGATCCATTACGATAACCCGAAGCGCAAAAAATCATATGGTTACCCCGGCCATGCATCATCATCGACGGCCAAACCAAATATTCACGGCGCCAAGCTCATGCTCTGTATTTGGTGGGACCAGCTGGGTGTGGTGTATTATGAGCTATTGAAATCGAACGAAACCATCACAGGAGCACTATACCGAACTCAATTGATGCGTTTGAGCCGCGCACTCAAAGAAAAACGGCCACAATACGAGCAAAGACACGACAAAGTAATTTTGCAACATGACAACGCTCGGCCACATGTTGCAGCGCCGGTCAAAACATACCTACAAACGCTGAAATGGGAAGTCTTACCCCACCCGCCGTATAGCCCAGATATTGCTCCTTCCGATTACCACCTTTTCCGATCGATGACACATGGCCTAGCTGACCAGCGCTTCCATTCTTACGAAGAAGCCCAAAAATGGGTCGATGACTGGATAGCAGCCAAGCCGGCCGAATTTTTTCGCGACGGTATCCGTAAATTGCCAGAAAGATGGGAAAAAGTTGTGGCTAGCGATGGACAATACTTTGAATAATTCATTTGTTACCATTTTTTCAGAATAAACGTTCAAAAATAGAAAAAAATCCCGCATTTTCAATTTGTACTCCTGATAACTTTTTAATATTATACCGAATACCGAATAATCTAATTACCCGGTACCGGCATAACATTCTCAGGAACAAGAATATCGATTTTCGCGCTGCTCGTAACCCTGATATAAAAGCTTCGATTGCCGAACGCTTTACTCGCACAATAAAAGAGCCAATGTGGCGTTACTTTACATACACGCGAAATAAGCGTTACATCGATGTTTTACAAAATTTTTTATATGCTTGTAATCACACTTGATACAGCAGAACGCGTATTCCTCCGAGTGAGGTAACCCTCGAAAATGCCTCTACAGCCCGAGAAAATTTAGCACGGCGTTACGAGCGTAACGCGAGAAAAATTGAAAAGCCTAAATATAGCGTCGGTGACTTGGTACGTATCAGTACAGCTAAAGCAGCATTTTTGAAAGGATATGAGCGTGGTTGGAGTAAAGAATTATTCAAGATTCAACGAATATCGTGAATCAAGACCCATTCGTGTATATTTTACACGATCTGAATAACGAGACTATCGACGGTATTTTCTACGAGGCAGAATTATCACGAGTACGAGTGACTCCGTCATCTGAGCAGACGAAAGAGAAGAAGAGGACAAAGAGGAAGAACGCTCGGAATCACAGTCCTTGATAAATATAAGTTCCAAGATTAGCTCTTTCTTTGTCGTACTACCGAGCAACAGTAGTATGCAGTATTTTCCGAATAATACGACGATGAAATTTATTACAAAACTACCGCGTCAGATACGTTTGCACGGAGAATGGTCTCTTTCCCTTGTGGAAATTGCTTATCCGATGACTCTTTTACATGTTCCTCCTGTAGGAAATCTCGTGACTTTTGAGAATGCTGATTATGATTTATCGGGTATAATCTTTTAACACGGAGACGCGCTGATAGAGACCAAGTTCCACCTGGTGTATATCGCTCTATAGACGCTATTTTGGAAAGTATAAATAAGTTACTTCACGTGGCCGGTCATTTGCGCTTTAAATCGCTTCCGAGCGGGCAGGTCGAAGTGGTGCGCGAATGCGACGATCTAATGATACCACGACTTTCGCGTATCACCCGCTATCGTAAGGGTACTAGGACTCTCGGATGAGGCCTGTAGGTCAGTAATGATAGAACCGCAATGCGGATACACAGGGTCGAGGCCTGCATCTCTCACCGGTGCTATACTGGGCAGCATGTTTCTATACACAGATATCTGCGAGAGCTATATTACAGGCGATGTACAAACACCCCTCTTACAAGTTGTTCCCATTGATACTGATGACTGTCAGTATGGTTCGATAAAAATTAAATCATTTTCAACGCCACGATATATACCTCTCTGGCGCAATAATTTACACACTATCGAGATCCATATAACAGACGAATTTGGAGATCCTATACCATTCGAACAGGAAACGTTGACTGTGACGCTACATTTCAAAAGGTCCCACGGTTGATTACACAACTATGGATGATATTGACAGTGTGCAGCACGGATGGGGTCGTCGCGGATATGACGATATTAGCCATGTTTATATCGGAACACCTAATCAAGGAGGACACGGTATCGGTAGCTTTCTCGTGGGCCTGTTTCGTCGAGTGTTACTACTTTTGAAGAAGGGCGCGAAAGCAGTTGGAAAAGAGGCATTGCGCGCTGGTCTAAACATAGCCGGTGTTATCCTCGATAGAAATACAACTATGAAAGATGCTATTCGCGAGAGAGCGCGAGAATCAGGCAGTAATCTCAAACGCAAAGCCTCTGAAAAAATTCCCACTCTCATGCAGAGGTCTGGTTATAAAAAGCGCAAAATTTCGCGAACTCCTCATTCATCGAACGAACGTAAACCACGACGGATCACCCGTAAAAATAAAAGTGTAATGAAGAGAAAAATAATAAAGAAAAAGAAGAAGAATAATAAGAACAATAAGAAGAAGAAGACTCGTCAACGAACGGTTGTAGATATTTTTGGATAGCTGAAACAAGATGGCTTTCTACATGCGCACTCGTACGAGTGTCTTAAATCGAAAATTGAATTACAAACTACGATCGAAGGCTCCAATTCGGTGTATTATAAGCCAATTTCTTCGCTAACAGATGATACACCTATTGAATTTGTTATTCCTGGACAGGGTGATGAGTATATCGATCTCGCGCATACTATGCTTAGTCTGAGAGTGAAAATAACATCTCCTAGTACAGAAATTGCCGCGTGTACAGCGTCGAAAGTAAGTACCGGCCCTGTAAACAATCTCTTGCATTCTATGTTTAATCACGTGGATGTATACCTGAATCAAAAATTAGTTTCACCTCCAAATAATGCCGACGCTTATCGAGCGTACATAGAAACACTTTTGAATTACGGTCCACCAGCCAAAAATTCGTATCTCACGAGCGTTCTCTGGTACGATGATACCCTTGCAAAAATGGATGATATAACATCGGGAAATATGGGTCATGTGAAGAGAAAACAATTTTTAAATGTCGGAAAAACTGTAGACTTGCTCGGTCATCTGCACTGCGATATATTCAATCAGGAGCGGTTCCTATTAAACGGTGTCGAGATGCGACTACGGTTGGTGCGGTCTAGAGATTAATTTTGTCTTGTGGGCGATACAAAGAATGCTCAATGCGGCTTAAAGATTCTCGAGGCATCGCTTCTCGTTCGTAGAACAAAAATAGTTCCTGGTGTGCTGCTCTCGCATGCTAGAACTCTAGCAAAATCTACGGCAAATATTCTCTTACGAGAATCGAGGTAAAAGCCGTTTCAATACACTCTGGTATCCATGGAGAGACTATCGATAATATCGTGCTGGGTCAATTGCCGAAGCGTATAATTATCGGTTTTGTTGATAACAAAGCGATTAACGGCGACTTCAGTATGAATCCATTCAATTTCCAAAATTACCAGATAAATTATCTCTCGTTGTTTGTAGATGGTGCTCAAGTACCTTCGAAGCCGTTACAACCTAATTTCACGAAAAATCATCTATATGTGGATGCCTATCAAACGTTGTTTTCGGGAACTAGAATACATTTCTTGAACGACGGTCATTCGATCGATCGCGATAATTACCGCGATGGATACTGTCTGTTTGCTTTCGATTTGAGACCCGATGTTTCGGCGAACAGCAATTCACATTGGAATTTGATAAAGCACGGTAGTGTGAGAATAGAGGTACGATTTGAGGATGCGCTTGCTTCAACGATAAATTGTGTAGTCTACGCGGAATATGATAATGTCCTTGAAATCGATGCCTCTCGGCAAGTAATGGTGGATTTTACCGGATAAGCGAAAAATGTGCTGATGTCGGAATAAAATTATTTCGTGTTAAGAGATGTAGAAGCGTCTCTGTAAGTAACTAATCAGTCGAGCTCGAGCATCTGTATGGATTAGACGTGAAAATGGATATCGTCGTGGATGTACAGGGAATGCGTGGTAAAGACGCGGAATTTATTCCGAAAGAAATTGCAGTGGTAGCAGTGGATAGACCGTACTGTGCTCATTGAATCGTCACACCGCTGTGTCAGTTTGCCGAATTACCACAGCATTCGAGAAGCCAGAATAATTTTCTCTCGAAATATTTTCACGGTCTTGAATGATACGAGGGCGATGTGAGCTGTAAACAAGCATACGCTAACTTGCGTGAAATTTCGCGATAATCAAGACGTATCTATAAACGCGGTCACGAGAAGGCTATACTTCTTTGCGATATCACGAGTCGTAAAATTTCCAACCTGGAGGATGAGGAGGGCGCCCCATCGTACACATTTATGACGAAATCTTTGCGAAAATACTTCAGACACGCTATGATAAACGATACAGCGTGTTCGCATTGTGCAATGTTCCAGGCTTTCCAAATAAAAAATTGGCTTCGCAAGCACCCATTTAACGGAGAATCATACATGGATGCTTGGTCAGCAGACGAAGAGGAAGAGAATAAGAAAGAGGAGAAAAGAGGAGAAATTCATCATGTAGTCGTGACACGATCGATGATGCTGTGAAATAAATTCTGCATATATACGTCTTTCAAAGCGTATCGGACATCATTTAATCATTGCTATGTGTTCAGCATGAACACTAGACAAATCTACGAGAGACTGCAGTATGTACCACTTTCGACCTTTGGCATATACCCTGCTGACAGAATTCCTCGTGTACGGTCGTTACCGGCTGGACTCGTAGTTAACACGGATAACCACGACGGACCTGGAGAGCATTGGATCGCTATGTACATTAACCATCATGAAAAGGGAATGTACTTTGATAGCTACGGGCTACCACCGGTTATACCGCAACATCTTGCACGACTACGAAGAAACTGCAAGTTCTATCGGTACGGCCTCAAGCAGCTACAGTGTAATACGTCGGATGTGTGTGGACAATTTTGCATCGTATAGCATCTTATGTCGTGCGGCTTTCCTATATTGTTATTTAATAATCTCTTTAGCGATAATTTAATGAAAAACGACAGATTAGTACCTGAATATTACAATACTTTGCTTCTCGACGATCAGACAGTGATAAAAATAAATTTAACGGCGGAGGAGTCTCCGAGCGAAGATCACCGTGTTTGTAGGGAAGTTGCATACGACGGTAAATATGTGTGTTCGAGAATTCAGAAGGTAGAGTAAAGTCGACCGTAAAGAATTCTCGAACATTTGGTCTTTCGAGCCGGATATCAGTACCACCAGCATCGTGCTCTAACGTCAAGTGCGCGGACGCATACTTAGCCAGCGCACCCATCAGGAACATATTCCACCAGCTCACCTCGTCGAAGGATAATCCGACAGCTCAACGATCACTAGCACTCACAGTAGAGCCTACTAGCCTAGCTCCGCAGTTTCGACTCTGCACATAGACTGGCTCGTAGCAGCTCGATATCTGCATCGGTTTGGGTATCGTACAGCTTTGCGGAGATTTATTTACTTTCTCCTCTTAATTATACTTGTTGGTGCTTAAAGTGTATCGCCTATTGCTAAAACTGTTAAGTTTGCTCAAATTTAATTAGTACCTCTCTCGTAGTAGCATAGCAGATAAATCAAAGCCAACTCAAAGCGGTGATGGAATCGAGCAGGCTTCCGCAAAGAAGTTGTTGTTGCCACCACCTACTATCGACCAAACATCCTACGCAATCGAGTCCTCGCTCAAGCTCGACTGCTCGATTGCCGAGCAAGCACGTCGCCAAGGCGCAATATCAGCTTAGCTGCATTGAAGCCATCAGAAAATTGTCAGAGATTCGTACCTGACTCAAATATTTCTGGAGAGTTAAGCGCGAATGAAATACGTAAGCACTCGCAGCCAGGCCATCACAGCTCCGCACCACCAGCTCTGTGCATTTATCAGCTCGATGCAGTCCAACATCTTCTTCATAAGGCACCATACTGCTTTGTGGAGTATTTAATTATTTACCAGGTCTATAAATATGAATCCGGAATTTTTGTATAGAATATACACGTTTATTGTATGAAAATGATAAAAAATATTTTATTCGAAGTATTGCCCATCGCTAGCTATATATTTTTCCCACCTGTCTGACAATTTGTGGATGCCACGCCAAAAAAACTGTTGCTCTTTTGAGGCAAACCAGTCATCGAGCCATTTTCGTAAGAAGTAAAGCGCTGCTCAGCAAGTGCGTGTCCCATCGATGCAAATAAGTAGTAATCGGACGGAGCCAAGTCCGGTGAGTAAGCCGCATGTGAAAGTATTTCCCAACTAAACGCCTCAATCGTTTCCTTGACCAGTTTTGCTGTGTGTGATGGTGCATTATCATGAAGCAAAATCACTTTGTGTTGCCTTTTTTAATATTCTGGTCGTTTTTCACGCAAAGCTTGATTCAAATCAATCATCTGTTGTCGGTAGCGTTCAGTGTTAACGGTTTTGCCAGGTTTTAGCTGCTCATAATAGATCACACCCTTCTGATCCTACCAAACACAGTGAATTGTCTTCCGTCCATAGCGATTTGGCCTTGCAGTCGATGTCGATGGTTCGCCTGGAGTTACCCATGATCTTTTACGCTTAGGATTCTCAAAATATAACCACTTTTCATCGCCAGTCACAATTCGATGGAGAAATGACTTTCTTTTGTACCTAGCGAGCAGCATTTCGCAAGTGGTTTTTCGGGCTTCCTGCTGTCTTTCATTCAGTTCATGTGGAACCCATTTTCCCATTTTCTGGATCTTTCCCATGGCTTTCTAACGTATGGAGACGGCTTCTTGTGTCACATTCAATTGATCCGCGAGTTGTTGTTGCGTTTGAAAATCTTTGTCAGAGATGTCAACAAGGAAATGGCGCCAATGACGCGGTTTAACGGTAACTACATTGATAGATAGGGCCATCTATGGGCAAATTCCGGTTTCATATTTATAGACCTGGTAATTCATTTCATTTCAATTCAATTAATTCAATTTAATTTAATTCAATTCAATCAATTCAATTCAATTCAATTAATTCAATTCAATTTAATTCAATTCAATTGGTTAAAGTACTCGGAAATAAATCAGGTCCGAATATCAGTATTTCTGTTCGGAAGATCTCTTAATAGGGTTTTTATGCTTTAGTCAACCTTTTTCTTTCTCAGAAAACTTTAATAACTGAAGCCCAGCAAATCCAGGTTTTCCTAGTGGTTGTTAAACGGTGAAACTCTGCTACCGTTGTTTGAGAAATTAAATGCAAACGATTCATTTTAAATATCTACTTTAATTTAATCTAGTTCCGAGATTGAGAATTCAATTGAAAGAAACTTATTTAAGTCAACATACATGAATGAGTGTTGCTCACCAATCATTTTGTATTCACAATGGACATGTGTAGTTCGCCAACCTTTTGTAACAAGAGAAAGCATAGCTCACCTGGAGCACACGACTCGCACTTGGTCAATTCAACCAAGGATTTTGGATAGCGCTTCAACATCTAGAAATTGCATTAGAAATAGCAACTACTTTCAGTAGTCGAAACATCAGCTTCTGTCTCAGCAGCTTAAACGCTTAGAGTTAATCAAGTGAATAGTCATCTGGTTGAAGCATCGCTGCAATTGTCGGTACAACTGTCGATTCATGAAACAAACTCAAGGCGATTAACATCGGGTACGTCTGCTCAATCGGTAGTTCATTGAGAGGGAGGTGCAGTCGTCCAGAATTCAGAGCTGCTCAACAAAGTCAGCTCATCACTCCTCGCAACTGCTTTAGCACTAATTACAACAACAATTTCAACCCATCAAGTTCGGCTGCTTATAGATCCAGGATCGGAACTATCCTTCGTGCCAGAAAGCCTCTGTACTCAGCTCAAACTAACACGTCAGCGCGCATCCATTCCGATCTTTGGTATTGGTGGCAAGAGATCAGCTCAAACACGCGGCTTGACTCAGCTCACTCTTCATTCTCAGCACACAGCCGCTATTGTCACCATGAATGCTCACATCCTCAGAACTTTAACGGTGATATTGCCATCTGTGGAAATACCAAATCAGACGTGGCCTCACATCAACAAGTTCAAATTGGCAGACTCAGAATTTCGACGCCCTCGGTAAATCGACATCATCATCGGGGCTGATGTTTATGGGCAGATCATCAAACCTAATATCATCAGGAGCTCACCGTCAATGCCAATTGCTCAGCCCTCGCTGTTCGGATGGCTGGTGCTTGAACCAATTAATTCAGCACAACTGTCAGTTTATCTCATCATACTCACCTTCAACAGGAGGAATAAGCACTGCAAGAAGTTCTCACGAAGTTCTGGGTCAAAGAGGATTTACCAACCTACACTGACAGCTTGCTCACACCTGGAGAACAGGAGTGTGAGGATCACTTCAAGTCGACGCATAGGCGTGACTCATCAGGAAAGTAGATCGTCAGGACCCCGCTCGAATCACCGGCAACGCTCTTGGGGAGTTCACTCTCGACTGCTCATCACTGTCTGTCTCGAGTTTAAAACGACACTCGAGGGATAACGAATCCAAACAACTTTATCATCAATTCATGGTAGAATACGAGAAGCTCGATCATATAGCGAAGGCTCCAGCATTACCATCAAGTGCAGTGCATCATTATCTGCCGCATCATGGAGTTCTCAGGCCAGCGAGTACCACTACAAAATTGAGAGTGGTGTTCAGCGAGCTAAGTGCAGCATCATCTCGGTTCTCCTTAAACGACATTATGCATACTGGTGCCAACCTGCTGCTCAATAGCTAAAGGAGTTGTGCATGGCGGGCGGATTCTCGCTTGCCAAGTGGCACGCAACAGACCCGGACATACTGGCCAGCATCGTTGCTACCGAATCATCTTGCGCAGAAATTATATTGGACGACTGCTCAAACAAAATACTCGAACTTACGTGGCCTCCGCACAAAGATCAGTTCGTGTTCTCAAGCCAGCTCAGCTCAGCACCTGCAAACTTCAACAATTGTCTCATCCTATCTGAAGTGGCACAGATACTTTATCCACTCGAATTCATCTCACCAATCATAATACGTGCCAAAATGCCTTTGCATGAGCTTTGGCTACTCCAACTCACAGGGGATGATCCACTGCTATCCCAGATCTTATCAAGGTGGCTAGCAATCAGGGAGGATCGCACTTACCTGGTTAGGATTTCAATCTTTCGTTAGTTCAACTCTTAGAGCAGCTCAATAGTGGAAGTACATGGTTTCACAGACGCCTCTCAGCTAGCAATGTCGGCAGTGATATACGTCACTGACATCTCACCATCCGCAACAAAAGTGACGTCACTCGTATGCTCAAAAACTAAGGTTGCACCGCTCAAAAAGTTCACCATACCCCGGTTGGAGCTCATTGCAGCGCTCCTTTTAGCCAAGCTCATCTCAAGTGTTCAAGCCACACTCAAATTGAACATTGCATCTACTCATCTGTGGACGCATTCATTAGTCACGCTCGTGAGGATCAAAGTTCATCCGTTGCGCTGGAAAGATTACGTTAGGAACCGAGTCACTTAAATACAAAATCTTACAGAGCGCGCTCAGTGGCGACATGTTCCTGGCATTTCCAATCTAGCGGACTGTGCCTCTAGAGGCACAACTACAGAACAGCTCAGAGCTCCTTTATTGTGGTGGACGGGGCCACCATGGCTCAATCGATCGATTTGGTGCACAGGTATTCGCCAGCTCAACAAATTGTATCGGCTCACAGCTCTCTGCTCGAGAGTGATAGCACGGCTCAAGAGGATACCTGGCTTAACACCAGTCACAATCATCTCAGTACGTGAGATCGACGAATCGAAGGTTTTTTTTGGGTCAAGGCAACACAGGCAGCTTACTTCTCGCACGAGCTCAAAGTGATATAATCTGGAATGCTGCTCCCAACCTCTCATCCTTTCAGTAGGCTCACAGCCTACCTCGATCAACAAGGCGTAATCAGGGTGCGAGGACGGCTCAAACAATCAGCACTCAATTTTGAAGCATGTCATCCAGCAATTTTGCCTCGTCAGTCTCGTCTCACATCACTCATCATAAACCAATATCACAAGCGCACGTTTCACGGCGGTACTCAGCTCACTTTAGCGCAAGTTCGACAAGCTCACTGGATCATTGGGGGTAGCGCTCCAGTCAAGACTCACATCTTGCGCTGTGTAGTGTGTGCTTGGCAGAGAGTGATCCGTGCTCAACAACTAATGGGTCAACTACCTCTCTCTCGAGTCACACCTGCACAGCCGTTTACAGAGACTGGAGCTGACTACGCAGGTCCGCTCACACTCAAGACATGGACAGGGCGAGGGGCTAAAACACACAAGGGCTGGATTTGTGTCTTTGTGTGTATGGCCACGACGGCCTTACATCTGGAAGTCGTCACTGACTGCTCAACCGATGCGTTCCTCGCTGCTTTTTGGCGCTTCTCGGCCCGACGAGGAATACCTCGCGCTCTCAGCTCAGATTGCTCAGTACGAATTTCGTCGGAGCCAGCAAAGAGCTGCGACAACTATTCTCATCATACTCATCTGAACATCTCATCGTTGCAAATGCTCTCTCACAGGATCGTGTACAATGGCAGTTCAACCCTCCAGCAGCACCACACATAGGTGGCAAATGGGAAGCAGCAGTGAAGTCGGTGAAGCATCACCTCCGTCGGACGGTGGGTGAAACAGTCCTTACCTGTGAGGAGTTGACGACACTGCTGACTCAAATTGAGGCTGGTCTCAATTCAAGGCCTCTAGAACCTCTCAGCGACGATCCTGAAGATGTGTCAGCTCTAACACCAGGGTATTTTCTCATTGGCAGCGCACTTACCACTATCCCAGAATCATCTCTGAAGGATCTGGCGATCGCAAAGCTCTCTCGATAGCAGTTCATACAGCAGAAATTTCAAAGTTTCTGGGCTCAGTGGTCTGCTCATTATCTCCAACGTCAACAGGCAATTTCGAAATGGCACCACCCTAGCAATAACATCCAGATCAGTTCACTTGTTTTGCTTACGGATGAGCGCTTTCCAACGTGCAAGTGACCACTTGCACGAGTGATTGCACTGCATCCGAGCAGTGACAGGCTCACAAGAGTGGTGACCATTAAGACATCTACGGCGACGCTCACATGGCCCATTGCTAAGCTTGCAGTGCTGCTAATTCCCTCAGCAGAACATCACGTTGAGAAGAATCAGCAACCACATTGCTGATGGCGGGCGGAATGTTTGAGAATGCTTGAGCATTCTGCTACGCGTAGCTAGACTGCGCACTGCAGGCTAGCATGGGCAGCTGCTTGCTGCTGCCACTCAGCGGCAGCACCACGCAGAAGCTGTAAATCTCGCACTAGGTCTGCGTGCCGAGCAACAGGTCGTTGCGCGCAAGCGCTCTACGTCTGCTTGATTAGACAATGGCTGCTTTGTATAACGCAGCCATCTTGCGTTTTGCTCTCGCACGGTTTTCAGCGTCACCGTGTTCGTGCATGCTCATCAAAGTTCTGTGCATCTTAATAAGTCTCAAAGTGCAGCTCTGCCGACCTACAGTCTCTACAAACTCTTCTATCATATCAGCATTGGTATATTGACGTCGGTCTACCGGTACATCAACACATTGGCTCAACGTATCGTGCACCCGGCATCATCGTCACCGCGAGTCCCGATCGCAACAGCACATCTCACCAATTATACACGATTACTATAATCGTGTGTGGTAATAAGAAAGCCTCATTTATTCTCTCTTTTTTACGCTCATTTGCATATATTATTTTTTACATTTTACTTGTTTATTTATATATGTCCACTGTCTTTTGACAGATGGAGCAATAAATGCTACTTTAAAAAAACATCATTGTACTGATCATTAATTCACCTGCGAATTCTTTACAATCCACTTTACTCTACCTTCTGAATTCTCGAACAATGTGTAAAGTTATTTTAATGAAATATTGATTAATTAAAAACAAATACATCGTCTTACTGTGTCTCTTATTTTATAATTATATATAAATTATAATCGAGGTCTCTCGCAGTACGGTATCATATTCTGCGTCTTTTACTGCAGAGCAATCGCTTCACTAGAAGCACAGCGCAAAGCGGTACGCACGTGCAAAACCGCTGAAGTTGCATTCAAAGCGCTGCACACTTAGTTATGATTCAGAGGGGCGTTTGTTATCTTGAAGCCCTCTGATACCCGCCAGCAGCATCCGGAGCATTCAGTCTGTCTTTAGCAGTGCACGACGAAAGTCTAAATCGAGCAAACAAAATGTATCCGCGATACGATAACTTTGGTCTGGCCGTGGCTTTTATGTGTCGGGTGGATTGCGGTGCGGGGGATAACGCGATATTCTTGCGTACGGGATTAATGTGTGTTGCGTGGTAAAAACTAGAGGACGATTTGGAAAAATTATATATTGATGGACTTGCCGAGAGGAGTGTATTTAAATTTGAGGACTTATGTACGGGAGCCTCATGTGTCGTTGTGCGGCATCAAAGGGCTATGCGCGGGGAGATCGACATGGATGATGATGGGTGCTGCGAGGTGCTGCTTGTTGATATCGATGAATCGATATACGTCGATTGGCAGCAGCTATTTCACCCCGAACCGCCGATTAGCACACTACCGATGTTGCTCGTGAAGTGTACGTTATTCGGCCTCGAACATTTAATTGACGAGGACGGATATCTAGATCGGGTCGATGAAACGCACGGTAATGATACGCTGATCGGGATATGCATGCGTACCCCTGTCGGTGCCCGCGTTCCATGGGTGCGGGTAATTCGCATTACCCGGGCGCGTAGCTGCAGGTTTTGAGGTGTGGGTAAGTGAGTGAGTGAGTCAGAGAGAGAGAGAGAGAGAGAGAGAGAGAGAGAGAGAGAGAGAGAGAGAGAGAGAGAGAGATTGATTGATTGATTGATTGATAGTTTATTTATGCCTTGGTAACCCTTTGGCAACATGTGTATAAGAACAATTAAATTATAATAAATATAATTAATATATGCTATTAATTAGAAGAATATAGAATTAGTAAAATTAGAAAATAACTAGTTAATAAATCTAACATAATTAAGAAATAACAAAGTATCAAATTCAAATTATAATCTGAGTAACAGAATATTAGAATCAAAAACAAATCAATTAACAATGTCTAAAAATTTATAAAATTAAAAATTAAAAATATATAAAATATATTGTATATAACTATAGATTAAAATAAAATAAAATAAAAAATAAAAATAAAAATAAATAAAAATAAAAATAAAATATTAAACCAAGTCTACATGGTCAAAAAGATGAGCATATAAACGTATCTTAAATATATCTAAGCTAGACGATGAAGTAATAGTTGTCGGTAAAGAATTCCACAGAGAGATTCCTGATATGGAATACGCTTGTTGGTAAGTCGTTGTGCAATACGAAGGTGTAATAAATATGGACCTTGGTCTCCTCTCAGAGCGCTGAGACATTATACCCTGACTTTGGAACAACTCTAGAATATAGGCTGGTAAATACATGCGTCGTGATTTAACAGTAAGCCAGCCAAGTCTACGCCTATAAGGTGTGATGTGCGTATCAAGTCGGAGATCAAAAATAAAGCGAATGCAAGTATTTATGAGCCGTTCGAGTGTTGTGTTCAGTTCTTCAGTTAGGCCATGATAGACTAGACAACAATAGTCTAAAAGAGGGAAAACAAGAGAAGTAATTAGCAATGTTCTTAATTCCTGCGAAAGCGCAGTTCGATGGAATTTTAATCTGTAGATGGTAAAGTTAACTTTTTGTGAGATATTTTTGACTTGAGTTCGCCACGATAGGTTACTATGTAGCATCACTCCTAAGTTTCGCACTTCATTAACAAAAGGGATAGTCGCGCCATTTAAAGAGATTGGTGATACTGCGCTGAAGTCGAGTTGCCGAGAATAGGAATTGCTACATAGTACAATAACTTTCGATTTGGCTATATTAAGTTTCAAACCGTTAATAGCTGCGAAGTCAGCAATGGCGTATACATCTTCAGATATTAATTTCAGGCCTTCGGCTAGTTGAGATGGCAAGCAGCTCAGGTAAATCTGTGTATCATCAACGAAAATTATGTGTTGAGAATGATGAAGAACACAACCTATGTCGTTGATGAAAAGCGAGAAAAGTAGCGGACCAAGGACCGAACCTTGAGGCACTCCCGAGGTAGTAGATAACCAGGAAGAGCAACTACCATGCTCATCTACCACCGCTTGTGTCCTCCCTGTCAGATAAGAAAAAATCCAGTCAAGTACTGGTTCCGCAAACCTTATTTTCTTGAGTTTCAAGAGAAGTGCGAGATGGGGGACAGTATCAAACGCCTTACTAAAATCAAATAGGATTAGGATGGTAATATGCCTTTTATCTATATTTCGCCTGACATCTTCACATATGCGCAGTAGTGCAGATTGTGCACCACCTCCTTCTCTACCTTTACGATCGTTGCGTATAAGAAAGTAATCATTTATTCGTACTAAGTCATCTGAAACATACGAATGAAGCCACGTTTCACACACAGAAATAATGTAGAAAGCACGCTCGGCAATAGTCGATTGAATGAGTTCCATATGTGCTCGCAGTGAATTAGCATTGAATTGAGCGATCTTTAAACATGGAGACGACAATAAAGGAGATGCAACCGATCGACATGTAGTTAGTCAAATTAGTTTTTCTAAATCTGCAGGCGTAACAATGCTGATCGATGGTTGACCCTCGCTTTTTCTAACATAAATTACTCCCGAGCGTGTCCACACAAATTTGTATTTTCTTTCAGCCGCTCGTGTTTTTGTAAGACGTAATAGATTGTAGAGCGCTGCAGAAAGGTACTCATTTACATATATTGAACCACGTTGGTCTGTATCAAAAACTTCGTTAAGCGGTAGGTTTTTTTTGGTCGCTTTTTGCTGATGATATATTCTCTAACTTGTTGCGATTTTAAGGTCACTAAATAAATGTTAGGAATATTGTGATTCGCATTAGATGTAATCGGTGCTGAATTGTTCTGTCCTACAATCGTACGATTTTTATTTTTGTCGAAGCTACGAATTTCTAAGACGTCACTTAGAAGATTCGTGACACCAAGAGCTTGGAAAACCTTCTCGACAATAACTTGAGGTGTGTCTTCAATAAATGATGGCACTCCTGATATGGTGACTTCTGCACGCAATAGCGAAGAAGATGCAACAGATGTCGAAAGCTTATGAGGTTGATCATCTATCTTCGATACATGATTCGACAATAATTCCAGACGTGATTTCATCGAGTGGTTGTCCTTCTTGATGACAGCAATCTCCTCGCGGGTACTCTCCAACTGAGTGTCCAGGGTGGTAATACGACTAATTAAGGCCTCTTGGCTAATAGCAAGATCAGCAATTTTGCATTCAACACCAGTGAGTGACTCCTGGATTTTCTCTAATTTGTTGTCAGTAGAAGCGCTTGATACCTGTATTTGACGCATAACGTCGAGTGATGATTGCAGTTGGCGCATAACGTCGTCAAGAGTGATATCTTTTGATTTCGGAGGCGTGCGTTGTACGATGTTAGATCGATGCATTGAGGACGGGTTGCAGCGAAACTGGTTTATTGTGTTTAGTTCGTCAAGGTCAAAAGCGAATTTCTCTTTAGCACACGTGGAATGAAATGACAGATTGCATTCTCCTGTACACTTAATCCTCTCTCCTACTCGAGTCACTTTGTTGCAGCACCGCAGCGAGTCTGCGACATTATGTGTGTGAACGTTGATCGTAGTTGTGTGGACGAACGACAGAATCTGCTCAGCCGCGGGCACCACCCACCGCAACACAAGAGGGAGAAAGATTAAATTTATGATATAACTCAGTGATGCATAAACTATGCTTGCATTCACTACGGTAATAAGTGTGTTAACATTTTATTTAGTTGGTTAAAGATAAGTGCTGGTCAGCATCTGATTTTAAATCCAAAATCGTAAACTGACAGTATACACACAATGAAGCACAGGGTTCGCACATATGAAAAGATCAGTAAACTAAAGCAGAACCAAAGCTGTTGTCATGCACTCGTGTAGGTGTACTGCTAATATAAAGATAGTACCGTCCCGCAGTAGAAGCACACACACTCAGGACAATAACATCAATGACCTTGATTGTATATCATCTTGCTAGTACTGTACAGATCCGAGTATTTAAGCAGTAAGAGTTGACACATGTAAAGGTGGTAGGAGAGTTCACACTGCGAACCGTAGAGTTTACACCACTTTATAATTCGAGTAATATGTTTAGAATACACACATTTAAACCATGCGCAGAAGATCGACGTGATAGCAAACTAGCCTCGAAGTATGTTGTGAGGAAGCGATTATCCGTTTTTTAAAACACAATTAACTGGTTTTATTCTTGATGCACGTTGGATTATTTGAAGTCATAAATAAATAAGTTCACTGAGCAACTAAGGAGCTATCACAAAAGAATATTAAACTTCCTCTTCTTGCACAAAGTGGTTAAAGTACGCAGTGCTTGGATACACGTCTACTGACTAGGATAGAGACTCTAGAGAGAGAGAGAGAGAGAGAGAGAGAGAGTGCATATGTATGTACCGCGGACTAATTATTGTGACCGTCACCCTGGAGAGCCGCCGTAGATGCCGCCAACACAAGGGTGAGTCATAAATTTTATTCCAAGTATGTGTACACCTACCTCAGCCCCTGCAGGATCTCGTCGCTTTTTTTTTTGTGTAGTTAATCCCAACCGAGTACATAGCCGTATCTTCGCGTGAAAGTATTCTTGTAGTATTTTCTGCACGTCTTGCGCCCGTTGCACCATCTTCTTCCACCTTTCGCAGTGAATTTCAGTCATTCCGGAGGTGGACATGGACGCTTCCCTGAAATCGCTCCAGGTATAAAGATCCCTTGCTTTGTACTTGAACCAGTCCGTAGCTGGGCCTGTCAGCTGCATCTGGGCTACTTCTAGTGCCTAGTCTGCAGGCCAGCGTTGGATGCGGCCCTCGCGCGCTTTCTTCGGTCACCTCGTACGGCGTTTTCCGTTTCGCGCTCCCCTCCCCGCGTGGCACGTCGCGCACTTGCGGGTACGCTCGCCCATATTTATCGTTCTGCCTGTCGCGCTCCGCTGTTCTGTCTCTGTCTATTTCGCGCACTGTAAGTCTATATTGTCGCGACCCGCACTCGCCTCCGCGCGCACTATTACGCGCCGGTTCTGACGTGGGCGGAGCCTCCCACAGTCCGCCGACGTAGTTCGGCACGCCAGTAGACGGGGCCTGCCACAGGCATCGTCCTGGCATATAGTATTCTGCAGGGGTAGCGTGGCCGGCCAAAGCCCGTACCATCTTGCTTGTCCCTTCGTTGATTTGCTCTTTGCTAATAGCGTTCGAGGGCCTAGGAAGTGTGCTCCCCTGCTCGTGGTCGTTCTCCGGTTCAACGGTAGTGTCAAGGCTATCTCCCTGCTTGTGGTCGTCCTCCTGCTGAGGTTGATATTCCAATAATCGGCCCCCGCTAGGGTCGCCTGTAATGTATCTTCCGGATTCCTCAGTCCCCCATGGAACTGCTCGAAGTCGTCTTCGTTCATGGTCATTGGCTGTTTTCGTCCACTGGTACGATTGTTCATAATACATATCAATGATTTTAATTGAATTGCACGTTTAGCAATTTTGAAGAAAATTATTTTCTGTTCGTAGAGCATACTGCTAATTCCAATTCAATTATACGTTTAGCAATTCCACAAAAACAATTTATTTACTGTTCGTAATATGTAATATTAATTGTCATTTAATTGCACATTTAGCAATTTCACAAAATTTATATATTATCCGCGGCAGCACTAATAATTTTTGTTAATTTTTTTACACGTCTTGCAATTTCCAAAAAAAAATAATAATAATGTATTTATTGTCCGTAACGTGCACCAATAAATTTTTTATTTCAACGCGTGGCGTCGTTTACCGGTGGTGACCACCATGGTCGTCTTCCAACGGTTAACCCCGCGTCGCGTGGTTATAAATAACGGAATTATTTATTGAACTTCTGGAATAATGTTATTATATGGATAACGGAGACAGCACCAAGTAGAGCAGTTGCTAAGCAGCAAATAGTAACCACGTTTACTAAAACATCTAGTGGTTCCCTCCAAGACCAATACATAGCGAAGCGCCTTCCATGAGCTATAGTCTACGGCACGAAGCTTCCTGTCGCTCGTTGTAGAATCGGCTGCAACTGAGTAGGTTCCATACTGACGCGTCTCGAGCGCCCTTTTTACTTTAGTCGACACAATCTATCTACCGGGTTCTATTTCAACAAGATTCATTGCATGAAGGTGCTGTAAAGTTAGCTTATTGCCAGGGAGCCTCCCCATGCCGCGTAACTTACGTACGCCTGCGTACACGTAACTTGCGGATGTTGGTTGTATGCAGTGATGCCAGATAAGGGAATTGTTACCCTTTTGGGTACCCTCTACACTGGGTCTGCTTTAGCGTCCACTGCGCACGCACCCGGCGCACCGACCAATCAACAGTCAGGCAGAGTATGACGTTTCTCACTACGCCGCGCGCTGTTCAAATGTTCAAAGTACCAAATAAATTAATGCAATAATTATCTGTACTATTATTTCTGTGTACTCTTAATCGACTAATGAAATGTTTGTTTTCATTAACTATTGAAATTGTCGATCTTTTTATGAGTTTTTCATTAGTATTTGTAAGAAATTCATGACGTTGTAGCGGTTTTTCAGTTAGAATCGGGATAATAAATCTTGTAGTGTCAATGACATGGATACTTAGTAGGTCGTGTAACGACATTTTTCGATTTTGTCTTTTTGTCGCAACAATTCACTTTTCAAAAAAGAATCGTCGCGAGAAAAAAAATGTCGAATTGACTAGCTCGAGATTCAAATCTGCTATTTTCGGATTATCAGTCTGGAACGCTACCACTGCGTTACCCAGCTTCTCTGGCATTTGATGTTGCACTATTAATATCACTTATCCGTGCTGACGTTAATATAATTAATCATGTGCATTTTCGCACATCTACGCATAACGCATGAAAAGTATTGTGTGTACACCTTTGCTCCATCCCACTCCTATCCCCACTCCTTCCCCCACCACGCGGCTACCCCCACCACCTCACTTTTCCACCGCCGCGCTACCCACTCTGCTTGACCAGTGTCGGTAACGTGGAGATGGTAAAGTGAGGTGGTGTGGGTACCTTGGTGAACAAGGAAGAGTAGAGATAAGAGTAGGATGGAGCAAAGGTGTGTACACATACTTGGAAAAATAAATAAAATTATGTACTCACCACCACCGCAGCTGTTGTAGGCATCTATCCTCCTGCCAAAGCGATTTTAAACTCCTGTCTCTCGAATGTACTCACACTCACACTCACTCACACTCACAAACACACACACACACACACACACACACACACACACACACACACACACACACACACACACACACACACACACACACACACACACACACACACACACACACACACACACACACACACATGCACAGTGTCTTTAATTCATTACTATGTCCTCGTCAAAGCCCTCGTCCACGGCATCGATATCGTAGCCGATATCTATCTCATCACCGAGGGCTTCTATAATAAACGCCGCCGCATCCACGCGTTCACCGTTCGATAAGCGAACCCGCGAAACGCTATCGCCGGCAAGAGGTCGCATCATGACAGCGATCAAGTCATCTCAACCGCACGCTTCTTCGACGAGCTGCTCGATACCTGCAACATCCACGCGTTCGAGTCCGTATATGGAAAACTCCATGACAAGAACCGGCAGCATACTTGCTAGAGGTTCCGGATGAAATAGGTGAGACCAGTCGATGTAAATAGTTTCGCCGAAATCGACTAGCAACACCTCGCAGTACCCATCAAAGTCCGGGTAAACCACCTCCCCGCGGACAACGTTATTGAAACGAGGCACAATACAGGACATGCCGATATGCAACTCCCCAAGTTCAATGGGTCTTCCACAACGTTCCACTAAATACACACTACGTAGGAGCTCTTCCAGCTCGTCGTATGCATCGCACATTTCCTGCGTACGCAGAAACACACTCATTACACTCTCGACAAACATTAATCGGCACCAAAACGCGTCGCTTAAAATCTCCTTGCCGTATCGTGGATACATATTGCTTTTTATTGTTTCCAAGTAGGATGCCAAAGACAGACTAAATGCTCGAGATGCTACTAGAGAGTATCACGGGCATAAAGATAACAGCCTCCTATGAATCATAACTAGGTATCCATCACTTTGAACGCAACGAAAGAGGTTTTCGAGCATGCATAGCCCTGCGCTATGCTCCTCGCAAAGTGCTTGCTCTGCAGTAAAAGATATAGAATATGATCCCTCACAGAGAGAGAGAGAGAGAGAGAGAGAGAGAGAGAAAGACTTCAATTATTATGCTATAAAAATAAGAGACACATAGTAAGATCAGATATTTTTAAATTAACCAATATTTTATGGAAAGCACTTTATACATTTACCGTCGTATGCAACAGCTCTGCAAACACGGTCATCCACGCTCGGAGATTCCTTCACCGTAAATTTCATTTTTATCGCTATATGGAATTAATTTGTATTATCACTCGTAATATTGCTTTTAAATTATTTTTCGCTGTGGACGTTGTGATCATAGTGTACTTCTGAAAAAAGAACGAAACAACTATTTAATTGAGCGCACTGATCAATAAAAAACATCGTGTACAGAATAATCGATATTGTCTTACCTGATATGCCACGCCTCATTATACAAAGTTGGCAGCGTTGATGATCTTCTGCCACCGACGACAACTGTGGATGAGGATGTCGGGTGGCACTTTTCTTTCCCGAAGTTAGCTCTATCTGTACAGTATATGTATCTTCCTCTCGCTCTCCATGACACGAATAACGAACCCTCGGTGTCGGCTCATATGCATGGGCTGCTCGCTCTGCAAAATATTATTTTTTTAATTAAAAATAAATATCACATGATTTAAAATTATTTTATATTTTTACTTACCAAGTTCTGCTGCTTTGCTGCTAATCGACATTGGCACGTATTCCGTGATCTGCTGTGTTAATGAAACAGAGACGAGCGATCCGTCTTCTTTCTAGCGCAGACCTTTGCTGATGCTTCGGTTTTACGACTGTCTCTCTCTCTCTTTCTCTCTCTATCTCACTGTGACTGACATCGGTGTATACTTTATAATATTTCTAGCGAAATGTACACTATATACAAATATTTACAACTGTGTCTTTATCGCAAATTGCTGCACCTACCGAAAATTTTTGCGTTCTCAACGCAACACCCGCTGCATGATCAGCGATATGACCACGGTACAGCACAATTATTTCGGACAAAATAATTTTTATAAGATCCGTATCTTTCGGCGCCAGGAAGGTCGTGATGTGCTTGAGCGCTTCTTGAAAAAATTCCTTGGAACCGATGATCTCATACGCTGTTGCACGACGCGTTTCACTGACACCTATCTTTTCACGGACATATGATACCACCTCGTTCATACACCTCTGAATCGTTTCACTTTTGCTCTCTAGAGCCTGCATATGAATATCAATTCTTCTACTTATTTCGACGAGCATATCAAATGTAGACCGCTGAAGAACAATGTTTGGAGAGTATTTTCGGAAGCGTTTCCGTTTCGATTGTCCAGATTCCTCTTGATTCTCGTATTCCTCATCAGCGCTACCGCTTATTTTACCAAATGACACAGCTCTGTGCTGGTAACACGAGGTTAAAAGTGTGTAATGCGTTGTGTGCTCTATGCGGGTATTACACATTTTCTCGGCATCAGCCCCATGAGCTTTGAAATATTGTTGTACGCGAGAAAAATCACTTTTAAACACTCGCCACTCGTCCGCACCGAGTGTAATTCCGGTAAAAGTATTCGACAATATTTTCACCACCGGTGTAAGCGTACACGTAAAGTTCAACTCGAACCCGGCTACGATTATTTCACCAAATGATTTATTTAAACCGTACATAACGGGGTTCGCTATATACAGCGATATCGCATGAGGCTTAGCACCGTTATTTGCCATTTTCATTGCTTTCGTGTAGACTGTAACTTTTCGAATGAATCGTCGGTGGTGTTCATACTCCGTTTTATACAGATTTCCCCCACCACCTAACTGCATTGCCTCTTCTTTTGATACTGCAAATCATACGCCTGAAAATTGCTAGCCAATATCCTTTGATATTTGTCGCATTCTCCTCAACAGCCTAGTAACAGCAGCAGATATATCCCAAAACTCTTGCATACTCTCGCACACTTATGCGCACACGCACACATTGACATACAGATAATATGTACCATGAAGACTAAATAATACTCGTCGGTGAAATTTGATGATTTTCCTCATGGCCGAGTGCCCTGAAATTAGATGAAAACAATATGACTTTCATCAGCGAAACTCGATAACTAAGTACATCACCATCGCTAAATAATTCCCTAGGTCTTGCTTTTGTAAAGCGATCGCGTGCGGCCATCTTCTTGGTTAGTCGTATTCATTACATCGTTGCAGTATATGCAGAGAGAGAGAGAGAGAGAGAGAAAGAGAGAGAGAGAGAGAGCTTGTTAAAGGAATATATATAAAAGTGAGCCGCTTTGAAAATTCTCTAGTTAATTGTCTGATTTACTGTGGTTACTACTCCTACTACTACTACTACTCTAACAGCACAATCATGGTCAGAGTGGTAAAGCGCTCATTGATAAGAAAATTGATAGAGTTTATATTGAAGCGTAGACCGTCGTTGCGTTCGCGCTGGGGTAGAAGAAATTTACAGATCACCCTATGGGAACTTCCGACACAGGCGGTTGTTCGTAAAATTCGCGGTATGCTGTGCGAGTGTCATCAACGCGATTTAGTTGACGCGTATAATATTGGATTGTTTGATAATCAAATAATTATTGATTCGGTGGTGCGTGTTATTCGTCGACGAGGTTGGCTGAATGAGACTGCTCTGCAACCCATACTCAATGAAAGAAGTAAGTAATATACAGCGCTAATTACTTTTATTTTATTTCCTTTATTTCATAAGATTTTTATATAGTTCGACGGTATGAGGACGCAGAAATGGGATCCGACACCTATGATTTCGATGAGGAGGGTAGAACCGATTCAGATGATCATATCAGGGACAACGATGGCGACAGCACCGTAGGGAATCGCTGGATAAATTTTACCCAGCCATTCTGCGGTTATAAACCTACAAACGGTCTTTTCATGGCAGGCCCCTCGAGAGAACCAGATGAATCCGACGCAGGCCCATCGCACAGTAGACGCAGAGCCCGAAATCGTGGCAGAAAAGTCAGAAAAAAATTTTTACAATCGGGATATTTGAGCAGGCAGTCAGGTAGAGGACTAATGGCTGCGTTAAATTGTAAAAGGGGAACCTTTTTCACCGTATACCTTCGTCGCTGCGTCAGTTGGAAGTTAGCCTTCGAGACGAGTGTTCGCATCGCGCGCTGAACGAGCGAAAACTACCGTGACTTATAAAATCGATAACTTTAAAGTGAAGTGTTTTAAATCAATCCGGAGACATGTATACGACTTCTGGAGGTATGTAGAAGATATTTTTACATTGGTTGAGTTTAAAATAAATATGTAAATTATTGAAGTGTAGTATAAACTACTGCATAAATAAAGTGAAAGAATTTTGTAAACTTATATTTTCAACTATCCGAAAAGTTATACTTTCTGCCATATTCTGCGACAGCCAATGTCTAGGCCTTTTGTTTATTATATAAGCTTGCAAAATTAACAGGAATTAGCTGCTTAGAGCTGCCTAACTTTGTCTGTTATGGTTTTTGGCAACGTAAAACAGGCGGTTGCCGACCGTGCACGCGCGCGCGGCGCCATACGCCATGCCATGGGGCCATTGAACAGCTGCTACTTGAGCAATAGGACTATATCCATACATATACCATATATAATATATATATATATATACATATATATATACAAAATACAAATTCAAGTAAATCATTTATATATCTATTTTTGTAGACATACAACAATACATATATATGTAAGTATATACTAAAGTAATTAATTTGAATCGTCACATTTTATTTATATTTGATACATTTTTATTATATATATATAGGTATATATGGGGCATTCCACGCCAAATCGGACAGTTCAATTTTTTTTCCCTTGATTTTGTCATATTTTCATGTACTCATCAAAAATCGGCTTCTGGTACATTTTGAGATGTTTTTGGTCACCCGTTCAAAAAATATTTGTTTATGTTTTTTTGCTCATAACTTCTTTCATAATAGTCTAAATTCAATTTTTTTTTCATAACTGTTGTTTTTTATGTACTTTTAAAAAAAAAAACGAATAATTATTGCGGCTACTTATTTGTTACAATAATTAAAATTCATTAAAATTTTGATCTGATCCTTCAACACAAATTCTATACAATTTTATGTCTTTATTACAAGGTCCCATTACGAAGGAGTACGTTTGACGCGGAAAGAATTATATCTTATTATAAAGGATAATTTGAACGATAATTTCGCTACGTTATTGTTTGGCTTTCTGATTCGCAATCAGTCACTTTCACAACCCGCGTATATCAATTTTGTTCAATTCAATTATAATAATTAAAATTCAAATAACTAATGCAAGTTATATATCATTGTATACGAAAACGTCATACTAAATAAGTAAATTATTTCATCCTTTTTTGAATGGTACGGCAGAAGGGAGTTTTTTTGAAAATTTTTAATTTTTTTTAACATACTTGTCCGCCATATTGGATCAGCCATTTTGTTTACAATAATTTGGCTTTCGGATTCGTAATGAGCGACCCTCAAAACCCACATATAGCAGTTTTTGTCAAGATCGGACACCTTTTTAACATTCATGTCCGCCATATTGGATCGGCCATTTTGTTTACAATAATTTGGCTTTCGGATTCGTAATAAGCGACCCTAAAAACCCGCATATACCAATTTTTGTCAAGATCGGACACCTTTTTAACATCCATGTCCGCCATATTGGATCGGCCATTTTGTTTACAATAATTTAGCTTTCAGATTCGTAATCAGCGACCTTAAAAACCCCTGCATACCAATTTTCATTCCGATCGGAGATTATTTGTATTTACTGCCACGATTTCGGGCTCTGCGTCCACTGTGCATCGCGACAATACAGTTCAAACGATGATACCAACAGCAATACAGACTGCGAGGAAGAAGAAGAAGAAGAAGAAGAAGAAGAAAAAGAAGAAGAAGAAGAAGAGGAGGAGGAGGAGGAGGAGGAGCAAGACGTGGACGATGACGACGAGGAGGAGGAGGAAGAGGAGGAGGACCCTGTAGATTCAGGTAAGCTTTTAATAATACAACTACGCTGACAAAAATAAAAAAATTACGCGGATAATAATAGTAAAATGAAAAAGCAGGGTACCAGACGGACCCAAACGTTTTTCGCTTTGCACGATTCACTGTGCCAAGACCGCCGACGATCGAGTTGGTTTACGAAATGCGTCGGCGGTTCCCGGGTGCAGTTGACGGATTCGAGGACTAGAAGCAAATATAAGTTTGTAATTCTTACGTTACACGAATTATATGCATAGTATATAGCCAGCGACAAACAAAAATTTAAAGTAAATTAAATAAAAATTCTAATAAATGGTTTAATTATGCCTGCAGGTGGACAGACTGGCGATGGAAGGACTGCTGCACGGGGTGGTGATATTTTGCCTCCTGGTGAACGTTTCGGTATCGACAACGAGCAGAGACGTTATTTTTCACGCTTTAGGATGCAGGGTCGAGAGACAGATTTTTATTTTCGTCAGCCACCGGTCGGTATCGATCATCTGACATGGTTCGAGGGAGGTGTACGAGATGTTCTCACACGTCTTACAGAATCGTGCGAAGGACATGATTATGTGGGTATGACTCTGAGCGTACCGTCTTTTGCGCAAGGACCTGTATGGTTATATCTTCGACCAGCTCGCGACATCGTTCCCGACAATATATGGCGACTAATTAATAGTGTAGCTCAGAGCGCGCGCGAATTTCGAATAGACGCTGGTACATGTAGAATGACGACATGTATAGTACGAGGCGTCGAAGAAGCTGGTGTGGGCACTAGGCTTACACACGAGTCTATAGCAAAAAAGTCAATTTTACGCATAAGTAATCGCGATAATTTGTGTCTACAACGATCCCTTGTCACTGCCCGAGCGCATGCCGAACGCGGTCAAATACGTGCGGGTGTGCTACACAGACGATGGTGTCAAATTCGGAACGGGCTTCGAGGTGCGCAATATACAGCAGCGATAGAGCTCACACGTAATGCAGGGGTAACGACACCGTCTAGGGGGTGTGGTGCGCGCGAAATTCAGCTCTTTCAGGAGTACTTGGTTCACGAGGGTATAGCGATTGTTGTTTATGAATTTCTCACTTTCGGAAAACGCGTTCCGGCTCTGTACGATGGGCGAAAATACGTACTCACTGCAACAGGTAAAATTAATCATACACTCTTTATTCTCTATTACGAACGTTCTCATCACTATCAACCGATATTAAATCTCGCCGGTGCGCTACGTAGTCGGGGGTTCTGCACACAATGTAATTCCAAGTATATTCGAGTACTCGAGCATCGATGTAGCTATAAATGTGCTCGATGTAAATCCACTTATTGCAACGGTAATAGAGACTCTCAGCCTGAGTATTGCGCAGACTGTAATCGTTCGTTCTTTGGTGCTTTTTGCCTCGCTCATCACAAGAGTGAGGGCTCCGCGGGTATCACGTCTCGTAAATATAGACGGTACAGCGTCTGTAACGCATTGAAAATCTGTAGAGGCTGCTCGCGTATGATTAAAACCACAGATAAAAAGATGCATGTATGTGGTATATCGTTTTGTACTACATGCAAACAAACGAGGCCGACTACGCATGCATGTTTTATAGCATCTCTTAAGAAATCAGATGCGCAAAAGGAGAAGAAAAAAGACAAGTCTTCCACGAGATTTTTATTTTATGATTTTGAGACGCAGCAACACGAGCAATTGCATGATGATAAATCGACACGAATTCACGAGCCGAATTTATGTGTCGCACAATGCGTATGTATGGCATGTCTAGATATCACAGATATAGAGACCGATTGTGCTAACTGTGGTAAACGTGAATTCGTGTTTATCGATGATCCTGTTGGGGATCTCGTAAAATTGGCATTATCGCAAAAATTTAAAAAGACCATCTGCATCGCCCATAATGCTAGAGGTTTCGACGCACAATTTATTCTATGGTATTTAATCGAGGTGCAAAAAACACAGCTTCCTCTCTGATTATGAATGGTACGAAGATTGTCTCGATGAAAATTGGCGATGTCGTTTTTCTCGATAGTCTAAACTATTTACCCATGGCTCTTAGCGCTTTACCTAAGACCTTTGGTTTCGCTGATGAGGTGGCAAAAGGTACATTTCCCCATTTATTCAACACACCGGAATATCGGAATTACTCAGGTCCTCTGCCGGCTTTGCATTTTTACTCACCCGATACCATGTTCTCAGCGGATCGCGAGCGCTTTTTAAAATGGTATGAGGAAGAATCGAGTCGCGTAGATTATAAATTTGATTTTGCGATGCAATTTGTGCAATATTGTCGTACAGATGTTACGGTTTTGAGACGAGCGTGTTCAGCTTTTCGAGAGTTACTTATACGTTGTGGGAGCGTGTGCCCCATTACAGAAGTATGCACGATAGCATCAGCATGTATGAGAGTATTTCGAAGAAAATTTTCTACAGAAAGATCGCATTGCGGTGTTACCACCAGGAGGATATCGCTGAGGCGATAAGCAATCGCGCAAGGCCGTCGTTTGGCTCGTATGGCTCGAGCGTGAGCTCAACTGCGTTATCGCTCATGCTGGACGCACGAGAGAGTATCGCCCTCCGGCCGGCATACCGGCCGTGGACGGTTACTACGTGGATGCGGGGGTCCATCACGTTCTTTAATTTCACGGCTGCTTTTGGCACGGTTGTCCGCGATGTTATCGCGTGAATAGAGATGCTCGAACTAAATTCGGCGATACAATGGATGAGCGATACGAGCGTACCGTTCTTATTTCCGGGCGAATCAGATCGAAAGGGTACACTCTAACCGAAATATGGGAATGCGATTTTGACAGATTACTCGAGAATAACGAGGAAATGTCGATATACGTGAAAAATCACGCCATGGTCAAGCAGGCGCCTCTCGAACCACGCGATGCATTCTTTGGCGGTCGAACGGAAAATTTTGTAAGCTTGTACGACGTCGCAAATGAGGAGCAGATACGCTATGTGGATGTTTGCTCGCTGTATCCGTGGGTATGTAAGAATGGAAAATATCCCGTTGGACACCCGAAATTGTACGTAGGTGATGAGTGTCGAGAACTCGTAGGACTTGAAAACGATCTAAGTGTCGTCGAGGGTCTCGTGAAGTGTACAGTGCTGGCACCGCGCGATTTGTATATACCCGTACTGCCTGTTCGCATGCATGGGAAACTACTGTTCCCCCTGTGTAGAACGTGCTGTACAGATATGGACACATCCGAGGTTTGTACACACGATGACACGACTGAGCGAGCATTTGACGGCACATAGGTCGTGGACGAACTGAGAAAAGCTGTGTCGCTCGGATATAAAGTGACGCGTATCTATGAAATTTGGCAATACGTTGTTATGCAGTATGACTCGATAACGCGACGAGTACGGTCATTTTGCCGAGTACATCGATACATTCCTAAAAATAAAACAGGAGGCGAGTGGTCCTCCAACAGAGTGTAAGGATGACGAGGAAGCAATAGTGCGTTTTATAGCATTGTACAAGGAGTCTGAGGGTGTATATCTCGAGCGAAGTGCTTTGCAGCCAAATCCGGGTTTACGTTCACTAGCGAAATTGGCTCTTAATTCATTGTGGGGAAAGTTTGGTCAACGAGAGAATCTCACGAAAACCGTTATTGTTTTCACGCGCGCGGAGCTAATGAATTTACTAACGAGTCCGGAGATTGAGGTGACGGGGATGCTACCGGTTAATCACAAGATTATGTATGTAAACTATGTGAGCAACCGCGATGCTATCCAACCATCACCGACATCAAACGCCGTGATTGCAGCATACACGACGGCACAGGCACGCCTAAAATTATACAGTTATCTTGAGGGGCTTGGGCGACGAATATTGTACTGCGATACGGACGCCTGTATTTACGTGAGCTATCCCGGTGGTAACGAGTATGAGCCGCCAATCGGTCAATTTCTAGGAGATCTTACGGATGAATTAAGTGAATACGGGCCTGGTAGTTATATAACTTCGTTCGTTTCGGGTGGACCAAAATTTTACGCATACCTTGTTCGTAAACCCGACGGTGCGATTATTGAAAAATGTAAAGTGAAGGGTATCACGCTGAACTTTGCGAATAGCCGTCACGTAAATTATAACGCATTACGATTTTTCGTGACAGGAGCAAGGAGCGTACCTATTATTTTAAAATTCGACGCTATTCGACGTACGGAATTTCATCATGTAGTAACGCGTAAAGAAACGAAATCATGCAAACCTGTTAACACGAAGCGAAAACGGCACGGGCTGTACTCTACTGTACCGTATGGCTATTGTGAAATACGCTAATTAGTATAACGCAAAAAAGTATATAGTTTTACGGTTGAATTCGCGATATTTAAAAATAATCTTTTTGTCTAATTTCATGTAACATATTTACTATGTACAATACATTGAAAAAAATTGATTTATTATGTATAAAACCGTTATCGGATCGTTCTTTTTGTGCTGCTATCCGTAGCAGTAGCTGCTATCTCTCTACCGTTCCCTTTTGTTCTGACTTTCTCATCGTTGATTCCTTTTGTCCCGTCTTTCTTATCGAGTGTTTCCTTTTGTTCTGACTTTCTCGTGCTACATCCGTGGATATAATATTGCTGTTTAGAATTTGATGATTCGTAAAATTTGTATATAGAGATGTATGCATAGTGAAATAAAAATATTGCTTTATTTGTGAGAAATATAAAAATTATCGTTATTTAATTTACATACAGCGTAAGCACCAGCTTTTACCGCGGGTCCGCGCCTCATCAGCTAGTGCAGGCGCGCCGCGTCTTATCAGCTCTTTAAGGCCGCAAAAATAGCTGATGCCGCAGGGTCGCCGACGCCGCCGCCGCAGCCGCAGCCGCGGTATAAGCTTATTGAAGAATCTGCTGATTGATTTTGATAGACACTCGTCGATATGGATACACGTTGGAAACATCCGGGGACAGCTGTGATAAGCGGTCCTACGGGATGTGGTAAAACATATTTTGTAAAAAAATTCTTTAAATACATGCGCGAAATGACGGATGTCCCGTTCGAGCGTATACTTTTTTATTACTCAGAGTGGCAGTCCGGGTATTCAGAGTACGGTGATAAAATCGAATTTCGCGAGGGTTTACCGCAGGCAGTATACTACTCGAATGACGCAAGACCTAAACTTGTGGTCATTGACGATCTAATGCGCGAGGCATCCAACAATACTGTGGTCGATCTTTTCACCAAAGGTAGCCATCATAAAAATCTTAGTGTCATTTTCATCACGCAAAATCTCTTCCATCAGGGTCACGGGCAGCGCGATATCTCCTTAAACGCTAATTATATCGTTGTCTTCAAAAATCCGCGGGATCGCGCGCAAATTCAGCACCTAGCCCGCCAGGTATGTCCCGAGAATCCGCGATTTTTGCAGGAAGTATATTTCGATGCAACAGCCGCACCGCATGGCTATCTATTATTCGACTTGAAACAATCGACGCCTGATAATTGTCGATTTCGCGCCTGTATATTTCCCGATGACCAATACCATTACGTTTACGTGCCTCAAAAAGCAATAAAAGTTCGCGATGCGTCGCGCGATGTACTAGTAATGCGCTTGTAATGGCGTTGCGCGGACCTCTCGATAAAAAGCAGATAATTATATTGCAAGCGTTGTGTTATCTGAAGCAAGAGCAACGACGTGCAATTTTGCGCAAAGCAGATGTAGCGCTTGTACGCTGTATATGCGAGTGTGCTCTAAACGTTTTACAGGGAAACGTGAGTCTGAACAACGTGCAAAAGAATCATCTTCGGAGGCTCGCGACAATTCTTCGACGACTAGCCGCCAAAAGGGGAAATTGGAGCGGTAAGAGGAAGATCATCGTCGAGCACTGTGTCGGATTTCTCAAGTTGCTTCTTGCGCCTGTCTTGGCCTACGCGAGACATGGAATATGCCAGAAAGATGGTACTTATTCCTCATGATAACATACATCGTCTCGCTGGACTCGCCACTACTACTGCTGCTGCTACTACTACTACTACTACTACTAGTGCAGACCCATTGCCTTCCGTACAGACTACCGGTACGCCATTATCGCGCCTCGACTCTGAGCTGAGTGAAATTCTAAACTCTCACTCGTACAAGAGCGAGAGAGAGAAGTGGATAGCGTACAAACAGGTTTTACAGCGTTATCTTCACATGGTCGAGTACGATAATGCCGTACCGAATATTTCATCAAAACGAAAAGTAGCAATACTCGATAGCCACGTGAATAAATCCGACGACGTTTTAATGAACGAAGTTAAATATCGGCTCAATGACACACTAATTATCGATAGCGTACCAAAAAAATTTTAATCTAAAGCAATATCGCTGCTTCGCAATTTGCATCGCAGCGCTGTTGGTAAAAAAAATGACATGGGATCGTAACGGCGTTATTTCCATAGACGGCAGAAGAATTTTAAATTCCAATATCGTTGATCTTGTTAACGATGCTATGCGAGCTAGGAAACGCGAGAAACCCATCGGACGATCTCACTTTGCCAAACTCCTGCGAGCGATACAGATGCCGCGTGAATTTATCGGTAATCCCGCGTTACTACACGAGCCTACACCTACATCATCCTCGACACCACGCGGCGCCTTATTTTACCGCGCGAAAACGATAGTAGCAGCAGCAACAGCAGCAACGGTAGCAACAACAACAACAACGACGACGAGGCCGAGACCGCACACTCAAACAGAGATTTAATGCTCACGGCTGAAAACGACATCATCGAGGGGTAGGAGGAGAATGAAGAAGAGGACGAACAATTGCAAAACTTCGCACAAGCGGAATATCGACCCCCCGCTCAGTTAGAAAAGAAAAAGAAAAAGAATCCATTTAACTGGTCATCGCTAAAATTATGAAAATTCTTCAAAAAATCTATTATGACACAACTCATCCTGCTTCCTATTCTCGAGCAAAAAATTTGGCTCAGGTGGATCGAAGAGTAGCGCGAAAAAATGTTTTACCATGGCTCGAGACACAGGATTCATATAACATGTATCGCCTCGTACGACGACGATTTCCCCGTCGTACGTATAGCGTGAGTAATATAGACGATGTATGGGAGGCTGATTTAGCTGATCTTCGCTCGATAGCCACGTACAACGATGGGTACGCGTATCTGCTTGTTGTTATCGATGTGTTGAGCAAATACACGTGGGTCGAGGCTTTGCGTGACAAAACGAGCGCAAACGTGGCCCGCGGTCTCACACGCATACTCGCGCGCAGTAACAATCGTCGCCCGCAACAATTGCAAACTGATCGAGGCAAAGAATTTATCGGCGCACCGTTTCAGCAAATTCTCAAGAAAAAGAATATCGATTTTCGCGCTGCTCGTAACCCTGATATAAAAGCCTCGATTGCCGAACGCTTTAATCGAACAATGAAAGAGCGAATGTGGCGCTACTTTACATACACGCGAAATAAGCGTTACATCGATGTTTTACAAAATTTTTTATATGCTTATAATCACACTAGACACAGCGGTACGCGTATTCCTCCGAGCGAAGTAACCCTCGAAAATGCCTCTATAGCCCGAGACAATTTAGCACGGCGTTACGAGCGTAACGCGAAAAAAATTTAAAAGCCTAAATACAGCGTCGGTGACTTGGTACGTATCAGTACAGCTAAAGCAGCTTTCGTGAAAGGATATGAGCGTGGTTGGAGTAACGAATAATTCAAGATTCAACGAATATCGGTGAATCGAGAACCATTCGTGTATATTTTACACGATCTGAATAACGAGACTATCGACGGTATTTTCTACGAGGCAGAATAATCACGAGTACGAGTGCCTCCGTCATCTCAGAAGACGAAAGAGAAGAAGAGGACAAAGAAGAAGAAGAAGAACGCTCGGGATCATCGTCCGTGATAAATATGAGCTCCAAGGATAGCTCTTTCTTTGTCGTACTACCGAGCAACAGTAGTATGCAGTATTTTCCGGATAATACGACGACGAAATTTATTACAAAACTACCGCGTCAGATACGCCTGCACGGAGAATGGTCTGTTTCTCTTGTGGAAATTGCTTATCCGATGACTCTTTTACATGTTCCTACTGTAGAAAATCTCGTAACTTTTGAGGATGGTGATTATGATTTATCGGGTTTAAATCTTTTAACACGGAGGAGCGCTGATAGAGACCAAGTAGCTACCGGTGTATATCGCTCTATAGACGCTCTTTTGGAGAGTATAAATCAGTTACCTCACGTGGCCGATCATTTGCGCTTTAAATCGCTTCCGAGCGGGCAGGTCGAAGTGGCACACGTATGCGACGATCTACGCTACCACGACTTTCGCGTATCGCCCGCTATCGCAAGGCTACTAGGATTCTCGGAAGAGGCTTGTAGCCCCGTAATGATAGAACCGCATTGCGAATACACAGGGTCGAGGCCTGCATCTCTCACCGGTGCTATACCGGGCAGCATGTTTTTATACACAGATATCTGCGAGAGCTATATTACAGGCGATGTACAAACACCCCTCTTACGAGTTGTTCCCATTGATACTGGTGACTGTCCGTATGGTTCGATAAAAATTAAATCGTTTTCAACGCCACGATATATACCCCTCTTGCGCAATAATTTACACACTATTGAGATCGATATAAGAGACGAATTTGGGGATCCTATACCATTCGAGCAGGGAACGTTGACTGTGACACTACATTTCAAAAGGTCTCACGATTGATTACACCACTATGGATGATATTGACAGCGTGCAGCACGGATGGGGTCGTCGCGGGTACAGTGGTATTAGCCATGTTTATATCGGAACACCTAATCAGCTAGGACACGGTATCGGTAGCTTTCTCGGGGGCCTGTTTCGTCGAGTGTTACCACTTTTAAAGAAGGGCGCTAAAGCAGTTGGAAAAGAGGCGTTGCGCGCTGGTGTAAACGTAGTCGGTCATATCCTCGATAGAAATATAGCTGTGAAAGATGCTATTCGCGAGAGAGCGCGAGAATCAGGCAGTAATCTCAAACGCAAAGCCTCTGAAAAAATTGACACTCTCATGCGGGTGTCTGGTTATAAAAAGCGCAAAATTTCACGTACTCCTCATTCATCGAACGAACGTAAACCACGACGTATCTCTCGTAAAAATAAATTTGTAATAAAGAGAAAGACAATAAAGAAGAAGAAGAATAATAAGAACAATAAGAAGAAGAAGACTCGTCAACGAACAGTTGCAGATATTTTTGGATAGCTGAAACAAGATGGCTTTTCTAAATGCGCACTCGTGCGAGTGTCTTAAATCGGAACTTGAATTATTTTCACTCCCACCGACGCAAACTACTATCGAAGGCTCCAATTGGGTGTATTACAAACCAATATCTTCGCTAACAGATGATTCACCGATTGAATTTGTTATTCCCGGACAGGGTGATGAGTATATCGTTCTCGAGCATACTATGTTTGATCTGAGAGTGAAAATAACATCTCCTACCATTACGGAAATTGCCGCGGGCACATCGTCGAAAGTAAGTGCTAGCCCTGTAAACAATCTCTTGCATTCTATGTTTAATCAGGTAGATGTATACCTGAATCAAAAAATAGTTTCACCTCGAAATAATGCCTACGCTTATCGAGCGTACATAGAAACACTTTTAAATTACGGTCCAGCAGCAAAAAATTCGCATCTCACGAGCGTTCTCTGGTACGAAAATACACCTGGAGAAATGGATGATATAACATCGGAAAATACGGGTCTTGTGAAGAGAAAACAATTTTTTAATGTCGAAAAAACTGTAGACTTGCTCGGTCATCTGCATTGCGATATATTCAATCAGGAGCGGTTCCTATTAAACGGTGTCGAGATGCGCCTACGACTGGTTCGGTCTAGAGATTCATTTTGTCTTGTGGGGGATACAAAGAATAGTCAATGCGGCTCAAAGATTCTCGAGGCATCGCTTCTCGTTCGCAGAACAAAAATAGCTCCTGGTGTGCTGCTCTCACATGCTAGAACTCTGGCAAAATCTACGGCTAAATATCCTCTTACGAGAGTCGAGGTAAAAGCCGTTTCAATACACTCGGGTGTTCACGGAGAGACTATCGATAATATCGTGTTAGGTCAGTTGCCGAAGCGTATAATTATCGGTTTTGTCGATAACAAAGCGTTTAACGGTGACTTCAGTATGAATCCGTTCAATTTCCAAAATTACAAGATAAATTATCTCTCGTTGTATGTAGATGGTGCTCAAATACCCTTGAAACCGTTACAACCTGATTTCACGAAAAATCATCTATATGTGGATGCTTTTCAAACGTTGTTTTCGGGAACTGGAATACATTTCTTGAACGACGGTAATTCGATCGATCGCGATAATTATCGCAATGGATACTGTCTGTTTGCTTTTGATTTGACACCCGATCTTTCGGCGAACAGCAATACACATTAGAATTTAATAAAGCACGGTAGTGTGAGAATAGAGGTACGATTTGAGGATGCGCTTGCTTCAACGATAAATTGTGTAGTCTACGCGGAATATGATAATGCCCTTGAAATTGATGCCTCTCGGCAGGTAATGGTGGATTTTACCGGATAAGCGAAAAATGTGCTGATGTCGGCATAAAATTATTTCGTGTTAAGACACGTAGAAGCGTGTCCGCGAGTAACTAATCAGTCGAACTCGGTCATCTGTACGGATTAGACGTGAAAATGGATATCGTCGTGGATATACAGGGAATGCGTGGTAAAGACTCGGAATTTTACTCCGAAAGAAATTGCCGTGGTAGCAGTGGATAGACCGTACTCTGCTCATTGGATCGTTGCACCGCCGTGTCACTTTGCCGAATTACCACAGCAATCGAGAAGCCAGAATAATTTTCTCTCGAAATATTTTCACGGTATGGAGTGGTACGAGGGCGATGTGAGCTGTAAACAGGTATACGCTAACTTGCGTGAAATTTCGCGAAAATCAAGACGCATCTATACGCGCGGTCACGAGAAGGCTATACTTCTTTGCGATATCACGAGTCGTGAAATTTCCAACCTGGAGGATGAGGAGGGCGCCCCATCGTACACATTTATGCCGAAATCTTTGCGAAAATGCTTCAGACACGCTATGATAAACGATACAGCGTCTTCGCATTTTGCAATGCGCCAGGCTTTCCAAATAAAAAATTGGCTTCGCGAGCATCTATTTAAAGGAGAATCATACATGGATGTTTGGTCAGCAGACGAAGAGGAAGAGAATAAAAAAGAGGAGAAATCTTCATCATGTGGTCGTGACACGATCGACGACGCTGTGAAATAAATTTTGCATATATATACGTCTTTCAGAGCGTATCGGTCATCATTTAATCATTGACTATGTGTTCAGCATGAACACTAGACAAATCTACGAGAGTCTGCAGTATCTACCACTTTCAACCGTTGGCGTATACCCGGCTGACAGAATTCCTCGTGTATGGTCGTTACCAGCCGGACTCGTAGTTAACACGGATAACCACGACGGACCTGGAGAGCATTGGATCGCCATGTACGTTGACCATCATGGAAAAGGAATGTACTTTGATAGCTACGGGCTACCACCGGTTATACTGCAACATCTCGCCCGACTACGAAGAAACTGCAAGTTCTATCGGTACGGCCTCAAGCAGCTACAGAGTAATACGTCGGATGTGTGTGGACAATTTTGCATCGTATTCCTACATCTTATGTCGTGCGGCTTCACCATGTCGCGATTTAATAATCTCTTTAGCGATAATGTAACGAAAAATGACAGATTAGTGCGTGAATATTACAATGCTTTTGCCTCTCGACGATCAGACAGTGATAAAAATAAATTTAACGGCCGAGGAGTCTCCGAGCGAAGATTACCGTGTTTGCAGGGATGTTGCATACGACGGTAAATATCTGTAAAGTGATTTAAATAAAATATTGATTAATTAAAAACAAATACATCGGTTTACTGTGTCTCTTCTTTTATAATTATATATAAATTATAATATAATATTATAATCGAGGTCTCTCGCGGCACGGTATCATATTCTGCGTCTTTTACTGCAGAGCATTCGCTTCACGAGAAGCACAGCGCAAAGCGGTACGCACGTGCAAAACTGCTGACATTGCATTCAAAGCGCTGCACACCTAGTTATGACTCAGAGGGGGGTTAGTTATCTTCAAACACTGTGGTAACCGCCAACCTCATCCGGAGCATTGAGTCTGTCTTTAACTTCGTGATCGTGCAGTCTAAAACGTTTTTCCGCTATGTATTCTCGTTATGATGCAAGTATTCTGGGTGTCGCGTTTTGGTGCAGTGTTTTATATATAGACTTGGACATGGTGGTTCATCTGCGAACCGATGAAATGTGGGACGCGTACGAGGAGATGGCGAAAATTTTCCATCGTGTTTTTAACGAGTGGGATCGCGCATCGTTTAGTATCGCCCCGGAGGACCTTTACGAGGGGATGCGGTGCGTGGTTGTGGAAAACGGTCGTGCGGATCGCGGTGAGCTGATCTATGCAGATGGTGACGGATATTCGGAGGTACTCCTAATCGATGAGGGGTACCCAATATTCGTCAATTGGGATAACTTATATTATCCTGATACCCTCACCGGCATGATACCTGCCTTATCCATGGGGTGCCATCTGCATGGATTGGAACGGATTGACGACTCTGGCTTAACCCTTTGAGTGCCGGGAGCCGATATATCGGTTCCTGCTACACTGGCGAGAAGTGCCAGAGCCGATATATCGGTCCGCGCCTCGTAGCGCTTTACTATTCGCATTGCGGGAGAACTCTATCTCAAAATAAATTTGTAATACGTTATAAATGATCTAATTTCATTATGAGAGAATTATAAAAAAATAGTTTTTCGTTTTAACTCTTTGTGGACGACGACCTTTTCCTATCGCTTGGAGGTACCGAAAGTCATATAAACATAAACACCGATGGTCGCCACTCAGGCGATATTCGATCTTATACGTGGTGGAACACGTATTCGGGGTTCTCGGAGAGGACATAGCAATCGGCTACGATGGCGGCGACGTGGACGAAGGCGTCGAGGACCCCGAGTCTCCTGACATGGACGGTGCTAGGTAGAAAAAGTGTGTGCGTGAGCGTATGCGTGCGTGTGTGTGTGGGTGTGAGTGGGTGCGTGCTCGCGTATATGTGTGTGTGTGAAAGTGAGAGAAAGAGAGAGAGAGAGAGAGAGAGAGAGAGTTAAAACCGCCGTAGAAGGAGAAGGATAGTACAGCAGCAGCGGTCAACAACAGCAGAAGTGGTGAGTGCATGAATTTATTTATTTAGAATGTGTACACCTTTGCTCCATCCTGCTCTCATCTCTACTCTTCCTTGTTCACCAAGGTACCCACACCACCTCACTTTACCATCTCCATGTTACCGACACTGGTCAAGCAGAGTGGGTAGCGCGGCGGTGGAAAAGTGAGGTGTTGGGGGTAGCCGCGTAGTGGGGGAAGGAGTGGGGATAGGAGTGGGATGGAGCAAAGGTGTACACATACTACTAACATTAATCAGCACCAAAACGCGTCGCTTAAAATCTCCTTGCCGTATCACGGATACATATTGCTTTTTATTGTTTGCAAGTAGGATGCCAAAGACAGACTAAATGCTCGAGATGCTGCTAGAGAGTATCACAGGCATAAAGATAACAGCCTCCTATGAATCATAACTAGGTATCCATGACTTTGAATGCAACGAAAGCGGTTTTCGAGCATGCATAGCCCTGCACTGTGCTCCTCGCAAAGCGCTTGCTCTGCAATAAAAGATATAGAATATGATCCCTCACAGAGAGAGAGAGAGATAAAGACTTGAATTATAATTCTCTAATTATTATGCTATAAAAATAAGAGACACAGTAAGATCAGGTATTTTTGAAATTAATCAATATTTTATGGAAAGCACTTTACACATTTACCGTCGTATGCAAAAGCCCTGCAAACACGGTAATCCACGCTCGGAGATTCCTTCACCGTTAATTTTATTTTCATCGCTATACGGAATTAATTTGTATTATCACTCGTAATATCGCTTTTAAATTATTTTTCGCTGTGAGTGTTGTCATCATAGTGTACTTCTGAAAAAAGAATGAAACAACTATTTAATTGAACGTACTGATCAATAAAAAACATCATGTACAGAATAATCGATATTGTCTTACCTGATATGCCACGCCTCATTATACAAAGTTGGCAGCGTTGATGATCTTCTGCCACCGACGACAACTGTGGATGAGGATGTCGGGTGACACGTTTCTTTCCCGAAGTTAGCTCTATCTGTACAGTATATGTATCCTCCTCTCGCTCTCCATAACACGAATAACGAACCCTCGGTGTCGGCTCATATGCATGGGCTGCTCGCTCTGCAAGACATTATTTTTTATAATTATAAATAAATATTACATGATTTAAAATTACGATTTTAAAGATATTTTATATTTTTTACTTACCAAGCTCTGCTGCTTCGCTGCTAATCGATATTGGCACGTATTCCATGATCTGCTGGGTTAATGAAACAGAGACGAGCGCTCCGTCTTCTTTCTATCGCAGATCTTTGCTGATGCTGCGGTTTCAGGACTCTCTCTCTCTCTCTCTCTCTCTCTCTCTCTCTCTCTCTCTCTCTCTGTAAGTATAAGAAGTCACTTACCTTTTCGGTCTTCAAATTTTAGCTTGGTTCTGCTGCGTTCTGCCTCCGGGCATCTTGTTTCAGGACAGAAGCTTGCACAATTCAGCTTTTCAACCATTGAGCTATTAAACTCCACTGGAAAACGTTTCATGCTCTGTGTAAATGGATGAAAAGTTTGACAAGATTACTACAGCACAACGGATAATTCTCTTCACAGAGCTCGACCGGGCTTGACGGGCGACGCATGCGCGATATCTTGGCACATCAGTTCTCACAACAGTCAATCTCAGTTACGATCACCTACACAACTTCATCGGCCAAGTAGCAACGTCACCTCTACTCGCGCAAGATACATCACTAACACCTTCTCTGTCACCGCTCAGGATTGCACTAAGGAGCTCTACGATCCTAAATGATTGTCTTCGTCGTATAACTTCGCGCCTACTCACTTACGTCAACGCATCCATTATAACGAGTACGTAAGTGCATTGCAGTGCCTGATGGTTCTCACTATTCAGAGACGGTACTATTTCTGACATACTTAGGCCTTTATACATAAATATCTATACAACGAGCCCACCTGACTCTTACTGCGCTCTATCTTTGTTTACTTTATGAACGTTGATTGTGTGCGAGCACGTGTACACACTGCCTTCTACATTTACTCGTATAGTCGCGTTGTCGAGTCTCCCTTCGAAGAGGCACAGTACCGAGCAATATTTTATCATTTGTAATCCAACGATCTATTGCTCCGTATGTCTAATCTTAAGTGCGATAAGTGTAACAAACTCATTGCGAATAGCAGTGCCTTGTGCCCAATTTGCTTGAAATCTTTTCACCCTGGTTGCGGAAAAGCGTATCTTTCATCTAAATCAGCTAATACTTGCTGTGTTTTGCATTTATCCAATATGCCTAACTTGAAACGATCACCACCGTCATCCCATAAACGTTTAGCTTTAACTTCAACACTATCTGAGAATAAAAAAAAACCATCTCTAGGAGATCATCATAGTATGCTTAATACATCCGAAGATTTTATCGGTCCGCCTGTCAACGATGCTAATGTTGTTCAACAGTGTTCACCTACGAGTCAACAACATGCTCTCAACATGTCAGATACGGAACTCCTCATAGCCATGCATGGCCAACTCAGTGCTTTTATTGCTCAGCAGACAAATGTAAACAAAGATCACACCGATAAGCTAAATTGCATCCAAAACCACACAAAATTACTTGAAGCGCATGAGTTAAGAATTTCACACCTTGAAGCAAACATTGTTCAATTATCTCAGCAGAATGCTAACCTATCATCTGAACTCGCGATGATTAGGACTAACTCCTCAGTATCGGCGATTACACCGTCTCTTTCTGCTGAGATAACACTTTCTGGATTACCTCTCTCTATCGAAGATTCTGACGAGGAGATAGTTGAAAAAGTTTTTCACGCCCTTGGAATCTCAAACCTCCTCGGTGACGTTTTAGACATTCGTTGTTTCAACAATAAGAGGAAATTTTCGACTATTGAGCAAACTAATGGTGATTCTACCTCATCAGCACCATACCAAAGAACATCGAAGTCTTTGATGCTGACTTTGAAATCTCATCAAATTAAAGATTATATTATAGACATAAAGCGAACAAAGAAGAATCTGTCCCTCAAAAACGTTTTCGGTCTGGACAGTAAAGGAGTGGTGTTTATAAATGAGTTTCTTCCTGCAGCACTCTACAAGCTTCTACGCCTCACCAAAACTCGAGCTTCTGAACGCAATTACAAATATGTATGGGTTCGCTCTGGCATGATTCATGTGCGTAAAGGAGATGGGCAAGCGCCAGTTATTATTACCGAAGAAACTGACTTACAAAAATTAGTTTGACTACCACAGTCAAATCCTGTGCTATCGCATCCTCCACCATCTTCGTCACTTTTAAAGGTCGCACAATTCAATGCAAATTCTATCCGAGGTCACATTGAACTTATTCAATCGACCATAATTGAACATAGCTATCACATAGTTTCGATAAGCGAAACATGGCTTCATTCATATGTTGCCGATGACCTAATAAGCATTAACGAATATTTTCTAATTCGCAACGATCGAGAAGGCAAAGAAGGGGGTGGAGTTGCTTGCTACATCCATAATTCCCTTAAAGCAAAAGTATTAGCGTCTTCTCCAAATCAGTTTTCCAATGCACCAGAATATTTGATCATCGAAATTACTAGCTCGAATACGAAGAAGCTTCTTTTTGCTTCAGTATATAGGCGACCAAAAGGTATTATGTTTGACGACTTCATTCAAGTATTATCTAATTTTACACATGTTTACGAGAATATAATTATTGCAGGTGATCTTAATTGCGACCTGAGTAACATTAATTATGAATCGTCATACCTGCGCCAATTAACTCTCTCGCTCTCATTTCATATTGTTGATTCTGCACCTACTCATCACCTAACCAACTCTGATTCATGGATCGATGTTTTCATTATTGACAATAAAGAAAAAGTACATTCCTTTGTCAAATCGGAGGCCCCTTTCATAGCAGGTCATGATCTTCTTGAACTCAGTTATTCTCTCGACGTCGAGCCTCCTGAAGACCGTATTATCTCACGGCGAGCGTACCGCAATTTTAATGAAACTAGCTTTTGTGAATATTTATCTAATATATTTAATATTACTGAATTATTTGATTTTAGTACTAGATTTAGTTGGAATTCCGGTCTCATTGATAACATACCATTAGGTATTAACATGATCGTTGAAACAGTATCCGAAGCGTATCTCACGTCATTGGATTATCATGCTCCATTCCGTTCATTTCGTATATGTCGGCCACCAGCACCGTGGCTCTCACTGGAATTGAAAAATCGTATGGCTCAACGTAACACCCTATACACGATTGCTAAAAGATCTAGTAATGTACTCGATATGGCGATATTTAGAGAGTATAGAGACACGCTTAAGAAGGATCTCAGACAAGCAAAAAATGATTTCCACTTTCAAAGGCTGTCTAGCAACACAGATCCCAGCAGATTATGGAAAGAATTAGCAAAACTCGGCCTCGTCAAGTCATCTTTTGCATCCCCCACTCAATTTTTTAGACCGCAGGAACTCAATGCATTCTATTCTGAAATATCTAGTCAACTGCCACCGTGTTCGCATGATGAGTTTTGTAGGCTCAGTTCCAATATCCAGCCAGTTCGTCCAACGTTTAGTTTTTCCGAAATTACTTGCGCACAAGTACATCTTACTATCTCCGGCAACTCAAACTCAACATCGTATGCAGCTGGTCCCGATGGTATTTCCATGTTCTCTTTATTCAAATCGCTTACGGTATCTTGCCCTATCCTAACAGCTATGTTTAACCTCTCTCTTGTATCTTCAGAGTTTCCTCAGGACTGGAAGAAAGCTTTTCTTCGGCCCTTGTCTAAAATAAAAAAGCCTCTCTCACCATCAGATACGAGACCAATAGCTAATCTGTCTGAAGTGTCGAAAATACTTGAGCGGCTTATTCATAGACAACTGACTGATTGGATTGATAGCAATAAGATATTTGATGCACGTCAATCAGGATACCGTAGTGGGTTCAGCACTCAGTCAGCCCTTCTGCGTATTTGCGAAGATGTTAGGCGTAATATAGATAGAAGACGCATGACCATCCTAATTTTGTTTGATTTTAGTAAAGCATTTGATACAGTTCCGCATCTACAACTTCTTTTGAAACTAAAGAAGATCGGACTTTCTCATTCGGTTCTTGACTGGATTTTCTCATATCTGACAGGAAGAACTCAAGCAGTTATTGATGATCACGGAGACTGCTCTACGTGGCTACCTACGACGTCAGGAGTTCCGCAGGGTTCTGTCCTTGGACCGCTCTTGTTCTCGCTATACATCAATGACATCGGTTCTGCATTACAAAATTCACAACACATGATATTTGCTGATGACACCCAAATTTATCTTGATTGTTGTCCGTCACAACTCAACCAGGGCATTAGGTTGATATCTGAAGATGTCCATGCTATAGCTAACTTTGCGGTAACAAATGGTCTCAAGCTCAATATTTCTAAGTCTAAGATTCTTATACTAGGCAGTAATTCTTACACCCGCCAGCTGGATTTCTCTGAAATATTACCGATCACACTAAATGGTGTTATTCTTCCATTCGTTAACGAAGCCCGCAATCTGGGTGTCACTATGGAGTGTAACTTGTCGTGGAAAGCTCAAGTACAGCATATATCACAAAAAGTGCATTTTACTATTCACAAGTTGAAGTTTCATCGCAATGCTCTTTCCATGGAAGTAAGGAAGTTACTTATCACTTCTCTTATTTTCCCTCAATTAGATTATTGCTGCCTTGTCTACCACAACTTATCAGATGAACTAAATACAAAATTAGAACGCCTTGTCAACCATTGTATTCGTTTTATCTTTGACTTACGACGGGACACTCATATCACAACTTTTAGACGTCAACTTGGCTGGATCACAGTACGATCAAGACGTCTTTACTTTCTTGGTATAGCTATGTTTAAGGTTGTCCGTCAAAGTACACCAGCCTACATACAAGAATTATTTACACGAACAACAACTCCAGTTGAACGACCCTCAAGGCAGCCTCGATCAAGCTTTGTCATCCCTTCTCACCGTACAGCGACTTACCATGAAGGGTTTTCGCTATCTGGCATTTATTTCTGGAACTCATTACCATCTAATATTACTACGTCGCCGAGTTTAGAAGTTTTTAAGAATCGAATCTATACTTATTTATTTAACTATGTAGATACATGCTAGGGTTAACGATGTTAGTGTAGATTGTTTTTAATTGCATATTCTTAGTTTATATTTTCATTTATATTTTATATTCTAATTATAGTATTTCTATTTATATTTAATCTTACTTTTAGTCTTATTTACTTTATTTACTTTTTTTTTTTTGTATCATTTTTTGTATCACTTTTGAATGTATAATTTTGCCAAAGGCTTGCCAAGGCATAATAAACAAATCAATCAATCAATCAATCTCTCTCTCTCTCTCTCTCTCTCTCTCCTCTCTCTCTCTCTCTCTCTCTCTCTCTCTCTCTCTCTCTCTCTCTCTCTCTCTCTCTCTCTCTCTCTCTCTCTCTCTCTCTCTCTCTCTCTCTCTCTCTCTCTCTCTCTCTCACTCTCTCTCTCTCTCTCTCTCTCTCTCTCTCTCTCTCTCTCTCTCTCTCTCTCTCTCAATCTCTCTCTCTCTCAATCTCTCTCTCTCTCTCTCTCTCTCACCGTGACTGACCTCGGTGTATACTTTATAATATTTCGAGCGAAATGTACACTATATACAATTATTTACAACAGTGTCTTAATCACAAATAGCTGCACATACGGAGATTTATTGCGTTCGCAACGCAACACCCGATGCATAATCAGCGATATGACCACGAAACAGCACAATTATTTCAGACAAAATAATTTTCATAAACTCCGTATCCTCCGCCGTTAGCAAGATCGCGATGTGCTCGAGCGCTTCTTCAAAGAATTCCTTGGAACCGATGATCTAATACGCTGCTGCACGAGACATTTCACTGAGAACTATCTTTTCACGGACATATGATACCACCGCGTTCATACACCGTTGAATCGTTTCACTTTTGCTCCCTAGAGCCTGCATATGAATATCAATTCTTCTACTTATTTCGACGAGCATATCAAATGTAGGCCGCTGAAGAACAATGTTTGGAGAGTATTTTCGGTAGCGTTTACGTTCCGATTCTCGAGATTCCTCTTGATTCTCGTATTCCTCGTTAGCGCTACCACTTATTTTACCAAATGACACAGCTCTGTGCTGGTAACACGAGGTTAAAAGTGTGTAATGCGTTGTGTGCTCTATGCGGGTATTACACATTTTCTCGGCATCAGTCCCCTGAGCTTCGAAATATTGTTGTACGCGAGAAAAATCATTTTTAAACACTCGCCACTCGTCCGCACTGAGTGTAATTCCGGTAAAAGTATTCGACAATATTTTCACCACTGGTGTAAGAGTACACGTAGAGTTCAACTCGAGCCCGGCGACGATTGATTTACCAAATGATTTATTTAAACCGTACATAACAGGGTTCGCTATATATGACGATATCGCGTGAGACGTAGCACTGTTAGCTGCCATTTTTATTGCTTTCGTGTAGACTGTAACTTTTCGAATAAATCGTCGGTGGTGTTCATACTCCGTTTTATACAGATTTCCCCCACCATCTAGTTGCATCGCCTCTTCTTTTGATACTGCAAATCATACGACTGAAAATTGCTAGCCAATATCCTTCGATATTTGTCGCATTCTCCTCAACAGCCTAGTAACAGCAGCAGCAGCAAATATATCCCAAAACTCTTGCATACTCTCGCACACCTATGTGCACATGCACACCTCGACATAAAGATAAGATGTGTTATGAAAACTAAATAATATTCGTCGACGAAATTTGATGATTTTCCTCATGGCCGAGTGCCTTGAAATTAGATGAAAACAATATGACTTTCATTGGCGAAACTCGATAACTAAGTACATCACCATCGCTAAATATTTTCCTAGGTGTTGTTTTTGTAAAGTGATCGCATGCGGCCATCTTCTTGGTTAGTCGTATTCATTACATCGCTGCAGTATATGCACAGAGAGAGAGAGAGAGAGAGGAAGAGAAAAAGAACTTGTTAAAGGAATATATATAAAAGCGAGCCGCTTTGAAAATTCTCTAGTTAATTGTCTGATTTACTGTGGTTACTACTTATACTACTCTAATAGCACAATCGTGGTCAGAGTGGTAAAGCGCTCATTGATAAGAAAATTGATAGAGTTTATATTGAAGCATAGACCGCCGTTGCGTTCGCGGTGGGAGAGAAGAAATTTACAGATCACCCTATGGGAACTTCCGACACAGACGGTTGTTCGTAAAATTCGCGGTATGCTGTGCGAGTGTCATCAGCGCGATTTAGTTGACGCGTATGATATTGGATTATTTGGTAATCAAATAATTATTGATTCGGTGGTGCGTGTTATTCGTCGACGCGGTTGGCTGAATGAGCCTGCTCTGCAACCCATACTTAATGAAAGACATAAGTAATATACAGCGCTAATTACTTTTATTTTATTTCCTTTATTTCATAAGATTTTTATATAGTTCGACGGTATGAAGACGAAGAAATGGGATCTGACCTATGATTTCGATGAGGAGGGTAGAACCGATTCAGATGATTATAGCAGGGACAACGATGGTGACAGCTCCACGGGGAATCGTTGGATAAATTTTACCCAGCCATTCTGCGGTTATAAACCAACAAACGGTATTTTCCGTTTGAAGAAGAAGAGGTGGAGCAGGACAAAGACGAGGAGGAGGAGAAAGAGGAGGAGGACTCGGTAGATTCAGGTAAGCTTTAAATAATACAATTACGCTGACAAAAATAAAAAAATTACGAGGATAATAATAGTAAAATGAAAAAACAGGGTACGAGTCGGACCCAAACGTTTTTCGCTTTGCACAATTCACTGTGCCGAGACCGCCGACAATCGAGTTGATTTACGAAATGCGTCGGCGGTTCCCGGGTGCAGTCGATGGATTCGAGGACTAGAAACAAATATGAGTTTCTAATTCTTACGTTACAGGATTTATATACATAGTATATAGCTAGCGACAAACAAAAATTTAAATTAAATGAAATAAAAATTCTAATAAATGGTTTAATTATGCTTGCAGGAGGACAAACTGGCGATGGAAGGACTGCTGCACGGGGTGGTGATATTTTGCCTCCTCGTGAACGTTTCGGTATCGACAATGAGCAGAGACGATATTTTCCACGCTTTAGGATGCAGGGTCGAGAGACTGATTTTTATTTTCGTCAGCCACCGGACGGTATCGATCATCTGACATGGTTCGAGGGCTGTGTACGAGATGTTCTCACACGCCTTACAGAATCGTGCGAAGGACATGATTATGTGGGTATGACTCTGAGCGTACCGTCTTTCGCGCAAGGACCTGTTTGGTTATCATTTCAACTAGCTCGTGACATCGTTCCTAAAGATGTATGGCGACTAATTAATAGTGTAGCTCAGAGTGCGCGCGAATTTCAAATAGGCGCTGGTACATGTAGAATGACCACATGTATAGTACGAGGTGTCGAAGGAATCGGTGTGGGTACTAGACTTGCACACGCGTCTATAGCAAAAAAAGTAAATTTTACGCATAAGTAATCGCGATAATTTGTGTCTACAACGATCCCTTGTCACAGCCCGTACGCATGCCGAACGCGGTCAAATACGTACGGGCGAGCTACACAGACCATAGTGTCAAATTCGGAACGGGCTTCGAGGTGCGCAATATACAGCAGCGATAGAGCTCACGCGTAATGCAGGGGTAACGACACCGTCTAGAGGGTGCGGTGTCCGTGAAATTGAGCTTTTTCAGGAGTACTTGGTTCACGAGGGTATAGCGATTGTTGTTTATGATTTTCTCACCTTCGGAAAATGCGTACCGGCTCTGTACGATGGGCGAAAATACGTACTCACCGCAACAGGTAAAATTGATCATACCCTCTTTATTCTCTATTACGAGCGTTCTCATCACTATCAACCGATATTAAATCTCGCCGGTGCGCTGGGTAGTCGAGGGTTCTGCGCACAATGTAAATCCAAATATATTCGAGTACTCGAGCATCGATGTAGCTATCAATGTGCTCGATGTAAAGCCACTTATTGCAACGGTAATAGAGACTCTCAACCTGAGTATTGCGGAGACTGTAATCGTTCGTTCTTTGGTGCTTTTTGCCTCGCTCATCACAAGGGTGAGGGCTCCGCGGGTATCACGTCTCGTATATATAGACAGTACAGCGTCTGTAACGCATTGAATATCTGTAGAGGCTGCTCGCGTATGATTAAAACCACAGATAAAAAGATGCATGTATGTGGTATATCGTTTTGTATTACATGCAAACAAACGCAACCGACTACGCATGCGTGTTTTATAGCACCTCTTAAGAAACCAGAGGCGCAAAAGGAGAAGAAAAAAGACAAGTCTTTCACGAGATTTTTATTTTATGATTTTGAGACGCAACAACACGAGCAATTGCATGATGATAAATCGACACGAATTCACGAGCCGAATTTATGTGTTGCACAATGCGTATGTATGCAATGTCTGGATATCAGAGATATAGAGACCGATTGTGCTAACTGTGGTAAACGTGAATTCGTGTTTATCGATGATCCTGTTGGGGAGCTCGTGAAATTGGTATTATCGCAAAAAATTAAAAAGACCATCTGAATTGCCCATAATGCTAGAGGTATCGACGCACAATTTATTCTACGGTATTTAATCGAAGTGCAAAAAACACAGCTGCCCTCTCTGATTATGAATGGTACGAAGATAGTCTCGATGAAAATTGGCGATGTCGTTTTACCTAAGGCCTTTGGTTTCGCTGATGAGGTGGCAAAAGGTACATTTCCTTATTTATTCAACACACCGGAATTTTTTAATTACTCAGGTCCTCTGCCGGCTTTGCATTTTTACTCACCCGATACCATGTTCTCAGCGGATCGCGACCACTTTTTAAACGGTTTGAGGAAGAATCGAGTCGCGTAGATTATAAATTTGATTTTGCAACGCAATTTGTGCAATATTGTCGTACAGATGTTACGGTTTTGAGACGAGCGTGTTTAGCTCTTCGAGAGTTACTTATACGTTGCGGGAGCGTGTGCCCCTTTACAGATGCATGCACGATAGCATCAGCATGTATGAGAGTATTTCGAAAGAATTTTCTACAGAAAGATCGCATTGCGGTGTTACCGCCCAGGGGGTATCGCTAGGGCGATAAGCAATCGCGCAAGGCCGTCGTATGGCTCGTATGGCTCGAGCGTGAGCGCAATTGCGTTATCGCTCATGCTGGACGTACGAGAGAGTATCGCCCTCTGGCCAGCCTACCGGCTGTCGACGGTTACTACGTGGATGCGGGGGTCCATCACGTTCTTTAATTTCACGGCTGCTTTTGGCATGGTTGGCCGCGATGTTATCGCGTGAATAGACATGCTCGAGCCAAATTCGGCGATACAATGCATGAGCGATACGAGCGTTCCGTTCTTATTTCCGGGCGAATCAAATCGAAAGGGTACACTCTAACCGAAATATGGGAATGCGATTTTGACAGATTACTCGAGAATAACGAGGAAATATCGATATACGTAAAAAATCACGCCATGGTCAAGCAGGCGCCTCTCGAACCACGCGATGCATTCTTTGGCGGTCGAACGGAAAATTTTGTAAGCTTGTACGACGTTGCGAATGGGGAGCAGATACGCTATGTGGATGTTTGCTCGCTGTATCCATGGGTGTGTAAGAATGGAAAATATCCCGCTGGACACTCAAAATTGTACGTAGGTGACGAGTGTCGAGAACTCATAGGACTTGAAAACGATCTAAGTATCGTAGAGGATCTCGTGAAGTGTACCGTGGTGGCACCGCGCGATTCGTATATCCCCGTACTGCCTGTTCGCATGCATGGGAAACTACTGTTCCCCCTGTGTAGAACGTGCTGTACAGATATGGACACATCGGAGGTTTGTACACACAATGACACGACTGAGCGAGCGTTTAACGGCACATGAGTCGTGGACGAACTGAGAAAAGCTGTGTCGCTCGGATATAAGGTGACGTGTATCTATGAAATTTGGCAATACGTTGTTACGCAGTATGACTCGACAACGCGACGAGGCGGTCATTTTGCCGAGTATATCGATACATTCCTAAAAATTAAACAGGAGGCGAGTGGGCTGCCAACAGAGTGTAACGATGACGAGGAAGCAATACAGCGTTTTATAGGATTGTACAAGGAGACTGAGGGTGTATATCTCGAGCGAAGTGCTTTGCAGCCAAATCCGGGTTTACGTTCACTCGCAAAATTGGCTCTTAATTCATTCTGGGGAAAGTTTGGTCAACGAGATAATCTCACGAAAACCGTTATCGTTTTCACGCGCGCGGAGCTAATGAATTTACTAACAAGTCCGGAGATTGAGGTGACGGGGATGCTACCAGTTAATCACAAGATTATGTATGTAAACTATGTGAGCAACCGCGATGCTATTCAACCATCCCCGACATCAAATACCGTGATTACAGCATACACGACGGCACAGGCACGCCTAAAATTATACAGTTATCTTGAGGGGCTCGGGCGACGAATATTGTACTACGATACGGACTCCTGTATTTACGTGAGTCGCCCCGATGGTAACGAGTACGAGCCGCCAATCGGTCAGTTTCTAGGAGATCTTACGCATGAATTAAGCGAATACGGGCCTGGTAGTTATATAACTTCGTTCGTTTCGTGAGGACCAAAATTTTACGCATACCTTGTTCGTAAACCCGACGGTACGATTATTGGAAATCGTAAAGTAAAGGGTATCACGCTAAACTTTTCGAATAGCCGTCACGTAAATTATAACGCATTACGATCTTTCGTGACAGGAGCAAGGAGCGTACCTATTATTTTTAAATTTGACGCTATTCGACGTACGGAATTTCATCATGTGTTAACGCGTAAAGAAACGAAATCATGCGAACCTGTTAACACGAAGCGAAAGCGGCACGGGATGTACTCTACTGTACCGTACGACTATTGTGAAATACGCTAATTAGTATAACGCAAAAAAGTATATAGTTTTACGGTTTAAAATAATCTTTTCGTCTAATTTCATGTATCATATTTACTGTGTACAATACATTAAAAAAAATATATATTGATTTATTATGTATAAAATCGTTGTCGGCTCGTTCTTTTTGTGCTGCTATTCGTAGCAGTAGCTGCTATCTCTTTACCGTTCCCTTTTGTTCTGACTTTCGCATCGTTGATTCCTCTTGTCCCGTCTTTCTTATCGAGTGTTTCCTTTTGTTCTGACTTTCTCGTGCTACATCCGTAGATATAATATTGCTGTTTAGAATTTGATGATTCATAAAATTTGCACATAGAGATGTATGCATAGTGAAATAAAAATATTGCTTTATTTGTGAGAAATATAAAAACTATCGTTATTTAATTTCCATACGGCGTAAACACCAGCTCATACCGCCGGCCCGCGCCTTATCAGCTCGTTAAGGCCGTGAAAATAGCTGATGCCGCGGGGTCGATGCGGCCGCCGCCGTCTCGGTATAAGCTTATTTAAGAGTCAGCTGATTGATTTTGATAGACACTCATCGATATGGTTACACTTTGGAAACATACATGGACAGCTGTGATAAGCGGTCCTATGGGTTGTGGTAAAACATATTTTGTAAAAAAATTCTTTAAATACATGCGCGAAATGACGGATGTCCCGTTCGAGCGTATACTTTTTTATTACTCATAGTAGCAGTCCGGGTATTCAGAGTACGGTGATAAAATTGAATTTCGCGAGGGTTTACCGCAAGCAGTAGACTGCTCGAATGATACAAGACCTAAACTTGTGGCATTGACGATATAATGCGCGAGGCATCCAACAATACTGTGGTCGATCTTTTCACCAAGGGTAGCCATCATAAAAATCTTAGTGTCGTTTTCATCACGCAAAATCTCTTCCATCAGGATCACGGGCAGCGCGATGTCTCCTTAAACGCTAATTATATCGTTGTGTTCAAAAATCCGCCAGATCGCGCGCAAATTCAGTACCTAGCCCATCAGGTATGTCCCGAGAATCGGCCATTTTTGCAGGAAGTATATTTCGATGCAACAGCCGCACCGCACGGTTATCTATTATTCGACTTGAAACAATCGACGCCTGATAATCGTCGATTTCACGCCTGTATATTTCCCGATGACCAATACAATTACGTTTACGTGCCGTAAAAAGCAATAGAAGTTCGTGATGCGACGCGCGATGTACCAGTAATGCGCTTGTAATGGTGTTGCGCGGACCTCTCGATAAAAAGCAAATAATTATATTGCAAGCGCTGTGTTATCTGAAGCAAGAGCAACGACGTGCAATTTTGCGCAAAGCAGATGTAGCGCCCGTACGCTGTATATGCAAGTGTGCTCTAAACGTTTCACAGGGAAACGTGAGTCTGAACAACGTGCAGAAGAATCATCTTCGGAGGCATGCGACAATTCTTCGACGACTAGCCGCCAAAAGGGGAAATTGGAGCGGTAAGAGGAAGATCATCGTCGAGCACTGTGTCGGATTTCTCAAGTTGCTTCTTGTGCCTGTCTTGACCTACACGAGACATGGAATATGCTAAAAAGATGGTACTTATTCCTCATGATAACATACACCGTCTCGCTGGACTCGCCACTACTACTAGTGCAGACCCGTTGCCTCCCGTACAGACTACCGGTACGCCATTATCGCGCCTCGACTCTGAGCTGAGTGAAATTTTAAACTCTCACTCGTACAAGAGCGAGAGAGAGAAATGGATAGCGTACCAGCAGGTTTCACAGCGTTACCTTCACATAGTCGAGTACGATAATGCAGTACCGAATATTTCATCAAAACGAAAAATAGCAATACTCGATAGTCACGAGAACAAATCCGACGACGTTTTAATGAACAAAGTTAAATCTCGACTCAACGACACACTTATTATCGATAGCGTACCAAAAAAAATTTAATCTAAAGCAATATCGTTGCTTCGCAATTTGCATCGCAGCGCCGTTGGTAAAAAAATGACATGGGATCGTAACGGTGTTGTTTCCATAGACGGCAGAAGAATTTCAAATTCCAATATAGGTGATCTTGTTAACGATGCAATGCGAGCTAGAAAACGCGCGAAACCCATCGGACGATCTCACTTTGCCAAACTCCTGCGAGCGATACAGATGCCACGCGAATTTATCGGCAATCCCGAGTTACTACACGAGCCTACACCTACATCATCATCGACACCACAGCGGCGTCTTATTTTACCACGCGATAACGATAGTAGTAGCAGCAACAGCAGCAACAGTAGCAACAACAACAACGAGGCCGAGACGGTACACTCAAACAGAGATTCAATGCTCACGGCTGAAAACGACATCATCGAGGGGAGGAGGGGGATGAAGAAGAAGACGAACAATTGCAAAACATCGCACAAGTAGAGAGCCAACGACAGTGAATATCGATCCTCCACAAATTTAGAACAGAAAAAGAAAAAGAATCCATTTAACTGGTCATCACTGAATTATGAAAATTCTTCAAAAAATCTATAATGACACCGCTCATCCTGCTTACTATTCTCGAGCAAAAAATTTGGCCGAGGTGGACCGAAAAGTAGCGCGAAAAAATGTTTTACCATGGCTCGAGACACAGGATTCATATAACATGCATCGTCTCGTGCGACGACGATTTCCCCGTCGTACGTACAGCGTGAGTAATATAGACGATGTATGGGAGGCTGATTTAGCTGATCTTCGCTCGATAGCCACGTACAACGATGGGTACGCGTATCTGCTTGTTGTTATCGATGTGTTGATCAAATACGCGCGGGTCGAGGCTTTGCGTGACAAAACGAACGCAAACGTGGCCCGCGGTCTCACACGCATACTCGCACGCAGTAACAATCGTCGCCCACAGCAATTGCAAGCTGATCGAGGCAAAGAATTTTACGGCGCTCCGTTTCAGCAAATTCTCAAGAAAAAGAATATCGATTTTCGCGCTGCTCGTAACCCTGATATAAAAGCCTCGATTGCCGAACGCTTTAATCGAACAATAAAAGAGCGAATAAGGCGCTACTTTACATACACGCGAAAAAAGCGTTACATCGATGTTTTACAAAATTTTTTATATGCTTATAATCACACTAGACACAGCGGAACGCGTATTCGTCCGAGCGAAGTAACCCTCGAAAATGCCTCTATAGCCCGAGACAATTTAGCACGACGTTACGAGCGTCACGCGAAAAAAATTAAAAAGCCTAAATACAGCGTCGGTGACTTGGTACGTATCAGTATAGCTAAAGCAGCTTTCGTGAAAGAATATGAGCGTGGTTGGAGTAACGAATTATTCAAGATTCAACGAATATCAGTGAATCGAGAACCATTCGTGTATATTTTACACGATTTGAATAACGAGACTATCGACGGTATTTTTTACGACGCAGAATTATCACGAGTACGAGTGCCTCCGTCATCTGAGAAGACGAAAGAGAAGAAGAGGACAAAGAGGAAGAACGCTCGGAATCATCGTCCCTGATAAATATGAGCTCCAAGGATAGTTCTTTCTTTGTCGTACTAACGATCAACAGTAGCATGCGGTATTTTCCGAATAATACGACAACGAAATTTATTACAAAACTACCGCGTCAGATACGCTTGCACAGAGAATGGTCTGTTTCTCTTGTGGAAATTGCTTATCCGATGACTTCTTTACATGTTCCTACTGTAGGAAATCTCGTAACTTTTGAGGATGGTGATTATGATTTATCGGGTTTAAATCTTTTAACACGGAGACGCGCTGATAGAGACCAAGTAGCACCTGGTGTATATCGCTCTATAGACGCTCTTTTGGAGAGTATAAATAAATTACCTCACGTGGCTGGTCATTTGCGCTTTAAATCGCTTCCGAGCGGGGAGATCAAAGTAGCGCGCGTATGCGACGATCTACGCTACCACGACTTTCGCGTATCGCCCGCTATCGCAAGGCTACTAGGATTTTCGGAAGAGGCTTGTAGGTCAGTAATGATAGAACCACATTGCGAATACACAGGGTCGAGGCCTGCATCTCTCACCGGTGCTATACCGGGCAGCATGTTTCTATACACAGATATCTGCGAGAGATATATTACAGGCGATGTACAAACACCCCTCTTATGAGTTGTTCCCATTGATACTGATGACTGTCAGTATGGTTCGATAAAAATTAAATCGTTTTCAACGCCACGATACATACCTCTCTAGCGCAATAATTTACACGCTATCGAGATCGATAAGATAAAATCTTTGCGAAAATGCTTCAGTCACGCTATGATAAACGATACAGCGTCTTCGCATTGTGCAATGCGCCAGGCTTTCCAAATAAAAAATTGGCTTCGCGAGCACCCGTTCAAAGGACAATCATACATGGATGTTTGGTCAGCAGACGAAGAGGAAGAGGATAAGAAAGAGGAAAAATCTTCATCATGTAGTCGTGACACGATCGACGATGCTGTGAAATAAATTTTGCATATATATACGTCTTTCAAAGCGTATCGGTCATCATTTAATCATTGACTATGTGTTCAACATGAACACTAGACAAATCTACGAGAGTCTGCAGTATCTACCACTTTTAACCGTTGGCGTATACCCGGCTGACAGAATTCTTCGTGTATGGTCATTGCCGACTGGACTCGAAGTTAACACGGATAACCACGACGGACCTGGAGAACATCGGATCGCCATGTACGTTAACCATCATGGAAAAGGAATGTACTTTGATAGCTACGGGCTACCACCGGTTATACCGCAACATCTCGCACGACTACGAAAAAACTGCAAGTTCTATTGGTACGGCCTCAAGCAGCTACAGAGTAATACGTCGGATGTGTGTGGACAATTTTGCATCGTATTCCTACATCTTATGTCGTGCGGCTTCACCATGTCGCGATCTAATAATCTCTTTAGCGATAATGTAACGAAAAACGACAGATTAGTGCGTGAATATTACAATGCTTTTGCCCCTCGACGATCAGACAGTGATAAAAATAAATTTAACGGCGCAGGAGTCTCCGAGTGAAGATTACCGTGTTTGCAGGGATGTTGCATACGACGGTAAATATCTGTAAAGTGATTTAAATAAAATATTGATTAATTAAAAACAAATACATCGTCTTACTGTGTCTCTTATTTTATAATTATATATAAACTAGCATATTACCCGTGCTTCGCCACGGGTATCTTTAAATGTAATTTCTAAATAGGTCAAAACAATGCCGCACATCCGTACTTAACGCTTACTTTTGCCTATAACGACTCTACAACGCGTTCTTGGCTTAAAAAGTAATATGATTTAATGTAATGTAATGAATACATTACATTACATTTGTCATTATAGTATAATACATTACATTACATTAAATCTTATTACTTTTTTTGTTTTTTTTTTTTTTTCTTTTTTAGTGAGAAAAAATCCTTCATGGACACCCCGGGTCCCTTGTAAGAGGACACCCGGGGTAGTGCCGGACTCCTACCGGCTAAAAAACCTCACTTTAACTTCTGTACCATGTGTTATGGATTATCCCAGGGATGGCTTCCCCTGTTCCCTACTCGGTGTCGTCCTTCTGTGTGCTGCGCACGTTCGATGGCTCGTCGTAGCCTATGAGACTCGGCACATCGTTGCACTTGAACGCGTAGTAGACCGCCCGCGTGGCGTCGTACCTGGCTTCTTTGCTTAATGTCACCGATCGTATCGTTTCGCTACCTGACGCGCACTCGCGCTAATTGTCTTCTCAGCTGTGGGGTTGGGGTTCCTTTCGCTATGGTGTTCCTCCCGCTTGGGTTGTCGTTAAAGGTCGACAATTTCTTGTTGTCGTCGAAGGGCTTTTTGCTTTTCCCCATCGTCGTGTCTTCCTTAGCTTCGCCTTCACTGCTAGTTTCATCTGGCGTTGTTCCTTCTTGCTTCTCGCTTCTTTCTTCTATGATTTCTTCTGCAATTTCTTCTGAATTTTGCTTTTGCTGCTTCTTTCTTCGTTTTTCTGCAATTTCTTTTGAATTTTGCTCTTGCTGCTCCTTTCTTCGTTTTTCCATAATTTCTTCTGAATTTCGTTCTTATTGCTTAAAGGTCAACAATTTCTTGTTGTCGTCGAAGAGCTTTTCGCTTTTCCCCATCGTCGTGTCTTCCTTAGCTTCGCCTTCACTGCTAGTTTCATCTGGCGTTGTTCCTTCTTGCTTCTCGCTTCTTTCTTCTATGATTTCTTCTGAAATTTCTTCTGAATTTTGCTTTTGCTGCTTCTTTCTTTATTTTTCTGTAATTTCTTTTGAATTTGGCTCTTGCTGCTCCTTTCTTCGTTTTTCCATAATTTCTTCTGAATTTCGTTCTTATTGCTTAAAGGTCAACAATTTCTTGTTGTCGTCGAAGGGCTTTTCGCTTTTCCCCATCATCGTGTCTTCCTTAGCTTCGCCTTCACTGCTAGTTTCATCTGGCGTTGTTCCTTCTTGCTTCTCGCTTCTTTCTTCTATGATTTCTTCTGAAATTTCTTCTGAATTTTGCTTTTGCTGCTCCTTTCTTCGTTTTTCTGTAATTTCTTCTGAATTTCGTTCTTATTGCTTAAAGGTCAACAATTTCTTGTTGTCGTCGAAGGGCTTTTCGCTTTTCCCCATCGTCGTGTCTTCCTTAGCTTCGCCTTCACTGCTAGTTTTATCTGGCGTTGTTCCTTCTTGCTTCTCGCTTCTTTCTTCTATGATTTCTTCTGCAATTTCTTCTGAATTTTGCTTTTGCTGCTTTTTTCTTCGTTTTTCTGTAATTTCTTCTGAATTTCGTTCTTCTTGCTTCTCGCTTCTTTCTTCGTTTTTCTGTAATTTCTTCTGTAATCGTTTGGGTCTCGTCTTCCACTACGCATAGTGGTAGATCGGGTACGAGTACTCCATCGATACTTACGTCGGCGATCGATTGTCCTGACGATTCGTAAATACCAGATGACTTCCCCCACGCGCTACTATTACTGCCTTTGTCCTTACTTTGTAGTATCACACTTTGTCTTTATTTTACATGTTGTCTTTATTTTAAACTTTGTCTTTATTTTACATGTTGTCTTTATTTTAAACTTTGTCTTTATTTTACACTTTGTTTTTATTTTACACTTTGTCTTTATTTTACACTTTGTCTTCAATTTACACTTTGTCTTTATTTTACACTTTGTCTTTATTTTACACTTTGTTTTTATTTTACACTTTGTTTTTATTTTACACTTTGTCTTCAATTTACACTTTGTCTTTATTTTACACTTTGTTGCGAAATCTTTTTTCCCGCCTGTTGCACGCACCCGTTGTGCGTCGATGCTCGTCTCTTTTCACGTTGTTGCGAATTCTTTTTCCCGCCTGTTGCACGCGCCCGTTGTGCGTCGATGCTCGTCTCCTTTTCGCACGATATCACACGCCTCTACTTTATTTGCGATAATCCCACTTCAATAACGCTGGATTGTTATGGATTATCCCAGGGATGGCTTTCCCTATTCCCTACTCGGTGTCGTCCTTAACCGAGGTGGTCCTTAACACATGTCATAACACTGAAGGACTTTTTTGTAGACCACATTAGTAGTTCTTCCCTGAAGTGGTAGAATCACCAGGCTGCTTGGTGAGCTCACTCTGGAGCAGGCCACATAAAACTGTCCATGTGAGAAACACTCCTCCCTTAAGTCAATCCCTGCCATCTTCAGCGACTGCCCCTGGGACTTGTTGATGGTCATAGCAAAGCAGACCTTGAGGGGGAACTGCAGCCTCTTGAACTCGAAGGGGTACTCTGATGGTATGAGTGGTATGCGTGGTACAAATACCGACTCCCCTCGAGCACAACCAGTGAACACTGTGGCCTCAATAACGTTTCTATAAAGGGCCTTCACTCGTAGCCTGGTGCCGTTGCAAAGTTTGGGCGGGTTGAGATTCCGCAGCAACATCACTGGAGCCCCCACTTTGAGGAGAAGCTTGTGGGGTAGGAATCCAGGAGGGTTGAGGGAATTGAGAAACTCCACGGGGTAATGGACGGCGTCATCCATTTGCATTACTGAATCCACAGACCTATATTCCATTTCTGCCTCTTCGAACGAATTAAGTAGAATGTCATTAATGATGGCAGCGTTATCATTCTTGGGGGTCAGAATGGCACGCTCGCACAGCCAGGCCATAGACTTTTCCTTGATATCGGCTATATCTGGGTATATTCTGGTTGAAAGGTCTGTTAAGGTCATCACTACTGCGCCCAGGCCTATAGGGATAGTCACCTTTCCCTCGGACTCAGGATATTCTCCATCCCCTATTTTCAGTAGAAGTTCGGAAAATTCCCCAGCGGAGATATCACCTCTCAAGTGAACCCTCATGTTCTTCCTGAGAGAAAGTTTGCAGATAAAGGACCATAAATATGACGCCTTGATGCACGCCTTAATCTCGTCAGCTCGAGTTCCCCTTGGCACTACTGGCAAAGTCTGCCGAAAGTCTCCAGCAAGCAACACAGTGACTCCCCCCATCACTCCATCGTTGCCTCTGATGTCTTTGAGGGTTATGCTCAGTGCCTCAAAACCCCGCTTGTGCGCCATGGTGCTCTCATCCCAAACAATGAGCTTACAATCTCTCAGCACTTTGGCCATATTGCTTTGTTTTGAGATGTTGCACAGAGGTGTTTCTGCATGAATGAGATTGAGGGGCAGCTTGAAGGCAGCGTGGGCTGTCTTGCCTCCCTCCAATAGCGTAGCAGCGATGCCAGAGGATGCGACAGCCAAAGCGATGCCACGATCACTCCTTACCTTCGCCAGGAGCAAGTTGATGAGGAAAGTCTTCCCAGTACCACCAGGAGCATCCAAGAAAAAAACCTGCCCAGCACCTGACTCAACGCTGCTAAGGATCTGCCGATAGACAGCGAGCTGCTCATCCGTTAGTAAACCCTCGTTATTCGATACCACTTGTGCCAAGGCGTTTGTATCGTAGCTGGTCTCCCTCAGATAGTCCTTATTTCCCAAAACTTTTCCAGACCTTGTTGGTTGAGGCAAGCCGTACTGAGGCAAACCCTGTCCTCCCAAAGCTAACACTGCGTCCTCAATCAGCACCAGGCATCTATTGTACACCTGCTCCTTCATCTGCTGCGCACTATCTTGCAACTCTCTTTCCACCTGCCGCGTGATATCTTCTGAAAAACTGTCTTTGTACTTCTCCCAAAGACTAAGAGGATCAGAGAGTTGACAAAAAACCAACATCACTGTGAAGAGCTCTCGGAGCTTAAACGGAGAATCACACAGGGCAGCTTCCCCCAAAGTACTATCCCAGTGATTGTCATCCTCCAGCAAACCTAATGCCTTGCATGTAGACTGGAATGTAGGATGAAGGACACCATTCACAATCCTCAACTCTGTAAAAGACGTTGGGCCTCGAACCTCATGTAGCAACAGACGGAGATAATAACATTCGGTGTTACTTGGGTGGATGGTGTACACCCTTCCCAGCGCATTGCCTCTCTTCACTCCTGACCAGCCATCGACATCGTTCCCTTGCTTCCTTCTCCCAAACTTGTAATTTTCCCATACAAAGTAAGAAGGGACCTCAGAGTACAGGAGGGTTTTTGCAAATTCGTCATTTTTTGCATAACTCGAAAAAAGCCAAGAGTGTTGTCTGAGGAGGGTTGCTAAGCTTCTCGGCCAAGTTGTCGGAGTTGAAGTACACACGCTGACCATTCTCGAGGTGAACAGCCAAATGAAAAATAGTGGGATACCTCTCATGAATAGGGAACGCTAATATCCTCCAAACCGCCTCCGAGCTACTAATGTACCGCCCACTCTCATACATCTTTACTTCATCCTTCTCATTCTCCAGAGCAAAAGACGCCTGGTCACTGCCCTTGTTCACGTACTTGCAAATGTATTTAATGGACTTAACAGAGTTACATAAATCTACATTGATGTGAGCATCGAAAGTGCGTGCAAGACAGGGTTGTAGGGCACCACCCAGCGGTTGTCCAGTTTTATCCTATTGATTTCTACAGTGAAGCCACCGTCAGCTGGAGACCTCCTTCGATACTGCGGATATGTATCGTCTCCTGTCTGAGTGTTCTTGAGAAGTGGCCGAGGATACTTCTTGCTGCAACTACCTCCTTTCATGCAAGGCGAATTGTAATTCAAGCTGCCCCAGGGCCCATGAATCATGTTGGCCTTGACAATGTTGTGGAGGAGAGGATCTTTCTCAGGATCAGGTATTTCAGCACAGATGACTTTGTCGATCATGTCAGAGAAGATGCGCTGCTCTAGCCACAGCAATATGTGAATGTGAGGCAGACCCCGCTTTTGCCACTCGACAGAGTACATAAAACACCGTACTCTACCAAACAGACTGCCCTTGTTCAAAAGAGATATCATCTTCTTCACCTTGAGATGGAATACCCTGGCTATGATGTCATGACGATCGTGAGACTTTTGCCCAGGCAGCAGTACATTTGTGATATCCTTCCACCTGGGATTACAGGTGAAAGTGATGAACAGATCAGGACGGCCGTAATGGCGAACATATGTCATGGCGTCTTGAGTCCGCTCATGCATATAGCGAGGTCCCCCAGTGAATGATGAAGGAAGCACCACCATTTGACCCAGCTGAGCAGCGTCAGCATCCTGTCCACTCACAGCGTCCTTTAGGTGAATATAGCTGTCTGCCCTCAGCTGCGCCTGATTGTTCCTGATGTAATTCAACCTCTCAGTCTCTATTTTGGCATACATGTCAACCAGAAATTGACTGAAAAGGGAGCGGAAGTACAAAATATGGTTGACCTCCCCTTGCCTGACCATAATACGATAAGAGTAAAACCTCGCTGCGGAGACTGTCTTATTGAGGAGCAACTTGGTCTTAGGATCGCGCTGAGGCAAGGCAATAGAGTACCCATCCTCGCCACGGCAAAACAGAAGCGGATACTGCAAGGCGTCGTATGATCGATGAATTTCACTAATGCGCTGCAATGTGTTGTTATGGCTCTGCAGCACAATGTCTCGATGCTTAAATTGCTGACCAACAATCACCAGAGCTACCTCATTTGCTGTTGGTGCATTGAAGCGACCTCCATGAGCGTCAGCTGGCTTTTTATCTGCATGGATAACGACTTCGAACTTCTCGCAGGTTGGAGCTACCTTGTCCATGGCAGTCTTCAGATCCTTTATATAGCTATTGATGTCGTGTAGCATCCTCTGCAGTTGTTTGACCAATCCCTGTTTGACGTCAGAAAATTTGCTGCACCTCAAGCGTACTTCCCTTTCGTCGTCGCCCATAAAATACATTTGCAGAAATTGGGCTTCCTGTTGAGGTGCTGGCAGCAGACTTCCTATCAAATGATACACCTGCCCCTGAACTTTAAAAGTCGGTATGAAGCCATCTCGTAGAACCTGCTTAGCCCCAAATGATGTCATGTTGAAGCAGCCATTATACTTCCGAATACGTTCCATGAAGTGGACGTGCTCAGGGTGGATATCCATTACCAGGCTGTAAAGAGGCTCGGGCAGAGGTTCGAAGGGCGGAAGCTGCACCTTGCCAGCGCTGCAGCACATGCCGCGGGGCTCTTCCTTCCACTTCAAAGCATTGCAATATATGCATTTGTGGCTCATAGTACCCAGATCTACAGTGCGGTCTGCCTCATAAGCCACGTCAGGATCATATGCCATGCCTGAGTGAGCCTTGACTTTCCATGGAAGTGCTCGCCTTTCTACTCGTCTTCCAGGATTGCTTTGCTCATATCGAAATTCTGCCGCTCTGTGCACTTCAGGGTGATCTTGCTGGTACCTGGCCACCGCATCACGGTGCACTTCAGGATGATCTTGCTGGTACTTGGCCACCGCATCACGGTGCACTTCAGGATGATCTTGCTGGTACTTGGCCACCGCAGCACGGTTCACCGCAGGATGGTCTTGCTGGTACTTGGCCACCGCAGCACGGTTCACCGCAGGATGATCTTGCTGGTACTTGGCCACCGCAGCACGGTTCACCGCAGGATTATTCTGAGCATATTTCCTCGCCGCATCCTTAAGTTGCTTCCTCCTTTTAACATCGGAATATCTGGCACGACGTTTGCCAGGAGCCTTCTTGAGGATAGGAAGAGGTGGTGGCTGTGAGAAGTCTGAATAGGAGTCGAGCTGGAAAAGCGGGGAAAGAGGTAAAGGCTATGAGAAATGTAAATAGGAGTCGAGCTGGGAAAGAGGTAGTCAGATAAACACTTCTTCAGGTTCACGTGGCATGTACGCATCGAAATGGCCACTAGAAAGGTCCTGCGAAAAACGTAACCTCCTCACGGGATGACCTTCAGCACCGACACTCGCATACAGCTCGCCATTGCGGTAAGCTTCGAAGACGAACTCGAACAATTGGCCAGCCGCCACAAGTTCGCATAAACCACCATAAGTAGAGGTTCGCATAAACCACCATAAGTTATCCCCCTCGCTGTTGTGGGACATGATGGAGAACTCCTCCCAGGTGTCCACCACGTGCCTGACGATTAGCTCACGCACCTCCCTAGCCAATAACTGATTATAATATATAAGATATGAGAGGGACCGGAACAGGCAAGCTCCGTCTCCCGTGATGGGGATAATAGTGTGAGGCACCATCTCCCCATTAATATTTAAAAATTCAATTGACATACTAAAAAACAATGAAGAGAAAGGACAAAACTTATAGCTAGTGAGTCAGTGAGTCAGTCAGGACTTATCTTTTTATGTAGATAGATTTCTCTCGCGTCTCTTCCGTCTCCCTCTCGCGTCTCTTGCGTTTCTTACGTTCTTGGTGTCTCTCGCGTTACTCACTCTCTCTCTCGCGCGTCTCTCTCTCACATATCTGACGTTGAAACAAATAATAACCGAAATTTTACAAAGCTTATAGTACCGGAACCGGAACCATACCGTTATGCGTTTCGGATAGTAAACTCAATATACGTAAAATATACGCTATGTATATACATCAAATCCGTGTACATACGACTCACGTAGATGAATACATTTACGAATATTCTAAGAATATCGTGTGAACATATGGAGTATGCATATGCATTTCGGATAGTAGCCTCAATATACGTAGAATATACGCCCTTGCAACTTACGCGTTTACAATGAAATATTGCGAACGACGAAGTGTCGTATACGATGAAACTATCAGGGGTACAAATTGAAAATGCGGGTTTGATAACAGATGGCGTTACTAACGCTATACGCATCAGGCAGTACTGTGACTATGTTCATGTCAAAGCTACGTCTTATAGCTTTAATTTTCAGTATGTGTCAATTTGTCGCAGTGTCAAATTCATAGTTTTTTTGAGCTCTCAATATGTCGAGTTTCGTGCCAACAAAACAGCATTTGCGGGAAGTTTTAATTTACTTCTTTAATTTGAAGAAAAGTGCTGCTGAAGCACATCGATTGGTCTCCGAGGCTTATCCGAGTCATGTTCCATCGGTTTCAACGTGCGAGAGATGGTTTGTGCGGTTTAGAAGTGGTGATTTTGACGTTGAGGACAAAGAGCGGCCGGGCCAAGTGAAAAAGTTTGAGAATGCTGAATTGGAGGCAATACTCAATGAAGACTCGTGTCAAACTCAACAAGAGCTCGCAGATTCATTGGGAGTGACACAACAAGCCATTTCCCATCGTATAAAAGCCCTCGGAATGATCCAAAAGCAAGGACATTGGGTGCCGTATGAGCTGAAGCCGAGAGACGTCGAGCGCCGTTTTTTTGCATGCGAACTGCTGCTCGAACGGCAAAAACGGAAGGGTTTTTTGCATCGCATTGTCACTGGTGATGAAAAGTGGATCCATTACGATAACCCGAAGCGCAAAAAATCATATGGTTACCCCGGCCATGCATCATCATCGACGGCCAAACCAAATATTCACGGCGCCAAGCTCATGCTCTGTATTTGGTGGGACCAGCTGGGTGTGGTGTATTATGAGCTATTGAAATCGAACGAAACCATCACAGGAGCACTATACCGAACTCAATTGATGCGTTTGAGCCGCGCACTCAAAGAAAAACGGCCACAATACGAGCAAAGACACGACAAAGTAATTTTGCAACATGTCAACGCTCGGCCACATGTTGCAGCGCCGGTCAAAACATACCTACAAACGCTGAAATGGGAAGTCTTACCCCACCCGCCGTATAGCCCAGATATTGCTCCTTCCGATTACCACCTTTTCCGATCGATGACACATGGCCTAGCTGACCAGCGCTTCCATTCTTACGAAGAAGCCCAAAAATGGGTCGATGACTGGATAGCAGCCAAGCCGGCCGAATTTTTTCGCGACGGTATCCGTAAATTGCCAGAAAGATGGGAAAAAGTTGTGGCTAGCGATGGACAATACTTTGAATAATTCATTTGTTACCATTTTTTCAGAATAAACGTTCAAAAATAGAAAAAAATCCCGCATTTTCAATTTGTACTCCTGATATCTATATGTATATGAACATATACATATAATGTTCGGCTAATATACATATGTATATTGTATGAATATCCACTGAACATACAGCACGTTGCATTCGCATATCCCTACGATATGCAATGTACGTCGTTTGTGTATCACTGTATGTACATAGGATATGTCATATCCGCGGATGTATATATGCAATGTATATACACTGCATGTCAAAATGCTATCTGGGACAGCACAGAGAGAAATACAATATGCAAAAAATTCACAAATTATTTCTCAAATATCGCAAAAATTTTCAATAGCATATAATACATTTTGTTAAGGAAAGTCAACAATCATTTATCAAAAATCGTAAAAATAACAGTGTTATTAAAAAAACTTTAAGTCCAATTAACATTCGTAAAAACGACACAAAACGAAATACGATATGATACGATATGATATGATATGATACGATATGAAACGAATTTTTTTCAGAGGATAAAGGGGGTGGTTTTCAGGGGTGAGATATATACAGTCGCCTTCCTTTGGTCTTCAACAATATTCGTGTAAGGTTTGGTTGAAATCAGTTGATTCGCGTGAATATTTTTGAAGAATCTTTTTTTAGGGGGTGAAGAGGGTGGGGTTTAGGGGTGAGATATATCCAGTGACTTTCCTTAGGCTCTTAACAATATTTGTGCTTGGTTCAGTTGTAATCGGTGAAGGCGTGTGGATTTTATTAAGAATTTTTCTTTAGGAGATGGAGGGGGTGGTTTTCAGGGGTGAGATATATTCAGTGACCTTCCTTAGGCTCTTAGCAATATTTGTGCTTGGTTTGGTTGTAATCGGTGAAGGCGTGTAGATTTTATTAAGAATCTTTTTTTAGGGGATGAAGGGGGTGGTTTTCAGGGGTACGATATATACAGTCGTCTTCCTTTGGTCTTCAACAATATTTGTGTAAGGTTTGGTTGAAGTCAGTTGATTCGCGTGAATATTTTTGAAGAATCTTTTTTTAGGGGTTGAAGGGGGTGGTTTTCACGAGTGAGATATATTCAGTGACCTTCCTTAGGCTCTTAACAATATTTGTGCTTGGTTTAGTTGTAATCGGTGAAGGCGTGTGGATTTTATTAAGAATTTTTTTTTAGGGGATGAAGAGGGCGGTTTTCAGGGGCGAGATATATACAGACGCCTTCCTTTGGTCTTCAACAATATTTGTGTAAGGTTTGGTTGAAATCAGTTGATTCGCGTGAATATTTTTGAAGAATCTTTTTTTAGGGGGTGAAGAGGGTGGGGTTTAGGGGTGAGATATATCCAGTGACTTTCCTTAGGCTCTTAACAATATTTGTGCTTGGTTCAGTTGTAATCGGTGAAAGCGTGTGGATTTTATTAAGAACTTTTCTTTAGGGGATGGAGGGGGTGGTTTTCAGGGGTGAGATATATTCAGTGACCTTCCTTAGGCTCTTAGCAATATTTGTGCTTGGTTTGGTTGTAATCGGTGAAGGCGTGTAGATTTTACTAAGAATCTTTTTTTAGGGGATGAAGGGGGTGGTTTTCAGGGGTACGATATACACAGTCGCCTTCCTTTGGTCTTCAACAACATTCGTGTAAGGTTTGGTTGAAATCGGTCAACGCGTTTAGCTTTGTATGGCCGGACAGACAGACAGACAAACATTAATTTTTTTTATATATAAGATGAATGTTTGTCTGTCTGTCCGGCTATACAAAGCTACACGCGTTGACATTTGTTAATAAATAAAATATTTATCGAAGACGACAGCATTTCGGCAATAGTGCGCCTTAAGCCCATTTCTACGAAATAAACAGTCATATAATGACTGTTAGATCTCTTGTTTTTCTTTTTCATATATTTATACAGTCTTATGCATATTTATTTGATTTTTTTTATTTTTTAACTTAATCTGGATTTGACCCTTTAGGGCCGATTACGGCAAAATGCTGAATTATGCATTCATTTTTTTACATCGAGTTAATTATTGTAAAGAGTCTCCATATTGGTAAAGAGTCTCGGGCATTGATTTATTTTTAAAGCTTCTAATGTTTAAAAAAATGAATATTATGGCGCAAATTTGTTTATACTCGAGTAAATGTGAGAACAGTGATGGTTTCTTTGCATATGTATGAGTATCACAAGTCAATCAATGCATGCAAATTATATTACATAGAAGGATATGTGATATTATATTCGTCGGAGCATCTAAGCGGAATTACATCCGCACAAAAACGTATATAATTGGTATCAAAATGTACGCTTTATAGCTCTGAGAAACTGTTATAGCGTTAAACCGTCGCCCTTCGACTGTGCCTTTGACTCTCGAACCGGTACAGCAACCGTGTTAGAGCACATATGAAAGAAAAATATAACGAATGAACAATTAGCCATCGTAACTCGTGGCTGGTTAGCTCCTTCATGCTTACAAAAGGGTTGAAAAGATAGTTTTTTATTTTGCTACGTCCTTAACGTATATTCGAACAATTATTGTTGCTGATATTATTATTTCAATGCAAAAGCACTGCTAAGAAATAAATAAATAAATAAAGAAGGTTGCCGTCGCTACCGCAGACTTCGAATTATCTTCAGATCAGTGACAAAAAAGACGACACTGACAAGGACTACGACTATAAATACAATGACGATGATGGAGTCGATGACGACGACGACGATGTATTAAATTTTGAATTTTATTAAACTCCTTCTGCGACACTACTACACGTCTGTATCATTTAGGTTTGCTGTCTATGGCCAGCGTCATCTTTTTTGTCATCGTCTCCATCATCGTTGTCAGCACACAAAAATATTATTTAATTTTTTACTTACAATAACTTCTCTTCAAATATATCCCTTGGAAACACTATTTTCTTCAAAATGATAATGATAATGATATTAGATAATGATCTCGCTTGCTCGCTCTTTTGCTCGTACGCTCTGTTGCTCGTTTGGTCAGAAATTGCCGTTTGACAGATTAATGCTGTCGACACGAATGTAGCCACAACGGACAAAAACATATCACCGTGAAAAAGAGACTTCTGTCGATTCGATACACTCGAAATCGAGATGTCACACACTTGTTAATAAATAAAATATTTATCGTAGACGACAGCATTTCGGCAATAGTGCGCCTTAAGCCCATTTCTACGAAATGAACAGTCATATAATGACTGTTAGATCTCTTGTTTTTCTTCTTTATATATTTATACAGTCTTATGCATTGTTATGCCGGTACCGAGTAATTGGATTATTCGGTCGTCGGTATAATATTAAAAGTTATTATTTTTTGGGATCGTTTGCCGATAAGGAGATGGATCTCGAGTAAAAGATGGAAACGCGAATTTATATAAAAGGAAGTATTTATTATAAGCAACGGTAACTTTCCGTTGCCTATTTATATATCAAAGTAAGAAGTACAATAATGCGTTGTTTCGAGTATTAAACGAGGAACCAACCGTTCTCTTTTCAATCTAATTTAATACTGTCTTTTCGTTAAGCAGTTGCTAACTGTCTTCACGAAAATCCCTTAATTCGCAATTTTAGCGTTAGCCTTTCGCCCGAACGCCAAGCGAGTCGCTCATGCTGCGTCAGCGTTCTTGGGGTCGTTCATACGATCGGGCATTGGACTTCGTTTCTTGTCTTGAACGAATTCCAATGTTTCTTTACTATGGAATATTCCCGAATATACTAAATACGGAGTGGAATATTCCGCGGCACAACATCCCTCCCCCCATAAAGAAAAAATTTTTTCTTCGATTGGTTTCTCGTATTTCCTCTTACAATTTCACTGTTTGATGTTATATAACAATACAATAAAATGTTTCTTTCTTTCATTCGTTGACGATGAAGTTTTTCCTCTGCTTCTTATCGTCTTTCGTGCCGAGCGAGTCGTTCTCGGTTGAGGGGACGGGTGCATAACCTGGCCAGCTCGGATCGCGGTTGCTCTTCTGGCTGTTGTCGTCCGATCGGCTCGAGGTTGATGTTTACCTCGGCTGTTGCCGGGGTCGTTGCCTCGCTTGTCCTTGTTGGTGTTCGGTTTCGTTGATACCTATAACATTTAAACAGAACATAGCCAATCAAGGCTATCGGTGCTACTGCACCCAGTGAGTAGAAACTCATGCTGTGGATGTGTTGCATCCCGTCTCCGTCTGTATTGACGCCGTCCATGATTTGGTCGGCTCGAGCTCCGAGCTTTTGAAGCTCTTCCGGGTCTCGCAGCACGCTCTGTAATGGACTTGTCCTCTCGGTCTGCTTAGGGGGTGCCTGACCTTCAATTTCCGTTAATTTTAAATTGAACGATGGAAGGTAGTTTTCCCTGATGACCTGCGACGTTCGCCCGATGGTTCTGATACTGAAATCTCGGGCGGTTACTATACATATGCCTACCAAAGCCAGTATGCCGGAATTTTTCTAAATTACCATTACTATGTATGACATGTTTTCCTTCGTGCTTTTTCAATTAAACAAGTTTTCATTTTATCTTGTTTCTCTTATTGGAGTTCCTTACCTTGCGCTTTTATTTAGCTTTTATTTCATTTTAGTGCTCTATAAAGAGCTTCAGGCGGTTTGCATGCACTGCCTGAGTTTTTCGTCCCTTTCGGATGACGTAATTGACGGGGGGCCTCTTTTCTACTATTTCGTGAGGTCCCGTCCACTTCGGGGTCAGCTTGGCTGACCGCCCCCTGCGCACCGTCTCGTCGCGGAGGAGTACGCGTTCGCCGACGCGGTACTCCTGCACCTGTGCGCCTTGGTCGTATGTAGTCTTCGACCGTCTTTTCGCGCCTTCCAGGTTGTCTCGTGCTACAGTCCATGCGGCGCGTAGTCGTTCGCGTAACTCTTGGACGTAGTCGTCGTACGCATAGGTGCGGCGGGGCTCCTGCTTCACGGCAGTCGGTAACTCTGCTTCGCGTCCGTATACCAATACATGGGGTGACAATCCGGTCCCCGTATGTGGAGTGGTGTTGTACATGAACATTGCGTACGGCAGCCACTCGTCCCAATTACCTTGATCCTCATTTATGAAATTTTTCAGGTATTCTGCAAGGGTACGATGCGATCTTTCTAGAGCGCCATTTGATTCCGGATGGTAGGCCGTCCTTTGTATCTTTTTGATTCGGAGCAGTCGACATATTTCTTTGAAGGTCGAGCTGAGGAAGTTCGTGCCTTGGTCTGATAATATTATTTCCGGTGTCCCGTGCCGGCAAATTAATTCTTCTACGAGCGCCTTTGCTACCGTCGAAGCCTCTTGGTTCAGCAGTGGAATCGCTGCGCTGTACTTGGTCAATGCGTCTTGGATCGTAAGTATGTATTTTTTTCTGTTGACGCTCTCCGGTAGCGGTCCTACGATGTCGACCGCAACCTTTTCAAACGACCTCGAGGGGGTGTCGGTTACCACCATCGGTACTCGTTCTCTTTTCCTGATTTTATTCTTTTGACAGGATTCGCAAGACGATATATAATTCTCTAGATCTCTTCTCAGGCCGGGCCAGTTGTAATTGGTCCGAATTCGATGTAACGTGCGCCGTATACCTTGATGCCCTCCTATGGGGGTGTCGTGGTATTCTCTAATTATTTTCTGGCGGTCATCGGCAGAAGGAGTGGCTACGCCACTGCGGCAGTCGCTATACTCTTTTATCGCGCTGTCTTCATCCGCGCTGCAGGAAGTTCGTGGGCTACGGGCCCCGCCGTGCCTCGCTTCCTCAGCAGGCCTTTGCGGTGCTCTGTCCGCAGTTTCTTCACTCGGTGTGCCCACCGGTGGCTCCGCCGTTGGGTCGCTCTCTCTCTCGAGCGGCCTTGCAACGTTTGCCTTTCGCGGCCTTCCGCGCTTCGCGGGTCTGCCATGCTGTGCTGGGCCCGCTCCATCCTTGTTAGCGGTGCTCGCAGTCTTACCAGTGGCTTGCGTTGCTTGCTTGCGTGGTCTGCCCCTTCCCCGACCGCACGGCTTTTCGGCGGGGCTGTAGGGTTCAGTAGAGCGTTCTGCAGGCACGCTGCGAATCTCTCTGTCCTCTTCTGGCGCATTGGCCAGAGCGGCCTCTCTCTCTGCCGCGTTGCTAGGCTGGCCCGGGGTATTCTCGGCTCTCCGCTTTGTGCGGCTGTCCGTACCCAGGCGCTTACTGTCCTCGTCTCTCTCGCGGGCGGGCTCGATCTCTCGCTCAAGCGAGCTACTATGGCTATACGGGGTATCTTCGGCCGTCCGCTTTGTGCGGTCATTCGTTGTGCCGAGTTGCCCCATCGTGCTGTCCTCTTTCGACACACGGACTTCGTTCTTCGCTCTCGCTTGGGCCCTCGTAGTAAGGCATATTCTATCAAGAGTACAAATTGAAAATGCGGGATTTTTTTCTATTTTTGAACGTTTATTCTGAAAAAATGGTAACAAATGAATTATTCAAAGTATTGTCCATCGCTAGCCACAACTTTTTCCCATCTTTCTGGCAATTTACGGATACTGTCGCGAAAAAATTCGGCCGGCTTGGCTGCTATCCAGTCATCGACCCATTTTTGGGCTTCTTCGTAAGAATGGAAGCGCTGGTCAGCTAGGCCATGTGTCATCGATCGGAAAAGGTGGTAATCGGAAGGAGCAATATCTGGGCTATACGGCGGGTGGGGTAAGACTTCCCATTTCAGCGTTTGTAGGTATGTTTTGACCGGCGCTGCAACATGTGGCCGAGCGTTGTCATGTTGCAAAATTACTTTGTCGTGTCTTTGCTCGTATTGTGGCCGTTTTTCTTTGAGTGCGCGGCTCAAACGCATCAATTGAGTTCGGTATAGTGCTCCTGTGATGGTTTCGTTCGATTTCAATAGCTCATAATACACCACACCCAGCTGGTCCCACCAAATACAGAGCATGAGCTTGGCGCCGTGAATATTTGGTTTGGCCGTCGATGATGATGCATGGCCGGGGTAACCATATGATTTTTTGCGCTTCGGGTTATCGTAATGGATCCACTTTTCATCACCAGTGACAATGCGATGCAAAAAACCCTTCCGTTTTTGCCGTTCGAGCAGCAGTTCGCATGCAAAAAAACGGCGCTCGACGTCTCTCGGCTTCAGCTCATACGGCACCCAATGTCCTTGCTTTTGGATCATTCCGAGGGCTTTTATACGATGGGAAATGGCTTGTTGTGTCACTCCCAATGAATCTGCGAGCTCTTGTTGAGTTTGACACGAGTCTTCATTGAGTATTGCCTCCAATTCAGCATTCTCAAACTTTTTCACTTGGCCCGGCCGCTCTTTGTCCTCAACGTCAAAATCACCACTTCTAAACCGCACAAACCATCTCTCGCACGTTGAAACCGATGGAACATGACTCGGATAAGCCTCGGAGACCAATCGATGTGCTTCAGCAGCACTTTTCTTCAAATTAAAGAAGTAAATTAAAACTTCCCGCAAATGCTGTTTTGTTGGCACGAAACTCGACATATTGAGAGCTCAAAAAAACTATGAATTTGACACTGCGACAAATTGACACATACTGAAAATTAAAGCTATAAGACGTAGCTTTGACATGAACATAGTCACAGTACTGCCTGATGCGTATAGCGTTAGTAACGCCATCTGTTATCAAACCCGCATTTTCAATTTGTACCCCTGATACTAAGCGCATCTGCATTCGTATTGCGCTTACCTGCCTTGTACTCTACATTGAACTCATGTTCTGCCAATTTAATTTTCCAACGCATCAATCTCGAACCTGGATCCTTTACTCCGAACAGCCAGGTGAGCGGTTGGTGGTCCGTCACTACTGTGAAACGGGTACCTTAAATATATGGCCGGAATTGAGCTAGGGCCCATACTATCGCGAGTAGCTCTTACTCCGTGTGTTACTATGTCGACGAGTTATACTGGTTGCCTTGGGTATCCTCGACTCTCCGCTTTGTGCGGCTGTTCGTATACCCGATTGCGCTATCATTCTCTTTTTTGTGGGACTTTCTGTCCTGTCCCACTTGGGCTCGTGTGGTCGCATATGTGCGACTAAGAGCATCTGCAACAGTATTTCTTTTTTCGGCTTTCTGCATTTTACCGGACCCATGCCCCGATTTTACGGTCTTCCCAGGCAAGGGTTGCGATCCTAGGTCCTTCGATACGACCTTAAAGGGTGCGCGATCTTGCACCTCGTGCGTGCGCTGTCGCTTGTTCCCTCGTTGTTGGAATACACCGTTGTATTCGCACGCTATTCCTGCGCAAGCTGCTTGCTTTTCACTGCTGGGGGGCACCAAGTCGGGCTTCCGTTGGCGCTGCGCAAACCGTTTGGCCTTCTTCCCCGTGCTCTCTGAGCTAACGCGCAGTACCTTGACCTGGCGGCTACGTACGGTCTTCGCTATCTCCGACGGCTCGCATGTCACCGTCGGCTGATGCACTTCCCCGTCGTGTTTAGGAACATTTAAACTCACTCTTTTGGTTCTTGACGGTGTGACATGGGGTCTCTTTATGATGCCTCGGCCGATCCTACTCCTTGTAGGTAGTCTGACAAATTTATTTTTCTTGGCGGCATCCATGTTAGGCCCGATCCCGGAAGGAAGATTTATCTCTGCAAGCAGGCCTATGTATTTGCACGTGGCGGCAGTTCTACTGCGTGGTGACGAATATATCCTCGTTGCGCCGTCCCTTAGCGGCATGCAGTGCCCATACAACTTGAGCATCTCGCCATGCAGGATGTCCGCTTTATGCTGCTTGATAAAGTCCATGCCAAGTAATCCGTTGACCTTCAGCGGCACATTGTTCGGAACGATGTAGAACCAATGCTCTACATTTAGAGCCGGTGTCTCGAGTACAATTTTAGCTATCCCGAGAGGGGTGAATTTTTCGCCCGCTACCCCCTGTAATTCCACGGAGCACCTGCTCACCATGGTCTCGGGCTTGAGACAGCCTTCCTTGATTATGCTGCACTGCGCTCCGGTGTCCGCTTTGAGGGTGAGTACCCCGGTCGTGGCCAACGGTGCATCGATATCGAAGTCGCTGGCGGTGGCACTCGACGCCGGCAGCGTTACTTGTAGAAGCTGCAGCGTTGTCTTCCTCTTTCTGCACGCAGGTTTCTGCTGAGCCGTGAGCGTGTTTATCCTCATCGTTCCCAGCGGGCTGGCATCGGTCTCTGTTCGACTCGTTCCGGCATTTACTGTGGTTTTTTCATTCTGACCTCCGGAGTTCCTTGGACGTCGATTATGCTGCGGCGTCTGCGCTGGCTCGTTCTTATTTTGGGACAATCTTTTCCTACAGTCCCTCCACACGTGGCTCTTCTTCTGGCAGTAGTTACATACGATGTCTACGTTGTTTATGGATTTATTCTCGCTGGGCATCGGTAGGTTTACTCTTCCCGATCTGCGGGTGCAGTCTCGAGCCACGTGCCCTGGTTTCCCGCAGGTGAAACAGTTCTCGTTCTGCTGGGATTGTGCACCTTGGAACCTTCTGGGGTGGCTTATTGCTCCACCAACCCCTCCCTTTGGCTGCACCATGTTGGTGATCTCGATGGCTCCGGTTACCGACTCGTGGAGGGTGGCGTAATTACGAGATCTCACCAGAATTTGGACCTGCCCATGCAGTCCATTTTCGAAGTTGGCTTGGGCGCTCTTCCGTGTTATTTTTCCGACGATGCGCATCTCGAACATCGAGGTGGCTTCCTCGCAGAGTTTTTCTATTATATCGACGGTGATACGCTCAGTCCTGGCGGCGTATACCGCGATGTCCTCACCCTGGCCCTGCCGGAGGGAGTTGAACTCTACTTGTAACGCAGGCAACGACTTCCGCTTTCCGTACAGGGCCTCCAGCTCGGTTTTAAGCTGCGCTACCGAGAGGATGACTTTATGCTTCATCTCTCTGGACGCCCTTCCCTCAAGCTTGCTGCTGAGCACCAGTTCCAACAGGATGTCTTAATCCTGGGGCGCTACTCTCTTGAAAACTGTCTCGCACGATCGCAAGAAGGCATCTAGTTCGTCAGCGTTGCTGCCGTCGAAGCGCTTTATATTTTTCAAGGCCAGCCCCAGGTCGAGTGTCCGACTCAGTGTTTCCGACACCCTCCGTTGTTCCCTCTGGAACACGGGATCCGCAGGGGGATAATCCGATTCTTCAAATCGGGTTTGCCTCGATCGCGGACGTGGTGTCGGACGTTCTTCCAACCCCGTATTTCCCAGCCTCCGCGATAGTTCGGCGTTTTGCTCTCGTAGGGACCGGATGAGTTCGTACTCGTCCGCACCTACCTCGTTGAGCGTGTCCGCCAAGTTCCGTCTCGCCGACGGTGTTTCGGCCTCCCTGAGTTCGCGATCGAGTTCGCGTTGGCCTCTATCGTGCTCGCGCTGCAGCCTCTCGCACTGGCGTCGCGCTCTTTCCAGTTGGCGTTGGCTTTGGTCGACCGCTTCCAACCGATCGCGTACTCTCGCTGGTACCGACCGGGCTGTCGTACCAGTAGCTGCTGAAAAACCTACACGATCTATGGTTCGCATGTTTTCTATTTCTCGCTCGAACCTATCGCCGGAGTAGTTATCTGGAGTTATTTCTCCAGTCGCTGTGTTAAATACGTCGTCGCTACCGTCGCTGCTATTATCCCGAAACGACGCACCCCTACGTGGGTTTACGCCGAACTCGGTTGTCAGGCGGCCTGCGAGGGTCGCTTGCCTAGCTGCGGGGATTCGTCCCGATGGCGAGAGCTCTGTTAACGCCCTGCGCGCTTCGTACACGATGTCACCTACGGCAGCGGCTAAGCCCGCTGCAGGGTCCATCTCCCCTCCGGGCATCGTAGTCTCTAACGAATTGACCCTGCGTTTCGGTTTCACACCCTTAAATATAGGCATGTTGCTAGCTTCGCGGTATTTTTATTTTGAAAATTTCTAAATATTTTTTTTTTCCCGACTGGCTTTGATTTTTATCGGCAATATGTACTAATAACGTAACCGCCACTTACAGTATGATGATCTGGAGGGCGGTCCTTTCCATTGCGATGTCCTCGGGTGCTGTTCCTTCGGTGCTGTAGACCCGTTGTCTCTTAGCTTTCCTCGAAGGTTGGTCCAGTTGTCCTCCCTGGTACCGTTGACCCGTTCCGTTGTTGGTTCCTTAGCACGTCGCCAATGGTTGCACGACGGCTTCTCCTCGAGTAGCTGCTTCGCGTACTCGGTTGCACACTTTGTGCGTTTTTCCACGACTTGACGTAACACCGTCAATCGGGATTTTAAACGGTTGACCGATGTCACACCGCACCGACGTTCACTTCGCGTCTTCGCGTCAGATTAGTCGGGTTTTTACGAGCTACACTGGTGTCCTTGCACGAGTCGTAGTCGTCACTTCAGAGTATTCTCAACTTTGTCCAAAACACTTTTGTCCTAATAAATCACGAATCACTTAACTTCGGCAGATCCCACCGCTGCCACCAAATGTTATGCCGGTACCGAGTAATTGGATTATTCGGTAGTCGGTATAATATTAAAAGTTATTATTTTTTGAGATCGTTTGCCGATAAGGAGATGGATCTCGAGTAAAAGATGGAAACGCGAATTTATATAAAAGAAAGTATTTATTATAAGCAACGGTAACTTTCCGTTGCCTATTTATATATCAAAGTAAGAAGTACAATAATGCGTTGTTTCGAGTATTAAACGAGGAACCAACCGTTCTCTTTTCAATCTAATTTAATACTGTCTTTTCGTAAAGCAGTTGCTAACTGTCTTCACGAAAATCCCTTAATTCGCAATTTTAGCGTTAGCCTTTCGCCCGAACGCCAAGCGAGTCGCTCATGCTGCGTCAGCGTTCTTGGGGTCGTTCATACGATCGGGCATTGGACTTCGTTTCTTGTCTTGAACGAATTCCAATGTTTCTTTACTATGGAATATTCCCGAATATACTAAATACGGAGTGGAATATTCCGCGGCACAACAGCATATTTATTTGATTTTTTTAAATATGGATTTGGCCCTTTACGGCCGATGAGGGCAAAATGCTGAATTATGCTTTGCAGAATTCTGTTTGCAAATACGTAAAATCATATTTAACCCTTTTACACCCCCTTAGGGGTGGAATTTCTAAAAATCCTAAAATCGGTTTCTAAACATTTGTATGAGTAACATTTGCAAGCAAAAACCAAGGCGATATCTCATCGTGCCTAAGAGAAATACGTAAAAATATATTTAACCCTTTTACACCCCCTTAATGGTGGAATTTCTAAAAATCCTGAAATTAGTTTTTAAACATTTGTATGAGTAACATTTGCAAGCGAAAACCAAAGCGATATCTCATTGTGCCTAAGAGATATTGAGAAATACGTAAAAACATGTTTAACCCTTTTACACCCCCTTAGGGGTAGAATTTCTAAAAATCCTGAAATCTGTTTTTGAACATTTGTATGAGTAACATTTGCAAACAAAAACCAAGGCGATATCTCATCGTGCCTAAGAGATATGGAGAAATACGTAAAAACATATTAAACCCTTTTACACCCCCTAAGGGGTGGAATTTCTAAAAATCCTGAAATTAGTTTTTAGACATTTGTATGAGTAACATTTGCAAGCGAAAACCAAGGCGATATCTCATCGTGCCTAAGAGATATGGAGAAACACGTAAAAACAGATTTATCTCTTTTACACCCCCTTAGGGGTGGAATTTCTAAAAATCCTAAAATCGGTTTCTAAACATTTGTATGAGTAACATTTGCAAGCAAAAACCAAGGCGATATCTCATTGTGCCTAAGAGAAATACGTAAAAATATATTTAACCCTTTTACACCCCCTTAGGGGTGGAATTTCTAAAAATCCTAAAATCGGTTTCTAAACATTTGTATGAGTAACATTTGCAAGCAAAAACCAAGGCGATATCTCATCGTGCCTAAGAGAAATACGTAAAAATATATTTAACCCTTTTACACCCCCTTAATGGTGGAATTTCTAAAAATCCTGAAATTAGTTTTTAAACATTTGTATGAGTAACATTTGCAAGCGAAAACCAAAGCGATATCTCATTGTGCCTAAGAAATATTGAGAAATACGTAAAAACATATTTAACCCTTTTACACCCCCTTAGGGGTAGAATTTCTAAAAATCCTGAAATCTGTTTTTGAACATTTGTATGAGTAACATTTGCAAACAAAAACCAAGGCGATATCTCATCGTGCCTAAGAGATATGGAGAAATACGTAAAAACATATTAAACCCTTTTACACCCCCTTAGGGGTGGAATTTCTAAAAATCCAGAAATTAGTTTCTCAACATTTGTATGAGTAAAATTTGCAAGCAGAAACCAAGGCGATATCTCATCGTGCCTAAGAGATATTGAGAAATACGTAAAAACATATTTCACCCTTTTACACCCCCTTAGGGGTGAAATTTCGAAAATTCTCTTCTTAGTGAGCGTCTACGACACGAAGGAAATATATCCCTAGAATTTCAAGTTTCTAGGCCCAGGGGTTTGGGCTGGGCGTTGATGAGTGAGCGAGTGAGTGAGTCAGTGAGTCAGGACTTTTCTTTTTATATATATAGATTATAATCGAGGTCCCTCGCGGTACGGTATCATATTCTGCGTCTTTTACTGCAGAGCAATCGCTTCACTAGAAGCACAGCACAAAGCGGTACTTACGTGCAAAACCTCTGACGTTGCATTCAAAGCGCTGCACACTTAGTTATGATTCAAAGGGGCGTTTGTTATCTTTAAGCCCTCTGATACCCGCCAGCAGCATCCGGAGCATTCAGTCTGTATTTAGCAGTGCACGACAAAAGTTTAAATCGCGATAAGGAAATGTATCCGAGGTATCTAGACGAGGAGCTATCGGTAGCTTTTGTGTGTCGGGTAATATGTGGTAGCAGCCATAATACCGTGTGTCTGCGGACGGGCAAAATGTGCGTAGCATTATCCGAACTGGAGGATAATTTGGACAGGATGTACATTCAGGAGTTTATTGAGAGAAATCGTTTTGTGGTCGAGGACTTGCGAGTTGGAGTGGGTTGTGTAGTTATGCGGCATCAAAGGGCTATGCGCGGGGAGATCGTCGACGTGAGTGATGATGGGTGCTGCGAGGTGTTGCTGGTCAATTTCGAGGAATCGATATACATCGACTGGCCTTACCTAATTCACCCCGAGCCACTGATTAGTATGTTACCGATCTTGCTCATGAAGTGTACAGTATTCGGCCTCGAACATTTAATTGACGAAGACGGAGATCTACATCGGATCGAGGAAACGTGCGGTAACAATGTACTGATCGGGTTACGGATGCGTACCCCTGACGGTGCCTACGCTCCGTGGGTGCGGGTAGTCCATATTACACGGACGCGTAGCTGTGGATTTTGATGCGTGGGTAAGTGAGTGAGTGAGTGAGAGAATGTGCATGCGTACATGTGTGTGTGTGTGAGAGAGAGAGAGAGAGTGCCACGACGTATATATTGTGCCCGGCACCCTGGAGAGTCGTCGTAGATGCCGCCAACACAAGGGTGAGTTAAATATTTTATTCCAATTATGTGTACACCTATGCTCCATCCTACTCTTATCTCTACTCTTCCTTGTTCACCAAGGTACTGTGACGTAGTCACGACTAGGAAGAAAAGACTATAACAATCAGAATAAAATAAAACACAAAATACCAATAAACAAAATCATTTATTGATAGTACCTGAAAAGGATAAAAGAAAACAAAATAAAATAAAACACAAATTCCTACAAAAATAATCATTTATTCATAGAAAATCAGAAATGTAAGAAGATAAGTGAGAAATGATAAAATCCGCAGCAAAATCCAATCGACACCGCGAAACAGGATGAAGCCTGTCACATTCCTTCGCTGCCGAAAAACAGCGGGTCAGCGACCGGCTGGCCTCGCTCGGGCAGTGAGGGGAGGTAAAGGCAGGATGGCGGGGCTAGCTGAAACAAAAGAAATTACATGAGACAATAGAAAAAGAAGAGTTAAAATAAGAGAGTGGGAAAGGAGAGAAAGGTACAAAAGCGAGCTGCAAACCAAGGAGGCTCTCTTATTCGATTCCAAATACCAACCAAGTTAGACCCGCGGGCGAAAAGTAATTAAAAATTAAAACAAAATTCAAGAATTTGATTTTTAAATTCGGAAATCAATTAGAAAGGGTGTGAGTGGGGCCCTATAAATTAATTTAAATATTGCAAAATAGGAAAACAACACAAGTGAGTGCAAAGAATCATATAAAGATTAAGAGCGGACAGTATCGGACCGGGTGAATAGAACAGGAAATATTCTAAAAAGCCAGATTAAGAAGAGAAAGTTGGTGGCATTAAAATAAATAATTAGGGTTTAGTTTAGGAGAATTAAGCGAATAGTATAAGAAAGTTTAGGTAGAATAATTAGCGAATAAGTCCGGATAGTTTCTAAGAAGTATTGTGAACGCAGCGCATCGATACATTTAAAAGACTCGGTTGTGGCACCTAGAGGTCTCCAAATTAGAAACTTTGAGAAAGTAAAAAGTGGAATAACACAGAAAAAGAAAGGAGAAAAACAAACAACATTTAGAAAAATTATAACACAGAGACTTGATACAGTAAACTTGGGACCCTCGGTAAATCAGTTACCGCATCAAAAAGCAACAGGGCTTTGGAGTCAAAAGTTGAAAGGAAGTTAGAAAAAATATTGAATAGATAGAATTAGGAGGGCATTAGTCAGCCCGACCAATGGAAACTAGATTAAGAATTTTTAGATAATTAGAAAAATAATTAGGAGGGAAACAATTTCAAGAGTTCTGTCAAGCGCGTCGCAGGAAAACGACACTACTCAACAGACATAAAAGAGAAGAGAACGATAAATTAAAAGACCAACTCACCAAGAGAGAAGAACAACAGGAACGTCCACGTCCAACATCGAAGATCCCTTGATAGATCCGATAACTAATTGATAAACAATTAAGGGACACTGAAAAATCGCGAGACGGAAACTGTCATCGTTAGACACACAAAGTAGATTATTCGCGAATTGGGATCACTATAAAAACACACTGAAATCACGTGGGGACTCCACGACTATAATAAATGAAGAGCCCGAACGCGGAACAACACGGAAAACAACGTTTTTTGATTATTAAACAAAACTACGCGTACGCGGACACAGACCCGGCGTCCATACCGGCTGACCGACGCGCCAGCAACAACAACGCAAGCCCAGCAGACAGCACGTCAGCAGCCAGGCGGGAAAAAGATCAAGACGGCTGAGCTCGATACTGCCTAGTTGAGATATCCACCGCTCAGCGCAGAAGTCGAGAATCTGATAACCTCGCGGGTAAAGAAGAGCATGGAACCATCAAAGCAATTAAACACCACTGATAAATTGTATGGTTAAAGGCGCCAAAAAGCCTCACAACACAAAATTCTATGAAACTTATTGAATAAACCTTACTTATACCTCCTATAGAAGTCTAAAATTAATTATCGTCGTGTTCGAGCCCGAATTCTTCCCCTCAGAAGAATAAAATTTAATGTTAACGTAAAAATACCGTTACAGTACCCACACCACTTCACTTTACCATCTCCACGTTACCGACACTGGTCAAGCAGAGTGGGTAGCGCGGCGGTGGAAAAGTGCGGTGGTGAGGGTAGCCGCGTGGTGGGGGAAGGAGTGGGGATAGAAGTGGGATGGAGCAAAGGTGTACACATACTACTATGACAGTATAGTGTGTCATATTATAGATTCTGCTTTGCGGGAAAAGACCTTCCAGTATATTAATGGCACCCTTACCCATGATTGAAGTGTACACTGAGAAAAGAATTTATTCAATATTAACAAACCCTGAGCTGGATATAGCGAAATAAATGTTTAATTATTGTAGTTAAATTTAAGTCGAGCCAAATAAGATTTTTTAATTGTTAGCAAATGTTTTCTAACTTTATTTGACCCAAATCAATATTATTTAGCCCAACTGAAATTTGGTAATGATAACTAAACTTTTATTCTACCACATCCAACTCTAGATTCGTTAACATGAAATAAATGGTTTTCTCAGTGTACTTGCGTTAATGATGCAATCACATTTCAAATGTTGTTTCGTATGCGCTTAGCAGGAATCAGACTAATCAAAAAGTGTAGAGCTTGATATTTTTGTCACGACACTGCACTCAAAAAGTAAAATGTCGCGACAAAAAAAATTGATCAGCTCGAGTGCTAACACTGCGTTAGGGAATTTCTTTGAGATGAAGTATTGCACTATTAATATCGCTTATCCGTGCTGACATTAATATCGTCGATCATGTGAGTTTTCCGACATCAGCATATAACTTTTTGGTGGCGGCATGGTCTGTCATTTTATAGATTCCATTTAACTGCAACCGATAACAGCGAACATTTTCAGTTGTATCTGAGTGAATGTTGATCAACCGTCAACCGTCGCCGGTCGAGGTTCAGTGTAGTGCAGCTTAATTTGTTACGGTATATAGATAAATACTATATATATATAAGCTTTTATTATTGTCAAGTCGCGAGTGTCAATTGTATCAATCGGTATTTAGTAAATCAAGTTAAAAGTTACGATGAATTCCGTGGATTATGGTGCTGGAGCCAGCACTCGAGAGGACATTCAAGTACAGTCACTGGCAAAATGAGTAAGAGGAAAATCTTTTAAAAATCAGTGGCTACTAATGCCCGAGTTTTCTGGCTGGTTACAAGCAGTGCAGGACGATCCTAAGAAAACGTTCTGCATTGTCTGCCAGAAAACTTTTAAGTGTGGCAAGAGCGAGATCCTGAAGCACGCTGCAGGCAAATGTCATATGCAGAAAGTGGCACTCGCAAGTAGAAGGGGCCCTTCATAGAGAGACAGGGCGTGGCCTCCTGGCGCCGGGACGTGTCTGTCCCCACTACCCCACCCACATTTCTGATTGGTCCCTCACAACCCCCACCACCGCTACCCCCATGCCTGATTGGTCCCCAGCAGTCCCCACCCCCAAACCACCTATCCCAGTGTTCTGATTGGTGCAGCGTTGCAGTGCAATCTAACGGATTTTGACCCATACGTAATTGCCGATGCGTCATCTACTATTGGTAATCGTGTTACCAACGGTCGGTAAAAGTACATCAAATGGTAGCAGCCGGTCGAGTAGAAAATTAATTGCCGATGCGACACCTACTATTGGTTATCGTGTTACCGACAGTCGGTAAAGTAGACCGAATGTTGGTAGCCGATCTAGTAGAAAATGTATCGGCGATCGGTAAAGTAGATCGGCTGTCAACCGTCGTTATGTAGCCGACCATCGTTAGATCAAATTTGGGATTTACGGAAGATAAGTAGATTGGGTCTTACGATAAATAATATTGTGTACCCATCCACCGGTTAAACACGCCCCGTCGTCGATAACCGAGACCCCTCCATAGCTTTCTAAAAAATTTTGTTAATACAAAAAATGTATTAATTGAAACTACTATTTATAACAACGGTAAGTGAAAACGCTCGTTATTTTTCAGTTTCATAAAAAACTGTATTATTTTAACATTCTTATATAACAAACATGCATTATTCTTATTCACCCGTAATTTTCAATCACATCCGGTGCAGTTACGGCGAGCTGGTGGTGGACCGTCAATATGTGTTTTCGTACCCGATTTGTAGTAATGTACATAGCACGGCATGTACGAGGAGAGCTCACGGTCAATGGAAGGTCCAGCGTCGTTCTCTCTGCTACTTGACGTAAGTAGCGAGCGCATAGCTGTAAGGAAAAAAAAATTTAGTGTCTTTAAAAATAAACATTTTGTTTTTCACTCATTTGTTTTTAATTTTTTAATTTTGCTAAAATATTTTTATTATTTTTTCAAAAATTGAATAAAACACATTGCCACCGCTAACGAGTCTACGAAGCAAGTTTAACTTTGATTGATTGCCGGAAAGTGTATTAATTTTTGCCAGATGGAGTGAAAGTGGATCAAAAATTAAGCCACTTTTTGTCAACCAATTAAAATAAAACTTGGATCTTGACGAATTGGCATCGACAATGTATTAATATCTAAAAAATTATTTTTGTGAGATTTAAAAAATTTAAAAATACAAATAAAACCATTTTTAGTCAACCAAGCAAAATAAAAATTGGTTCATAGACTCATTGACGCTGACAATGTATTTTATTACATTTTTGAAAACAATAATAAAATTATTAAATTATAAAGATTATTATTGCTAGATTTAAAAAATAAAATAGAAAAGACGATAACATTTTTATCTTCTACTCGTTCAATAATTTTAAGATTCATAAATATTTAAATAATAAAAGTTATTTCACTGCAATAAAAAATACAAAATGAAAGTAAAAAAGAAAAGAACGCATAACAAAACTTTTTTCTTTTAAGACGACAAATTTTATATATATCATGATAGTATTTGAACGCCACATAAACATTTTTTCAAATTTTACTCACTATAGCGATTTTCGACGGCCATAATCATGTCATTTACCGGCCTGTGTGAGAGTCCGCCGTGACTCGCAACATGCTCAACCATATATTGTTGCACGAAACCGGGTGCTCGCCATAGCGGGCCACTCACGTAAGCCGCGGTAATTGCTTCTACATCACCACGCAGCAACACTTCACTAAACTCCGCGAGGAGACGCTGGAACGTAAAGTTCGGGATATTTACGAACCAGCGCTCTGTAAAGCGCCGCACCAATCGCGGTTCGCAACGTATGAATACGCGGGCCGTTGCGCGCACTACGGACAGAAGAACACGTCTACGTGACTCCATTTTTTAAAAAACGCGAAATAAAGATGCTACACTATCAGGATGAGAGTTGTAGAACGTTTGAACGTTGAATAATACGAGAACTACGGTTTCACGCAATTTTATACTTTAACTCGAATACCCCCACTACGCTCTATATATTTTGACTTCACCATAAACGCAGAAATCGAGGAAAAATTTGAAAGATAGCAAACTTGCGACCCTGTACAGTGACAGAGTGTTTTCGCAGGGGTTGGGGGCTACACACAGCCGCGCACTATTTCCTAAAGATCATTTATTTCGTACTACCTGTTTGGAAAGGCTGTAAACATGAACCCATGCACGCCTACTATTTTCTTTAATAAGCTGCATTGTCTAAAACAGACATTCTTAATTTACATTTATATATGCACTTTTGGTATCTATTTACAATACGGTAATACGAAATGTCTGCCGTTTTTATACTAGACTGCATTGACAAAATAGACAGTCTCCATTTATATATACATCAGTAACACGTGTATACAATACAATAAACTCTAATTCTACGACAGTTTTTCCATCAGGGATGGTGTATTGACAAAAAAATACACAACATTTGCATATACGCTTGTGAACGTAGACTAGCTTTTTTTATATAATTATATTCAGTATTGAGCATATATGTATATCCGGCTCAAAGGACCAGAATGTTCAGTTTTCACGCTTACCAAGTACACACTCACCTCATGCACACGCTACAGTCACAATCATCTGACGCCTCGCATCATATGGTATAGCTCGCAGGTATGCTATATCGATTTATCGACCGCGCACTCATGCATATTGTCCATCTGCTCACATCCTCGATCGAAGCTCACTCAAGCGGCCAACGCTATTAGCGTGGCCCCATCGGCAAGACCACTCACAAGTCTCGCCTTCCATCGCTGACAGCAAATCACCAGCAAGGTGTGACGCACGTCCGTCTTCTTGATACTCTGCCGCGTGGTCGACGGATGTGGCCATTGTTCTCACTCGAGTCGCTCGCAGTACACGTTCCCACGTAAAACTCACAGAGATATTCACTCGTTCTAGTCACTTTAGTGCGCATTCATTACTATAGTGTAGTACATTCTTGGTCAAATCACCCGTGTTTCAACTCAGTGTTAGTGAAAATCACAGCAGATCACCAGAACCATAGAACCATTCACATAAACGTCAACGGCGTGGTTCGCTCGTTGGCTGCATAGACGCCATTCTGCTTCGCACCGATCATCGGCGCCCGGACTCTCATCAGCCTGCCGTGTGGCATTACTCGAGCTCTACAATCAGACCTTATCACCAGGATCAACCACACGGAATCACCAAGGCAACTTAGAGGCCTGAGAACCCACTCACCAACAGTACATCAACATGCAGGCCAGACTAATCACAGTAATATATTTGTCATAATCAACAGGTATTTTTCATGCAACCAAATGTTACATAATTTCAATAAACATTGAATATATTATTGTTAATTACTGAGTGCATTTAATTATTTATACTTGTCACCAGGATCCTTAATCTTACTATTCGCATCTGTCACTCGACATGCTACGTGCGAATGTATCGACTTGCTACCTGTCGATAGATTAGATATAATGTACTCATACTCATTATCATACATTTTTTGGTCCTTCGAGCCGGATATAATTTACTCATACTCAATTAACATACATTTTTTTATCCTTCGAGCCGGATCCTGGTCAAGTGTATAATCCGGCTCGAAGGACCACAAAAAATGTATGTTAATGAGTATGAGTACATTATATCCGGCTCGAAGGACCAAAAAATGTTATGATAATGAGTGTGAGACTGAGTTTGAGTTTAAAATTATTTTTAATCTGTCGACAGGTAGCAAGTCGATACATTCACACGTAGCATGTCAAGTGACAGATGCGAATAGTAAGATTAAGGATCCTGGTGACAAGTATAAATAATTAAAAGCACTCAGTAATAAACAATAATAAATTCAATGTTTATTTAAATTATATAACAGTGATTGGATAAAAAATACCTGGTGATTATAACAAATATATACTGTGATTTGTCTGGCCTGCGAGTTGATGTACTGTTGGTGAGTAGGTTCTCAGGCCTCTGAGTTGACTTGTTGATTCCGTGTGGTTGATCCTGGTGATACAGTCTGGTTGTAGAGCTCGAGTAAAGCCACACGGCAGGCTGGTGAGTATCCGGACGCCGATGATCGGTGCGAGGCAGAATGGCGTCTCTGCTGCCAACGAGCAAACCACGCCGCTGACGGTTATGTGAGTGCTGCACTAGTCCTGTTGAGTTGCTGTGATTCGCACTGACACTGAATTTACACACGGGTGATTTGATCAAGAATGTACTACACTATAATAATGAATGCGCACAAAAGTGATTGGAACGAATGAATATCTCTGTGAGTTTACGCGGGAACGTGTACTGCGAGCGACTCGAGTGAGAACAATGGCCACATCCGTCGACAACGAGGCAGAGTATCAAGAAGACGGACGTGCGTCACAGCTTGCTTGTGATTCGCTGTCAGCGATGGAAGGCGAGCCTTGTGAGTGGTCTTGCCAATGGGGCTACGCTAACAGCGTTGGCCGCTTGAGTGAGCTTCGATCGAGGATGTGAGCAGATGGACAATATGCTTGAGTGCGCGGTCGATAAATCGATATAGCATACCTGCGAGCTATACCATATGACGCGAGGCGTCAGATGATTGTGAGTGTAGCGTGTGCATGAGTTGAGTGTGTGCTTGGTAGGCGTGAAAACTGAACAAGTATACATTCTTATAATAAATTCATTTTCAAAAACATACTACGAGAAATTTTTCGTTCTCGCTACTCTTTTTACATATAATTATATTCATATTCACTTATTCAAAATGGTATATCCGGCAAATATTTCTGTGTCATTGTCAATCAGCCCTTACACTGCTACGACAACGATAGTTACCAGACTTTGGTGGAAAACTGAAAACCCTCGAGCGACGTAATAAATTATGTTCAAATGTACAGACGCTTGCTGTTGAATTTATATATGGTCAATACAATGCGGCGTCTGTTTATACCTATTTACAGCCGGCCGTATTGACTCCGCTGACCCTCGAGTCATAGATACTCTCTCGTACAGATATACACACAATATGAAAATTCGTATATTTATTCTTATACGTATAACGGTCAGGTGTTTTCCATATACCGTAGACTCATTAAAATTCAAAATTCTTTCGACCATCACTGGAACGTAACTACATCAGGTCAGGGGTTGCTATAATGTTTCAAATTTGACGCCATGAAATATCTATTTGTAATGAAATAAACAATTTTTACACTACAATAATTTGTAGTATACACAAGTATAACTTCTCTATATGCTTTACTAAGGTTACGTTGGCAGGGGTAAACGGTTTTCCCCACCATTCCAACATATGAGGTGATTCACACCTGTCTATAAAAACATTTGTAGAGAGGATCGGGTGGCAGTCCGACCCGTGACAAGCTACGAAATACTGTTATCGTCGCTAGATTCCCTGATCATTTATTCATTTTTCCGTGCCGCTCTGTTGTATTTATATCAACCATGGAACGTTTTGAAGCACCGTTGTTGCTTGCTACAACATACAATTTGAACTACTCGGAAACAAAGAGGATAACCGTGGGTCTTCAGGTACGCGCAGACGGTGACGTTACACCGGTCGTTAAGCTGCAGCATAATAACTCGTCAGGTGGTATTACCTTTGAATCTACAAAGTGGAGTCAACTACAAGATGCTTTGACCGAGATAGCATCATGTTTCGGGGCCTGTACGAATTATGGCTGGAAAGCTGATCAACGCATCCGTAACACACTCAACATCGATGACTGCGAGATTAACTTTGCGTCCTCGTTTGGCTCAAATTCCATTGTTTTCGACCAAGCCAAGGACGATATGCTCGCCGAGGACGTCAACCCTAACGATGAAAATACACAGGTAGAACCACCACCGCAGAAGAAGATGAAGAAAAACATCTATTCACCGAGTATAGTTATGCAAAAGAAATCTTTTGACGGACTATGCATCGAAACACCGTGTGTCGATGAGCGCTTCAGGCGGTTCCAACGCTACGTCGTTTATGTGAAAAACTGTATCGATGTTCTATGTGCTGAATCAGTTATACATATTCCCGCTAAAGAACTAGCCGAGAATGTGGACCAAGTCCGTATTAAAACTCTTTTAACACAGAATAGCTCTAATCTGTGTGAGGCTGTACGTCATCGATTCGATCCCTCATTCCTTGAACATTTCGATATATTGTTCCTGGAGTTGAAGGTATTTTGTGTTCCGTTCATAACACAGGAGGTGGAAAAATTAATCACATACATTTCTCTGGTGGCTTCAAAACCGTTTGAAGAATGATCGGAGAACGATTGCCGTCGGTTACGCAAGAATTAATTTTTCATAATTCACACGATAATTAATTTTACTAGTTGTAGATGTTAAGATAATTATTGCTTGACTTTTCTTAAATACACACGTAGCTCGTCGTCGATAACCCTCCCCCTATGTCTCGTCTCAGTATAAATTGAAATTATTAATATTTTTATGTATAATACTCTTTACAATAAAGAAACATGTATGCTATTTAAACATGTTTTTTACTCAGCATCATCAGCATTAACAATTGCTTTGAAACATTTATTTAAAATGTACGTCAAATAGTGAAAAACAAAAAAAGTCACAATCTTCTGAGTACACATGCGCTTCAAAAGCTAAATTGTGCGCATGTGCCGCGACGACACACGCTCGCTCTTAAGCTTATGAGCAGGCGAGCGTGTATCTGTATAAGCTGAACCGTACCCGCGCACACGTCTGATAAGCTAATAACGACGTGTGGGTACGCGCCGCTGCCGTCGCTGCCATCGCCGACCGGTTCGGTAACACGCTTATTGTGTATGCACTCGGTGTATGCGATTTTGCATCTCGTTGCTCTACGATATTTACCGTCATCATCATCATCATCATCATCATTATCAATAGTATCGTGGATTAGTCACGCTTCATAAGTAAAAATAATGGATGTATGCTGGAAACATCCGTGGACGTCGCTGATTTGGTGCCCCACTGGATGTGGGAAAACAGTTTTCGTGAGAAACTTTCTAAAGTTTCTCAATTCAATGAGTAACGTTGAATTTGACCGAATTATATTTTATTATGAAGATACTCTCGATTCTGATATCGCTAATCTGAATAACACGTGTGAACAACAACGATCGTCGTCGTCATCGTTAATTACTAAGCCCGGACGTAATAAAAAATCCAAAATCCCAAAAATTGAATTTAACGAGGGTCTACCGCAACAAGAGGATTATTCAAGCGATAATAACTTGAAAAAATTGGTTATCATCGATGATTTAATGCGCGATTCCTCAAATAATACAATTGTCGACCTTTTCACAAAAAGTAGCCATCATAAAAATATTAGTGTGATTTTTATCACACAAAATATTTTCCATCAGGGACATGGACAACGTGATATATCATTAAACGCCAATTATATAGTGATATTCAACCCCTTGCAATACGCTGAAATTCGGAACAAGCCGTGCCTAACTTCAGACGTTCTTGTTTAGCCCGAGATTAAGACCACGAGTACGGCTCGTGATATTCATGTTTGGACCGAAATATCAATTACGAGCCATACTCGTGATATGCACGGTTGACATGAAATTAAACAACGAGCCTGACTCGTGATATTCAAGTTTAGCCTAAAATTTTTATCACGAGTCAGACTCGTGAAAATAGTGCAAGGGGTTAAAAATCCACGTGATCGAGCACAAATTACACATCTAGCGAGACAAGTATACCCCGAGAATCCACGATTTCTAACCGAGTCATATCACGATGCTACCGCATAGCCAGACGGTTATCTACTCTTGGATCTAAAACAATCGACACCTGATTATTGTCGATGTCGTACAATGATATTCCCCGATGATCCACGAATGCTGGTCTACATGCCGAAAAACACTCGTCAACGTATTTAATTGGAAGCACAAGTAGACACCACATTAGTCTGTAATGGATATGCGTCTTGTACGCATCACACACAAAGACTCGGGCATTCAACGAATGCGTTTACTGTGAAACTGTAATAATGAGGGATAACACCAGCGCAAAGAAAAAGAAGAAGAAAATTTGGGATTTTTGATTTTTTATTACGTCCGGGCTTAGTAATTAACGATGACGACGACGATCGTTGTTGTATAGCCCTACTTAACGCTATTTGTCATCCAAATAAAAAACAGCGAAAATCAATATTGCGTGATGCTGATAAACCTCTAATCAATTGCATCTGTGAATGCGCGTTAAACTTTTACAAGGAGTTATTTGTGTCAAGTCAAGTGTTAAAAAACGTTTAAAAAAAATTAAAATATACTTCGACAACTTGTCTCAGGGTGTGTGACAAAAAAACGTGGTGGTGGTGGTGGCGGTAGTGGTGGTGGTGGTGGCGGTAGTGGTGTTTGTACAGTCGCTCGTAAGCAGCAGAAATATAATTGGAGAGCGAAGAAACGCTTCATAATTCAAAAAGGGGGTGGTGCTTTTTTTACTGGCTCCCATAATCACGACTTTATTTAGTAAATTTTTCACTGGTAGTAACGATTGAGAAAACAACACTGTTTTAAGGATAAAAATTATTAATCATCCTCGTAATGCAGCATGCGAAAAAAATGTTTTTAGTGCCAATGTCCGAGGTAAACGATGGAAATAGTGATGCAGACGGTCGTTACGACGAAATACCTATGGTTGGTTCTGGGAATAATCATGCACCAGCAGCAAACGAGAAAACAATGCAGACCCAGGGTGATCCTGTTTCAAGACTAGACACCGAGCTATATAACATTTTTAAATCAAACAAGTATGGTAAAGACGACGCTAGTAAATAGAAAGATTATTTAAAAGTGCTGCAACGTTATCTATATTTTGTTGGTACGAAAATTGCATCGTTTTCACCAGCACTTCCAGCACTACCTGAAACATCGTCTGAGGTAGATAATGCAGAAGCCACGAACGATGCCGACATCGTTAGCGTTCCAAATATGTATAAACACCGAGCGACTGCGCTATTAAAGTTTCTACGCAAACCCACGAGTGGATGTGTAAGAATAGACATTATCCTCATTCCAAATTCTGATATTGTCGACCTTATAAACGATGCAGTGCGAGGTAGAAAAAACTTTAAAGCAACAGGCAGACACGAGTTAATCGTTAGTCTACGAACAAAGAGTGTTCCGCGTGAATTTATAGGCACCAGTAGATTGTGGGATTTAGGCATATCTAGAGGTACTAAACGACCAAGAAAAGATGTTCAGATATTGCAACATAACGACTCGCATTCTATGGAATGTGGATGCGGTTGGCGATAATTCCAACGACGAATACGACGACGGCGGCGGCGATATACACCCTGGGAATACTTCTTCAAAACGTCGGAAAACAAAAGTAATAAAAGTGTTTGAAAAGTGGATAGAGATTTAGAACAAGTTGTACAGCGAGTGGCGAAACATGACTTTCGAAAAAGTGTACTATGATCCTTCGCATCCAGCTGGATACGCTGGTGCGCGACGTTTAATCAGCAGCAAAAATAAAGCAGACACCGTGTATGACTGGCTGACTCAGCAGGATAGTTATACCATTCATAGACCCGTGCACCGTGTCTTCCCACGACTGTATTACAATGTTACAAATATTGACGATGTCTGGGAGGCCGATCTCGTGGATCTACGTTCATTGAGTAGGTATAACGACAACATCTCCTACCTGCTTATGGTAATTGACGTCGTCAGCAAATACGCCTGGGCCGAACCCTTGCAGGACAAAACTGTGCGCGATGTAACAAAGGCATTTAAACGTATTCTCGAGCGTAACGATGGTCGTACACCTGTTTCACTACAAACCGACCGTGGAAAAGAATTCCTCGGTGGTCAACTCCAAAAATTTCTCAAAGATGAAAACATACAATTTCGCGTTGCTCGTTATCCTGATGTAAAAGCCTCGATTGTCGAGCGTTTTAATCGCACTCTCAAGGAACGGATGTGGCGTTACTTCACACATCGTAATACTCATCGTTACATCGACATACTACAATAAATTGTTTATGCGTACAATAATGCTGTACACTCGAGCATTAAAATGCAGCTGGCCGCCGTAACGCTATATAATGCCGATACAGCGCACAGTGTGGCCGATTCCCGAAAAGCTGGTCAAAAGTCGAAAACATAGTTCATTCTGTTTGACACATAGTATATAAGGGTTTTTGGGGTCGCTGATTACGAATCTGAAGTCAAAATTGTAAAAAAACAAAATGGCGGGTTCAAAATGGCGATAGTAAACCGAAAATACTCAGTTATAATACGGAATGTTTATCGAATTTGTATGAAACTTGGTTTCTGTAAGTTTCCAAGGTCGCTGAATACGAATCCGGTGTGAAAAAAACAAAATTCAAAATAGCGGATCCAATATAGCGGACGCGATTTTCGTAATCGGCCGGATTCGCTTGAAACTTGTTATTTGGGGGTTTTCGAGGTCGCTGAATACGAATCCGGTGTGAAAAAAACAAAATTCAAAATTCAAATTCAGTATAACTAAAGGCATCTTCGAAAAAGGTTACGAGAAAAATTGGAGTGAATAAATTTTCCGTATCAAAAAAGTTTTACATAGACAGGGCTTGTATGTGTATGCGTTGTGCGATCTCGAAGACGAAACTATCGATGGTTTCTTTTTCCCCGAAGAATTGACGAGTGTTCATGAGAAGCGTATGGAGAAGAATAAAGAGTTCAAGATCGATCAAGTTTTACGGACAAAAGGACACGGTACGAAAAAAACAAATTTTCATGAGTTGGGTGGGATATCCGGCAAAGTTTAACTCGTGGATGCCAGCGTCAAACGTTCACGGTCTCGAATAAACGAAATTTTGTCCAAACGATGCATGACGAGGATAATTTTTTTCTTGTTCTACCGAGCAACAGCAGTATGAAGTATTTTCCCGAAAATACAACAACACATTTTATAACTCAATTGCCACGTGAAATATCGTTAAAGGGTCGTTAGGTTGTGGGCTTGTCGTAAATTCATATACCCTGTACAATGACGCATTTACAAGAAGCAGATACGAAAATCGGTTGGGTGGCTTGTGAGAATAAAGAAGTTACTACAAACCGAATACCTCGAGGCTTGTATAAAGATCATGAGGAAATTGTGAAAAATATCAATGATTTACCGGGGCTGTGAGAAGCAGGCATAAAAATTGTAAATGTTGAAAGGGCCAAAGGGTACGTTGCTCTCGAGGCTGAGGTAACAGAATCGTGCCCTGAACCTCTAGGCTACCCTGGGGTGTTACGAATGAGTAGTAAAATAGCACGTATATTGGGCTTCGAGAAACACGAAGAACAGCTGCTTGACCGAGAAACCCCAGGGGGTCTTTACCTACAGCTTATGCGAGGCGTTCAACGCGTAGGATCAGTACCCGCCTGTAAAAATAGGGCTCTGCTCGATTAGCTTTTTGTCTACACTGATATTTGTGTACCGTATACGGTAGGTAATATACAGTCAGGGCTACTCAGGATTGTAAATTTAAATAAAAAAAACAACACGTATGGTACAACGCAAATAAAATGTTTCTCATCGTCAAATAACATAGGTTTACTTAACAATTGCTTCAGAAGGATCGAGGTGGATATAAGAGATCATCTGGGTAATCCTATTGCATTCGAGTATGGAACGTTAACGCTCACACTTCATTTCAAACGACTCGATTAGATAATATGTGTGCTCATTATAAAACGTATTATGAGAATCAAGAAAGTGGCGGAAACGGTTATTTAGGTAACGTGTTTGCGGGTTCCCCGCATCAGCGCGGTCACGGTATCGGTAGTTTCTTCGGTGGTCTATTTCGGAGTGTTTTACCACTGCTGACCAGAGATGCTAAAGCTATAGGGAAAGAAGCCATTCGAACGGGTTTACACGTCATCGAGGATGTGAGCGGTCACAAAATTCCATTCAAGGAGTCATTGCGTCGACGTGCAGCCGAATCTGAAGATAATTTACACCGAAGAGCTAATGAAAAAATCGTTCTTCTCGTGAATGGTTGAGGATATAATGCTGTAGGCACCGCTTGCATGATACAGTCGTTATCGGGACGCGTGCCTACGAGGACGAGGAACAGGCGTACTGGTATTTCGAACAAATCGTTAGGAATAAAGAAGAAAAAGAAGAAAAAAAAGTCAACGAGACGCAGACGCATTGCAGCAAGGAAACATCGCGGTGTCGCAAAGAATAAAAAGAAAAGGATAACAAAGAGAAAGAAAGGCGTCGAAAGCAGAAGGCGCAAACGAGCAAAGACCAGCGATATTTTTGGAGGTGTTTAACAATGTCGTTCTTACACTCACACTCCTCCGAGTGTATGAAATCGGAGCTCGACTTATTTACCATACCTCCAACGCAGACGGCTATAGAAGCATCACAATGGATACACTACAAGCCTGTGTCGTCCCTCACCGATGACGGACCTCTGAAATTTGTCATATCTGGCCACGGTGAAGAATACCTAGATCTGGCTCATACAATGATTATTGTAAATATTAGGGTTATTCCAATAGCTGAATCACAGTACAACGTAGCACCTGTTAATAACTTTCTGCATAGCCTTTTCAATCAGGTGGACGTATATTTTAACCAGAAACTCGTGGCACCGCCAAACAATGCATACCCCTACAGAGCATATATTGAGACGTTATTCAATTATGGACCGGCTGCTAAAAATTCTCACTTAACGACCGCACTATGGTACGCTGACACGCCCGGTACGTTTGACACTCTACCAGGTGCATCGAATAGCCCTAATATCTGTCTGAATAATCGTGAAAAGTACATAAAGAATGGTCGGACTTTAGATATGATTGGACATTTACATTGCGATATTTTTAATCAGTATAAATTTCTGCTGAACGGTGTGGAAGTACGGTTACGGCTTGTACGCTCAAAAGACGATTTTTGTCTTATGGAGACTCCTACGGCTGGTGTGACACATAAACAACATATCACCGAGGCTACATTACCCGTCCGTCGAGCAAAAATCGCACCAGGCGTGCTGATAGCTCACGCCACAATGCTTGCAAAAACAATCGCCAAGTATCCTATAACAAGGGTTGAGGTTAAAGCTTTTACGATGCATAACGGTATCATTGGCGATACTCTGGATATCGTTATTCTAAGCCTATTGCCTAAACGAATAATTCTTGGGTTTGTGAATAACCGAGCATTCAACGGCAGTACAACGTTAAATCCGTTTAACTTTAATAATCATTCGATAAATTTCCTCTCTCTGTATGTCGATGGTCAACTAATACCGAGCAAGCCTCCTCAACCGGTATTTGATGGTAAAGAAAACTGAATAGATAGTTGTTTGTTGCTGTTTGTCTTTGATTTGACACCGGACTTATCAGCAAGTGGTTTCGGTCACTGGAATCTCGTAAGACACGGTAGTGTAAGGATCGAAGTACGGTTTGCAGCGCCTCTGACATCTGAATTAAATTGTGTAGTATACGCCGACTATGATAATGTAATAGAGATAGATTCCACACGGCAGGTCATTACATATTTTAGTGCGTGAGAGGGCGCCACACCCGACGCTGTAATATTTAAACTCGTCTACGCAACCACACCTGGTATCAGTCTACATCAAACCCTCATAATGGACGTTATAGTGGATATTCAAGCGCTCTACGATGCAAACAACCATTTTCTACCAAAGGAGATAGCTGTGACGACTCTTCAAGAAGAACATTATGGTCATTGGCTTGTCGAACCACCATATGACTTTGGTGAACTACCAAAGAGTATACGTACGAGCAACAATAAACTAACGTGTTTTCATCATGGATTGGAATGGCTTGATGGTGATACACCATTGAAAAAAATCTACACTAATGTACGCTTACTGTGTCGTTATGCCTTGCATATTTACATAAGAGGTTTGCAGAAAGCCGAGCTTTTACGCGACGTTCTGGGGCGCGAAATTATCAATCTGGAAGAATACGAGGGTCCATCGTTAAAAAATATGCCCATCAACAACGTTTACTGTATTCACCATGGTATTTCGAAAGAAGACGATGTAAAATGTGCTCTAAATAACGTGGCAAAAATACGTTCGTGGCTCCTGTTTAAGGAGCTCGACGCGGTTGGTCACATTTATTCACAACCTATCGATAAATCAACACCTATTAAAAATCAACAAAGCCGACCGAACAACGAAGCATCAAATGAGGAAAATACTCTCGATAAATCACAAAGCGTAGAGTATATATTCAACGATATTACACTATCGTGCAACAGTGATAAGTCGTCGCTGCACGGAGGAACTGTACCGGCTAACGATGAAATAACTGTACTTTTCCGTGGCAGAGAAAAACAAGTAGTCTCACCGAGTGCTAAACAACCACCACTACCCCCGCGTAACACCCACTAGTCAGAGCAACCACCGCGCAACCATCATTATCATCAACAGAAGCAACGTCAATTACACTCTAACAAGGAAGCATTCTCTAGCGGGTTGTACGAGCCAAAAATTGATTGGTAATTCTAAACTGGTAAAGTCGAAAAATTCGTCTCAAGTATTGACTGGTAACCAATTTTTCCAGCATTGGACTGAAACGATTTTGGTTGAACTTTACATGAAAAGTCGCTACCAATCAAAATTGGAGATGATTTTTTCGACTTTACCAGTTTGCAAAATCGCACAACCCGCTAAGGTAGTTTGGTGTCCCCCTCTGATTTTGATAAAACTCACGTATCTTGTAGATCATCGAAAACTAAAAGACACGCATTTTTTTTTATCGGCGGAAAAACATTTCTAAGGGGTGAAATCGCCCTTCAAAGTTAGGGGTGATTATGCAGTTTTACCCCTGCAAATGAATTTTTTTCTTCAACTTCACGTGGAATTTTTATTGTGTTCAATAACGAGTATTTTGGTTTTTGTTTCATTAAAATCGATTGACGCCTTCTAGGTAAAACTGCATAATCACCCCTCGACATGCCTAACTTTGAAGGGCGATTTCACGCCTTAGAAATGTTTTTCCGCCGATAAAAAAAATACGTGTGTTTTAGTTTTCGATGCTCTACAACATACGTAAGTTTCATCAAAATCGGAGGGGGACACCAAACTATCCTTTCTTGGAAGCGTCACCAGCAGTTGTGTAAACAGCATGAACAGCCTACAGATATTAGACGCTCTACAACGAATATCTGATCAGACGAAAGAAGTATTTTCGGCCGATCGCATCCCGAGTCGTTGGTCTAGACCCGCAGCATTAGTTCTAAACACAGACGAGCATAATCTACCTGGGCGATACTGGGTTGCCGCTTACGTTGATAAAAATGGACATGGAATCTTATTCGATAGTTATGGATTGCCCCCACTCATTAACCAACACCATAACCGTCTACGCAGAAACTGTCGAAGCTACAAGTGGAACTCGTGGTTGAACTCTGGATAATTTTCATAAGAACTTTACGACAAACAGAGTGAAAAATGATCGCATAGCTGCACAATATTACAGACAAGTAAAATATTCAAATCGCAAAAAAAGTGTGAAAAATATAAAACGCAATAATATAAAGGGGTAGGGTTGTAATCAAAACACATGTATACAAATTTGTACAGATCGATTTGGATGCTACTTGTGAATTACTATGAATAAATTCGAAACTCCTGTCATTCCTATCTCTTTATTATTATTCGAAAGTATTGCCACCATACACATTTTCATATTTAACTATGTGGCCATCAAAGAGACGCCAGATATAACAGGTGGGCTGAAAAGTTCGTAGGCTCACATAGAAAAAATCTTTTTTTTGATAAAATTTGATTTTATTATTCAATATAGTTGCCTTCGAGGGATACAACGACAATACAACGATTTTTTAATTTTTTTTAATTTTTAATTTTTATTATTTTTATTATTTTTTAATTTTTTAATTTTTTTTTACGGTTGATTTTCCTGGTGCAGAGTCCAAATAATGTTTATCAAGCCAAGCCTTGGCTTCAACAGTATCTTTCTTCGCCAAAAAGCAATGCTTTATTAACGCACACAATGGGTACACAATATTATTTACCGTAAGACCCAATTTACTTATCTTCCGTAAGTCCCAAATTTGCTTTAGCAATGGTCGGCTATATACCGACGGTTGACAACCGATCTTCTTAACCGATCGCCGATATATTTTCTACTAGATCGGCTACCACATTTGATCTATTTTACCGACCGTTGGTAACACGATTACCAATAGTAAATAGCGCATCCGCAATTAATTTTCTACTCGACCGGCTGCCAACATTCAATATATTTTTATCGACTGTCGGTAACATGATTACCAATAATAGATGGCGCATCGGTAATTAAGTATGGGCCAAAATCCGTCAGATGGCGCTGCGACGCTGCACCAATCAGAACACTGGGATAGATGGTTTAGGGGTGGGGACGGCTGGCGAATAATCAGGGATGGGGGGGGGGATCAGGAACGAGGGCGGGGTAGTGGGGACAGACACGCCCCCTTCACACCCAAGGACCCATTAATGAGAAAGCACCATGGGGAGGGGGCGGGGATAGTAGTGGGGAGGGGAGAGGCTAGTCTTGACATGCCCTGGCGCCAGGAGCCCACGCTCTGTCTTTCTATAAAGGGCCCTTTCTACTCTCGCAGCACCTGGCGATGTGGAGCCTGCTTCTCAACAACAGGTGACAAAGGAGAATGCACATAAAATAAAAGTAAAATCCGCGGAAATTAAATTGTCAGCATTTTTTGCTGAACATGATATTGCAATCGAGACCGTGGAACATTTGGTACCGCTCCTTAAAGAAATTGCTGAAGACTCACGAATCTTGCAGGACATAACGCTCGGCCGGACGAAATGATATTTTTAAAGTTACAAAGTTTTCAGTGCTCGTCGATGAGAGTATTGACATCAACGACACAAAATCTTTGTGTGTTGTAGTTAAATTTGTATCGCCCGACCCTAAGACAGTAGGCACACAGGTGTTCGACTTACAAGGAAAGGTACTTTGGTGTCCCCCTCCGATTTTAATGCAACTCACGTATGTTGTAGAGCATCGAAAACTAAAAGACACGTGTTTTTTTTTATCGGCGGGAAAACATTTTTAAGGGGTGAAATCGCCCTTCAAAAATAGCATGTCGAGGGGTGATTTTGCAGTTTCCCCCAGAAGGCGTCAACCGATTTTAATAAAACAAAAACCAAAATACTCCTCATTGAAGACAATAAAAATTCCACGTCGAGTTGAAGAAAAAAATTCATTTTTAGGGGTGAAACTGCATAATGACCCCTATTTTTGAAGGGCGATTTCACCCCTTAAAAATGTTTTTCCGCCGATAAAAAAAAATACGTGTCTTTTAGTTTTCGATGCTCTACAACATACGTGAGTTGCATTAAAATCGGAGGGGGACACCAAAGTACCTTTCCTTGTTAGTAGAATTAAAAGCTGTTAACTGTTCGGCTGAAAATGTATACGTGGCGTTTAAATCTTGCTTCGAGCCCAAAGGGATCCCTATTGCTAACATTGTCGGAATGGAATCTGACAATGCATCGGTAATGACGGGGATACATCATTCATTTATGACTCGATTGCAATCGGACGCGCCTGGTCTCGTCGTATTGAATTGCATTTGATATTCGTCTGCTTTGATTGCCAGTAAAGCATGTGCTAAGTTGCCTCGCTCCTGCGAAGATTTGATCAACAGTATTGCCACGTGTACGTATCCGGTAGCGCGAGACTTTTAAGAACTTTTAGACATAGAGAGAAAAAGAATTTTTTAATTGTCGGATACGAGATGGCTCTTGATGCAGAAATGCGTCGACAAACTTATGGAAAATTGTGATGTGTTAAAAATGTATTTTGCGCTCGCTATCAATGAGGACAGACTTAAGTCAGCAGAAACAATTTTGTGGAATTTGAGTAACGATGTTATTAGAGCATACTTGCTGTTCTTAAAATACTTATGTGTTATCTATTTTCAATAGCTCAAAGCCCTCTATCAGGAAAGTAAAGTGCTAATCAACCAGCTGGCAGAGAGTAGTAGGCAACTCATCGTGACATTCGGGTCTAACTTTTTAAAACCCGAAGTTCAGAAACATCTTATATCAGGCGCCTTGAACGTCGGGCATCCTCCGAATTGCATCGCCCTCGATCAAATTGTTCTAGATCCAGAGTGCCCTCTACTCGTTACAATGTTATCGCTCATCCACGCAAATGAAATAAGACAAACTTGTTTAGAATTTTATACCACGGCTGTGACAGAGATGACTCGTCGACTTCCATTTAAAAATTCAATTTTAGACCATTTGCAATTTTTGACCCCTAGTATCGTTCTTCAAGTGAAGGACAGAGGAAGCGATAAAGATTTATCTGATATTGCTGAGCGCTTTGAGACTTTCGACCTCACAGAATTGACGTTCCAATGGCATTCATTACCCTCCTTTTTTACCGAAGAAGCAAAATAGAGATTTCTCACTCTCGAAGTAGATTCATTTTTGGAAGCGGTTGTGGAAGTTAAAATGTGTTGGAGGAACAAATGTTTCCCACTATAGAAAAATTAGTGCAAGCAGTATTGTCGCTTCCCCATTCGAACGCAGAGGCCGAACGTATTTTTTTTATCATAACCGATGTCAAAACAAAAAAACGTAACAAAATAGGCCACAGGTGCCTGAACGCTATTTGTCAAATTGGATCAGCTTTTCAAAGTGCAAACCTTACTTGTAAAACTTTTAAAGTAAATTCTCGATACCTCGAGCTTCACTCCAATAACAATTTATATTCGACTGAACAGCCGAACGTCAAATAAACAAGTTTTTCTTATCCAAGTTGCGTGTTACCGATGAAAGCTTTTATCTCAACGTAATATACAATAAATAAGTGAATATAATAAAAAGATTGATTGCTTAAACCATATTAGCATCATTCCTGCACGAAATAACTTGTGATATAACGACTAAATAGTTCCTTAAAACTTTGTGATATTATAATTAAGTAGTTCTTCGGGAATGAATCGGTCATAAAATAAATAAACAATATAAAAATAAAAACACGAATAAATAAAAATAAATAAAAATGAATATAACATTGTGTATAATGCATTCCATAGACCGAAGAAAAAAGAGAAATATATTTATTTATGATTTGTTAATTTAGAAAGATATAATATAATACCGTTGATTATATATAGCAATATATTCTTTTCCAAACTTGTAACTTGGCTTTTATTAACTTTTCATGACGCATTCCATTAACTTAAGACAAAAACAGAAATTTATTAATTTTTTTATTTGAAAACATTATTTATTATTTATTTCAAAAGAAAGTATTGTTCTTGCCAAATCATATTTTATTTGTTGCTCTTAGTTTAATGAACAAATAAGACGTATAATTGTTGGAGGGATGGAGAGGGGTCTTTCCTGTGTCTGTATTTGCCGACTATAACAGGTGGGCTGAAAAGTTCGTAGGCTAACATAGAAAAAATCTTTTTTTTTGATAAAATTTGATTTTATTATTCAATATAGTTGCCTTCGAGGGCGATACAACGATTTTTTAATTTTTTTTTTCAATTTTTATTTTTATTTTTATTTTTTATTATTTTTATTATTATTTTTTTTTACGGTTGATTTTCCTGGTGCAGAGTCCAAATAATGTTTATCAAGCCAAGCCTTGGCTTCAACAGTATTTGTCTTCGCCAAAAAGCAATGCTTTATTAACACACGAAATTCCTTTTTATCCATTTTTTCAAACTAACAAAAGTTGCTTCACTGAAAATGCTATATCTCACAAACTAATAGTGCTGTCAAATTTATATACGTGTCTTTTGAAGGTTAGGGCTAACTAAAAATCATATGGATTTAAAACTAGTAGCGCCATCTATGTGTCAGCCTACGAACTTTTCAGCCCACCTGGTTCAAATACAGCAACGGTCCCACGGTGGGTCCTTATGCAGCGACCTCCACGTGGTAGGACCTGGGACGTGAGTAGAGCATTACAATTTCTTTTTATTCAATAAATTGTAATGAACCTTTCGTATAAAGGACTACATTTTGGTGTTAGATATTGTAATACACTATTCATTTGCTGACGGCTTCACGGGGGGGGGGGCGGCTAAGGGTTTGCACTTTTGAAAAATCGATTTTTTTTGTCTTTTCTTATAGTTAAACATTTCAAGAATATAGTCTCAAAATTTGAAGTCCATCAGAGCAAAACTCTCGAAGTTATTGACTAGTTAGTTTCCTCTCGGAAAGACAGCGCGCAGCTGGCGAGCAGATATACAGTTTATTCACTTGTGGATCGTTCTGGCGAGCAGGTATACAGTTTATTCACTTGGGAATCGTTCTGGCCTATTGTTCTGTTTGAGAAATCCTTGGATGTTGTTGGATCGACCTGTAAATATATATAAAAATAATAAGTCTTCACTCACGACAGGGAAAAAAGAAACCAGACACATTGATGTTTAATTAGAGAAAGTGGTTTATTACACTTTCCGCATGTCAGTTACAAAATGGGTTTAATTTAGAAAATATGCCAAATACAAAATAAAATATAAAAGAATTAGAATTTTGAATTTAAGGCAATTTAAGTAACACTCAATTATATGAATTGAATGCTGTCTCTGTAAAGTGATCATGTAGCACACAGTTGTATTAATTGTGTGCTGTATCCAATGAGTGGCGTGTATGCGGTGCAGCCAGCGCTGCGGAGCATGCCACGCAATGAGATAGATGAGTGCGTAGACAAATTTAATGCCTGTCAGCAAATACTCAATGTGATGTTACGTCCCCGTAACTCCACCACACTGCGCCTAGCATCCGACTACCCTTCGGGCACCAGAGCACACCCTGAGTGGTGGCCCTGGCGCTAGAGCTAACGGAAGGCGGATGACATGGACCTTGAACGTATAGAGATAAGAGCTATTCTCCCCAACTATCTGGAAAATTAGGAAAGGGAAGACGGTAAGTTCAAGCCAATGAGATGCCAAAGAACTTGCCCTCTCCAACCCCTAATTTTAGACAAGGATAGCATAAACACTAGTATAAAAAGAGCGAAATTGTGCTCTAAAAGTCAGTTCTTGTAAAATATTCAACGACACCGGAACAAGCTGAAACATTGTACAGCTCTCCGTTATTTTTCAAATCTATAGTAAAGAGTAAGTTTAAATTCAGTCTTCGAAATTATCTAGAGTTGCGCGGACCGCCGCGAACTCTAACCACCTTCTCTCCCATTCATTATAGTGTCGCGCGGACCACCGCGGACTCTAACTTCCGTCTCTCCAATAGAATTGCGCGGACCACCGCGAATTCTAAATTCTTCCTTTACAATAGTGTTGCGCGGACCACCGCGAACGCTATTTTTCCTTCTTCACCATAGTGTTGCGCGGACCACCGCGAACGCTATTTTTCCTCCCTTACGATAGTGTTGCGCGGACCACCGCGAACTCTATTTCCTCTCAATTTAACCAGGGAATTGCGCGGACCACCGCGAATTCCTATCCTCCCCCAAAATAAGGGTGTTGCGCGGACCACCGCGAACACCTCTTTTCCTTTCATTCGAACTCCCGGTTGTCAAACAGGAACTCACCATTTTCTTTATCATTTTCAAACCCCCTACGTAAATTCATTGGTTTAGTGACCAAATCCAGATCAGGGGGTAGGAAGAACCATTTGCGGAAACTTCAGGCAGAATACCTTGGGTACTCCCGTGACCAGAAACACGGGTATTGCACCAAAGAGTACTTAGAATCGGTCAATTTCAAGCCCACTGGTTACGGAAATTATTCTTTAAAACCACTGGAATATACTATTAAATTCTTACACCCCAAGTATATCTCAGAAACCGACCCTCGCAGATCGTTCTACGAAGCGAGGTTAGCAAAATAATAATAAAGTTGAGCCCGATGATGAGCAAGCAGACACTGAGGGCAATACAAAAAAAAATAATAAATAATAAAAGAAAAGTCTAAATCCAATAAATTCAAATTTTAACGATCAAATCACCGAACCCGTATCCCAGACTAATTAGCCGTAGCTAAGGTCTAAAACAGGGCAATTTCTCATGTTACTTGGACGTAACATACCTTTTTGGTGACAGCGGTGGGATACTAACGGTAATTTGGTCAAATCATGCCAATTGAGCATTCACCGCAAAAGGGTGAAACCAATCCTGTAATTCAAACTGTTGACAACCCGTCGAGTGCCTCTAATCTAAATCCTCCACCTTTACCTACACAAGAAAATAACAGCGACGACAATCTATCCACAACATCCAACGAAGGCACAACACAAGAAGTAGACATGCCTATAGGAACTTCACAAACGGTATCCCTTAAGGATGCAGTCGAAGTTGTTGTTAAATTCGACGGGACAAATATTCCCATATACCAATTTATTGAAAGCTGTGAGGAAGCTCTAGTTATGCTTCCCTCAAATGTAGAACAAAACTTAGTCAGGTTAATTAGAACGAAAATTATAGGAGAAGCAAAAAGATCGATACAAGGAGTTAAATTTAATACTTTAAATGAATTAACCAAATATTTAAAAGAATTATATTCTCCCGCAAAATCAGTAAATCAGGTACGACGAGAACTCGGGACGTTAGTACAGTTAGAAAACGAAGATATAATTAAATATATAAATCGGGTACGCGAAATCGGAAATCATATAATCGAAGCACATAAAAGCAATAACAACGAAGAAATAAGCGACGCAGATAGGACCGCCACGGAGAGCGAATGCATAGAAAGTTTTCTTGACGGGCTTAAACCCGAAATACAAATAAGAATGAAGCCCACTTATGCAACATTGACCGCCGCCGGGACGGACGCTATTAAAGTAGATAGAAAACAGAAGGCCATAAACGAGTTAAGAAATTCCAAACGCGTAGATAAACCAGCGCCACGTAAAGAAACTGTAGCAGCAATACAGAAAAACATAGTAATCTGCCAAATTTGTAACCGAACGGGCCACGCGGCGGACACGTGTTGGTTTAGGAACCAAGCGGCTGGGCCCTCTCAAGATAAGGGTCGGCCACCCGCTCAAGCTGTATACAACCCGCGAGACAGACGGACTGAAGATAATAAACAGACCCAAAAATCGTGCCGGTATTGTAAACGCGACGGGCACACTATCGACGAATGTAGAAGACGGGAATATATAAACAAACAGAAGGCGCAGGGAAACTCCAACAGTCTCCCGATAACCGGGGCTCATCCGGAGACACAAACAAAAGCAGCCCTTCGCAAGGCTCTGGTGATAAGCGAAACGCAGCCAGGGGACGAGTCCGACTAGCTAATGTTAATTTAAAACGGCGCTGTCGTCCTCCGACAATTATGATAGAGTCCTCAACTTTACACCCACCAACAACTTTATTAGTTGACACGGGATCCGAGCCAAACCTCATAAAAGAAAAATCGGTCAAACCAGGTGCCATAGTAGATGCAACGGATATTCTCGAGCTACACGGAATAACGACGAATCCAGTAGATACCTTAGGGTCACTCTCTGTAAACATCTTAGGATGTTCAGTCGTATTCCACATAGTTAAAGAGGATTTCCCCATCGAACAGGCTGGAATACTGGGAAACGAGTTCTACCAGAGATTTAAGGCAACGATCGATTATAAGGGACACTGTTTATATTGGAGGGACAGGCGTATCAACTTCACTAGCCCGGAAACGGTAATAATTCCAGCGCGATCAGCTTCAACCTTTTATGTCAGAATAAAAAACGAAGAAATCTCTGAAGGTTACCTCCCTCGCATTAAAATCGGAGATGGCATTTATTTCGGTAAAGCTCTAGTTACGAACCAGCAAGGTATCGCGTATACCCAAGTATACAATACCAGGGAAGAGGAAATCGAAATAATAGTGCCAACTCTGACATTACAAGAATTCGAAGAAAAATCTAAAAACACAACTTCTAATTCCACAAAATCTTCTACATCTGACGCGAATTGCACGACAACCGCGTCAAATAAAAAATCAAATCAAGGAAGTAAGACAATCAGTGAAATTGTCGAACCTTCTAATTCCACAAAATCTTCTAAATCCGACGCGAATTGCACGACAACCGCGTCAAATAAAAAATCAAATCAAGGAAGTAAGACAATCAGTGAAATTGTCGAACCTTCTAATTCCACAAAATCTTCTAAATCCGACGCGAATTGCACGACAACCGCGTCAAATAAAAAATCAAATCAAGGAAGTAAGACAATCAGTGAAATTGTCGAACCTTCTAATTCCACAAAATCTTCTAAATCCGACGCGAATTGCACGACAACCGCGTCAAATAAAAAATCAAATCAAGGAAGTAAGACAATCAGTGAAATTGTCGAACCTTCTAATTCCACAAAATCTTCTAAATCCGACGCGAATTGCACGACATCCGCGTCAAATAAAAAATATACTCAAGAAAGTAAGGCAACCATCGATGTTGTCGAACCCTCTAAATCTAATAAATCAACAACATCCACCAAACCCGACGTTAGTTGCATGACAATTGCGTCATTAAAAGAAGAGAAAAAGAATCAAATAGAAAAAATAAAGGAACTACTCCGTCTCGATCACCTAAATTCAGAAGAACGCGAAAGTATAAACAAGTTACTCGAAGAAAGTTCAGACCAATATCACATCCCGGGAGATAAATTGGGTGCGACTACCAAGATGGAACATGCCATTACCACAATTGACGATCACCCGATTAATACACGACAATATCGGTATCCCCCAATTCACAAAGACGAAATAACGCGACAAGTGAAAGAACTTTATAACGAAGGAATAGTTAAAACTTCACAATCTCCTTATAACAGTCCAGTGTGGATTGTTCCAAAAAAACCAGACCGCCACGGTAATAAACGATGGAGAATGGTGTTAGACTTTCGAATGCTGAACGAAAAAACAATCGGAGATTCATATCCCCTCCCAAATATAATCGATATTTTAGACCAACTCGGAGGAGCGAAATACTTCTCGGTTTTCGATCTCGCATCAGGTTTCCATCAAATAAATCTAAATCCAAAAGATGCACATAAAACAGCTTTCTCTACGCCATTTGGCCATTATGAATTTTCTCGAATGCCATTTGGTTTGAAAAATGCTCCAGCGACGTTCCAGAGACTAATGGACCGCGTATTATGTGGTCTGCAAGGCGCGGAACTTTTCGTCTACTTAGATGACATTGTAATATACGCATCGTCGCTTCGGGAACATGAAATCAAATATAGGAAGCGAATATCCCGCCTCAAGGAGGCTAATCTAAAGCTACAGCCCGACAAATGTGAATTTCTACGAAAGGAAGTCGCATACTTGGGACATTTAATAACAGAAAACGGAATTAAACCTGATCCAAGGAAAATCGAAGCAGTAAAAGGTTATCCGGCCCCCCGAAACGTTAAGGGAGTAAGGCAATTTTTGGGTTTAACCGGATACTATCGACGTTTCATTAAGGGATTCGCGAAAATCGCTAAACCTCTCACAGATTTGTTAAAAAAGGATACAACATTTTTATGGGGAAGCAGGGAACAGTTAGTTTTTCAATATTTGAAGGATGCTCTCTGCAAAGAACCTATACTTCAACATCCAGACTTCACTCGACCGTTTCTCGTCACGACGGACGCTTCAGGATACGCCATCGGGGGTATCCTATCTCAAGGGGAAATCGGAAAGGATTTACCCATCGCATACATCTCTCGAACCTTGAACGACGCGGAGAAACGATACGAAACATACGAAAAGGAAGCTTTGGCAATCGTCTACGCGGTCAAACAACTCCATCCATATATATATGGACGCAAATTCACGGTCGTCACAGACCACAAACCTCTCGTATGGTTTAAAAACTCACAGGATCCAGCCTCACGAGTATCAAAATGGAGACTAAAATTAGGCCTGTACGATTTCGATGTCGTCTATAAGGCAGGGAAAATAAATGTAAATGCAGACGCTCTATCCAGAAACCCTGTCGAACCACAGAATGTCCATACCGTTCAGGGTAATAGACAATCGACGAAAGAACCGGAATCAGGGGTTAATAAAGAACGACCAAATCAGATTACAACCCAAGCGGAGATCCATGAAAACCCAGAATCAAGGAGTAATAACGAACAACCCTTAAGAAGAAGTCAACGAAATAAACGAGAACCTCAAAGGTTAAGAGATGAACTCGACAAACAAATATCGCAAATTGAACCAACCCAAGAGAATGAAAGCATCGGTAAACGTAAAAACAAACCTAAGCGGCCTAAACAGACCAAACACGAAGAAGCTGACGCAATTACAAACCAACCTACCGATACAGAATCATCGAGCAGCGATAGCGAGATCGAGGAATCAACCTCAGAACCAGAAAAGAGAAGGGAACAGGGAACCACACCGGATCCTCGAAATGTATTCGAATCCAGAGACCAACTGTTCATGAGGAAGGACAATTATACGTATTTTATCTACACCTCGGGAGAACCATGTGATATAGGCTCAACTCAACTCCAAACACGCAACGAACTACCAAGGTTTAATGACTTACAGCCGGGAAAAGCGCAGATGAAAGAATACGGCAGTAAAATCCACATAGCGTTACCGATACGGCGATTTGAAGAAGGCCTCTCAGCTGTAGTATCAGATATAGAAAAATCATTGTGTAGTCTCGGAGAACTAGCTAATAAATTCCAATTAAAAACAATCAGCATAGCAAAAACAAATGAAGTAGAATCAATAGATTGGAAGATAATTAGAAGTCACCTACACTCTCTAGGTCAATCGACACTTACAAAAATAATAATCTGTACAGGTGCAGTTTAATACGTCGAACAGTCTAAACGAAGCGAGATTATTAAAGAATTACATTGTTCAGCACTCGGAGGACACAAGGGGGTATCAAAAACATTCAGTAGAATCAGGCACCGTTATTGTTGGGAAAATATAAAAAAGGACATACAGGCATTCGTTAGGAATTGTTTAGGGTGCCAACTAAAAAAATTAGTTAGAGTTAAAAATCGAAACCCGATGATCATAACGGATACGCCCGGTGTAGCTTTCGATAAGGTTGCAATGGATATCGTAGGTCCTTTAGCTAAAACCAAAGACGAGAATGTTTATATACTAACTATTCAAGACCTGTTGACAAAATACACGTTAGCAATTCCACTGCAGGATGCAACAGCAACGACTATAAGTAATGCTTTAGTAAAAAGATTTATTTGCACTTTCGGCGCTCCGAGATCTGTTCTAACAGACCAAGGTAGCAATTTCCTCAGCAAGGTATTAAAGAGTTTAGCCAAACGATTCAAAATTCAACAATATAAAACAACAGCATTTCATCCCCAGTCAAACGGATCCATTGAAAGATCTCATCATGTATTAGGAGAATATCTTAAACAATTTGCAAACCAAGATCAAGAATGGGACGATTGGTTAGAATTGGCAACCTTTTCATATAATACAAGTACTCACGAAGGTACTCGACATACACCATTCGAACTAGTATTCGGTAGACTAGCAAGACTTCCATCGAGCGATCCGATAACGAATGAAGAAGAAAACACATACGACGATTATCTTACTAAATTAGTAACTCGCCTATACAAACTCCAAGTTTTAGCGCGAGGTAATTTAATCAATGCAAAAATCAAATCTAAAGAAATCTATGACAGAAAAATTAATCCTCAGACACTTAGGGTCGGTGAGTTCGTCTTTTTACTAAAGGGGCCTAAGCCAGGAAAATTGGAAGATCATTATACTGGACCTCACGAGGTTTTAGAAATACTCCCAAAAGGGAATGTCAAAATCCAAATAAAACGAAAACCTCGTGTTGTCAACATAAACAGACTGAAATATTCTTACATTTCAACAACGAAAACGACGGAGCAGTAAATTCAATTTATATATGTATATTTTTCTTTTCCAGCTTAACTAAACAATAAATAACAAAATAAACAAACAAATAAGTCAATAAATAAATAAATAAATAATTAAACAAATATAATAGAAGAAAGAAAATTGAATATTCAAATCGTGTTGCAACATGATGAAGGGAACATTGACCTTCCTGATACTGCTAGGTGCGGTAGCAGGTACAATGGGAATAATCGGATACGATTGCGGATCATCGAAACTAAATATAACCACACTTTCTCTAATCGACGTAGGCGACTGCGATATAAAGAGACCAGAGATAGTAGCGACTCCCGTGTATATCCAAGTGCTACAACTGAACGAATTTATCAACAATAAAGTTATCCAATGTAAAGTAGAAATCCATCGAGTGATATACCACTGCGGTATGAGCTCGCACATCTCAGTAGTAGCACACGGACAATTAGAATATCTAGCAGATGTAAATCGAGACGCATGTGAGCAGATGCATTTAACAGGCATTTTAAAAATTGGAAACTCTCTGATAACTGAACTACGTAAAAATCAAACCGCAACACGAAGCATATCCTTAGCAGGCTCGATTAAGAATGACGGGACTTGTTATGGTGCGCAATACTCAGACCCTTATGGAAGCTGGGACGATGTAGTAGTACAAGCATCTGTAAAAATCACTCTCGTAGAATATTATGCAGCAGTAAATCTAAATACTAATCACATAAATCTAAGATCAGGAATGACGTGCCTATTAACGAATCAAGATTGTGTAGACCTTGAGGGTGGACAAACTTTTTGGAATTCACTTCCCTCAGATAATTGCAAATTCAATCGGTACGATGTACTGTATGAAGGAATGGCAAAGAAAATTAAAGATGCCGGACATAGCTACACTCAAACAGTCTACACACTTTCAACTCAAGACATAACATTCGCATTAACTAAGAAATCTGAACAACCACTATGCGGTTACACGTTAATACGCACAGAACATCCGAAATTACTAATATTTGAAACCAGAAGGGGAGAAACTTTCGCTAAACCAAAACCAATAGCTGTAGAAAATTTAGACATATTCGCCTATGTAAACTCTAAATTTGTATTCGTCGAAAAACACATTCGAAATCAAATAAATCAGTTGTACCTCGACGTGCTGACACAACGATGCAATCTGGAGCAGCAAGTGTTGAAGAACGCCCTCATCATCGCAACACAATCCCCGGATGAATTCGCCTATCATCTCATGAAGGGACCTGGATACATGGCAGTAATTGCCGGAGAAGTCGCCCACATCATCAAGTGCATTCCAGTAGACGTGAAGGTACGGAGAACCGAAAATTGCTACCACGAACTCCCGATCTCCAGAGGTAACCAGAACCTATTTCTGTCACCACGTACTCACATCATCATGCAAACAGGCATAGAAATTACGTGTGACGTTTTGTTACCATCTGAATATCTTTTGGGAGACGCCTGGTACAAACTCCTACCAGGACCAGTCCAAAGTCTACCACCAACTATCATCAAGCCGATGACCAAACCAACATGGACATATACTAGTCCAGCATCCTTGGCAACCAGCGGCATCTATAATCAAGAAGATCTCGAGAAGCTCAGAGATCACATTATGTTCCCAGTGGAGAAACCAGCAGTGCTTAACACAATTGCGCGAGGCATCACTGGCCAACCCATTGGCAACCAAGACCTCGCATTTTCAAAAATGCTGGGAACAGATGGGCTAAAGAATCTCGTCGACTCTGTTTGGGACAACATGTGGAGTCGATTCATGTTCTTTGGTACCGCAAGCGCTGGCCTCATCGGGATCATACTTCTAATTCGAATAATAAAACTCATCGTAGACACGATCATCCACGGTTATGCACTTCATACCGTATACGGATGGTCGCTATTCCTTATCGGAGCAATCTGGGATTCCGTAACGCACCTTCTACTCCATTTAAAAAGGAATTTAAATGAACCACCGGAACCAGCAACGGGACCAAACGAAGACCACGAACTCTTGGCAATACATGTATCCACCCCTCAAGTTGAAGCGGAGCGGGGCCAACAACAGACGGCAGCCATAACAACTCCAGGACACTCTTCTGCCGGTCCATTCTCCTTGAAGGGCTGACATCAACCTCAACAACAAGCATCATGTTAGCACGATCGGGATTACTATTTTGATCACGACTATAATTATATAGAATCTTATCGCATTTATCACTTAATTTAAGCTACATTTAAGAGCTTCATTCCATTCTTTCAAATTTCAAATGTCGAATACACTTATAACCCGACATTCGATCTCAGAAGGGAGGTGTTACGTCCCCGTAACTCCACCACACTGCGCCTAGCATCCGACTACCCTTCGGGCACCAGAGCACACCCTGAGTGGTGGCCCTGGCGCTAGAGCTAACGGAAGGCGGATGACATGGACCTTGAACGTATAGAGATAAGAGCTATTCTCCCCAACTATCTGGAAAATTAGGAAAGGGAAGACGGTAAGTTCAAGCCAATGAGATGCCAAAGAACTTGCCCTCTCCAACCCCTAATTTTAGACAAGGATAGCATAAACACTAGTATAAAAAGAGCGAAATTGTGCTCTAAAAGTCAGTTCTTGTAAAATATTCAACGACACCGGAACAAGCTGAAACATTGTACAGCTCTCCGTTATTTTTCAAATCTATAGTAAAGAGTAAGTTTAAATTCAGTCTTCGAAATTATCTAGAGTTGCGCGGACCGCCGCGAACTCTAACCACCTTCTCTCCCATTCATTATAGTGTCGCGCGGACCACCGCGGACTCTAACTTCCGTCTCTCCAATAGAATTGCGCGGACCACCGCGAATTCTAAATTCTTCCTTTACAATAGTGTTGCGCGGACCACCGCGAACGCTATTTTTCCTTCTTCACCATAGTGTTGCGCGGACCACCGCGAACGCTATTTTTCCTCTCTTACGATAGTGTTGCGCGGACCACCGCGAACTCTATTTCCTCTCAATTTAACCAGGGAATTGCGCGGACCACCGCGAATTCCTATCCTCCCCCAAAATAAGGGTGTTGCGCGGACCACCGCGAACACCTCTTTTCCTTTCATTCGAACTCCCGGTTGTCAAACAGGAACTCACCATTTTCTTTATCATTTTCAAACCCCCTACGTAAATTCATTGTTTTAGTGACCAAATCCAGATCAGGGGGTAGGAAGAACCATTTGCGGAAACTTCAGGCAGAATACCTTGGGTACTCCCGTGACCAGAAACACGGGTATTGCACCAAAGAGTACTTAGAATCGGTCAATTTCAAGCCCACTGGTTACGGAAATTATTCTTTAAAACCACTGGAATATACTATTAAATTCTTACACCCCAAGTATATCTCAGAAACCGACCCTCGCAGATCGTTCTACGAAGCGAGGTTAGCAAAATAATAATAAAGTTGAGCCCGATGATGAGCAAGCAGACACTGAGGGCAATACAAAAAAAAATAATAAATAATAAAAGAAAAGTCTAAATCCAATAAATTCAAATTTTAACGATCAAATCACCGAGCCCGTATCCCAGACTAATTAGCCGTAGCTAAGGTCTAAAACAGGGCAATTTCTCATGTTACTTGGACGTAACAGTGATAGTGAAATGGAATTTACAGAGAGTGAGTGCGATTACATGCAAATCTGACCATTGAGTGTAATTCTATTGTGACAGGCTTTGATGCAGTCTACGCTGCAGAGCATGGTAATGCGCGCTTGAGGATGCACAACATGATTAGACTGAATTCACAATACTTTCCCAGCAAGTTTGATTGGGGGAAAGTACAGTGAATTGGTAAAACACACGCAATTATATTAATCAAGTGTGCTACAGGTTGAGTGAAAACGTGGTACAGCCCGTGCTGCAGCACACGTTAATGGGTGAGCCCTTTATGCTGATGTACCGATGTATATAAATCTCCTCACCGTCAGTGAATTATGTTAAATTATGACGGTGTACTCTTACCTTAATTTGAGTCCTGGTGAGCAATAAATAGTTGAGATGATCCGGTGTAGAGAAACGAAAATTGTCCGAGCTTTGCCAAAATGTGTGCGCTGATCGAGCGGGTTTTCACGTAAGTGCCGAAATATCCAATATGGCTGCGGGATACGAAAGCATCGTTGGGCGCTGAATTCAATTGAGAGAGATAGCTGGTGAGCGAAGCCGAATTCAAGCGAGAGAGACATCCGCTCGCTCAACGCGGCATGCCTACGAGGCACAGCCTCGGCTCCACGAAGCCCTGCCTCGGCTATCTCCGGCCCAACTGAACGCAGCGTGCTAGAGCACAGCAACAGGTCGACACACGGCGAATATCGATCGCCGCGCGCCAGCTGATTATCCAACATTTTCTGTTTCGAAAAATTTCTATTTAGTAAAGACAGGTAATTAAAGCCGTAAATACATATTTTATATACGTATATTATACACTGTAAAAGAGAGACGAGCGTCAGTTAGTTGTTGTACGTTCGATCGTGCGCTTATTCTCAGTGTTTTTATAATTTTGTCAACATATTTTCTGTTAAAAAATGCCGAGAGTATCTAAAGTTTCGAGAGATGACCGAAGAGGTACAGAACTTATTTGTGCAGAACGAAAAAAAGGCCTATTCCAAAGAAACAAAATAAGGATGAAGCTAATACGAAGAGTGCATCATCAACAAAAAAAAAGTTGAATACCAGTGCGAGCGTGCCAGAAGACGTTGAAAAACATTATAGAATCATCGATTTTTTGCTTGTTTTCTCAACAATTTCAAGTTTGGTTAAATGTGCTCAGTGTGATGGTTCAGTTGAATTCAAAAGTTGCACAAAAGAAGGTATTGGCTTTCAAATCCAGATAAAATGTGCCAATTGTGATCCACGCTATATATCGTCGAGTGAGAAAACTGGTCATCGCTACGAAATCAACACTCGATTTGCTTTCGTAATGCGCACATTAGGTTTAGGTTTAGCAGGCTGCAATAAGTTTTGCGGTCTAATGGACATTGCAAGTAATTTTTTATCCAAACCGTCTTATTCGGATACTATGGCATCAATTTGCTCCTACGTCAAAACGACTGCTGAAAAATTTCTCCTTTCCGCCGCAGACGAAGAAAAACAGAAAACAAGTGCAAATGCGGACTCTGATACTTTGACCGTTTCTGGCGATGGCACGTGACAGAAACAAGGCTTCAGCTCCTTGTTTGGCGTCACTCCACTTCCAGAAGATGTCATACAAGCGATCAAACCGATTTACGAAGATCTGAGTAAGGACGAACTTCTGGAAAGGTGTCTTGGAGGTTTTACGCAAAATGCCAACGAAAGTTTGAACCAACTAATTTGGAGGATTGTACCGAAAAAATTATCTGGCAGCAAACAAATCGTTGAATTTGCATCCTACGTAGCTGCATGCACTTTCAACGAAGGTACTGGTGCTTTTGTCACCTTTGTGTCAGATATGAACGTCAGCGTTGGGCCGAGCGCTCACGAACACGCAAGATCGGAGGACAGCTGTCGCATCAACAGGGCCGAGATACAAGCTCAGCAGCAGAGCAAAGAAGCCAAAATAAGGCAAAGACTTGAGAAAAAAGAGGCTAAAGACATCGAAGCTTTTTTTTTCTCTTTTTTAGCTTTTAAAACTTTAAACGCATTTTTCTCAAAGCCACTTTTTAAAAGTCCGTATGCACTGCTATTTAAAAACTACATTACCGATTCATTTCAAACTTGGTACACACTTTCTACATATAAAATACCTCCCCCCAACGTTAAGTTTTAGATGTTTTTTTTACATTAAGGGGGTTTTCCACTTACAAAATGGCAGAATTTTTCGTAAGAAATAGCAGTTTTTACTTTAAATGACCACCAAAAATTTTCTAATGAAAAAAATAATAATCAGAGAACGTTGGGGGGGGAGGATTTAATGATACTTTGACTAAATTTTAATGGTTTTTTATTTCAGGTAATTTCCAGCTGAGATATAGTGCACACCGCAAATCGTCTGTTTCCAAAGACGTTCTTGGAAAGGCTCCGTCACCGGCTTGTTAGTCGACATTTTTGCATAAAAAAATTACTGAGTGTAGTTGAAATCATACTTAATAATGTACAAAAGGTTTCAATAAATTTGCTCAATCCATATTTCTAAAAAAAAAATCGCAAAAAAGTGTTCTTTTCACGCTAAAACCCTTACCCCTTCCTTCAAAATTAGTGAGCGTTTTATATATTTCTTTAATTTCATTATTTATTTATTTATATAATATTTATATATGTTCATTACAAAATCTTCCATAACTCATTTCATAAAAGCCCGCGCAGTAGCTGTGTAAAGTGGGTGGGGCGGGACAGCGTAAAGCGCAATCGAGACCAGATTTGTTACGAGTAGCACAAGCCTTCCCCTGACGCGCCTAGCACGGGCAGCATGGTGGGGGCAGTGAGATAGGGGACAGCTGGAATCACTGGTTATATGGCGAAAAATTGTTGAGGGATCGGCCTTACCGACAGTTCTTCCTATGTTCATATTCTTTCTACCCGCAGGGAAGTCCACTCTCGCGCCTGCGCAAGATGCAACTCTCTGTTTTTATATATACGTGTAAAAGAGTTCGCTCGCGCTTACCATTTTCTATCGACGCATAATAAAATCTATTTTTCCTTCACACATCCGTATTGGAATTTATTCACGCTAACCGAACTATAACAGATTGTGGGCCCAGTGAACTGTGCGGGAAATAGTTTTGGCAAAAGGCAATAAAAGAGGCAAGAAATTGAGAACGCTTGGAGTGCTAACCTTTGAGGTTATTCCCTGCCTCGTGCGACAGCGGAAAGATAACCAAGTGACAATGGAAGGCGAACTATCAAGAGTAGTGAGACTCAAAAACATTGAAAACTGGAACGTGTGGAAATTTCAAATAAAGGTGATTTTGAGATCGCACGGCGCGCTGAAAGTGACTCTCGGAACTACAGCGAAACCAGAGGAACCGGACACTGACGAGGACGCTGCTGTAAGGGAGGCACAAGAGAAAGCTCTCGCGACGTAGGAGAAAGCCGACGCAACAGGGCAAAAGGTGATTGTCACGACGATTGGAGAGCAGCCGACACTTCACATCATGAACTGTGACTCCGCTGCGGAGATGTGGAGACAGCTCGAGTCGATATACGAGCAGAGATCGGAGGCGAACGTGCACATGCTGCGACAGAGATGGTACAGCGCATCGAAAGGGAGCTCCGACGACATCTCGACACACATTGCGAAGCTAGAAGACATTGCGAACAGACTAAACTCAATGGGTGCGCCAATATCAGATTCATTGATAATAACAAAAATTCTGCTAACACTGCCGGCGAGCCACAGATATTTTATAAGCTCCTGAAATGCAACGTCAGCGGGAGAACGCACGCTCGTGAACCGAAAGGCGAGACTCACGACCGAAGAGGCCATGGATGCGTTACGAGAGGACAAGAGCGGAAGCGCTCTATCGACTACTGCACAGCGAGGCCAATGGGGCAGGCGAGGTTCGGAGCAAGGTCGAGGAGCTACGTTGAAAGAGCCATCAAAGCAAGGAAAGTGCTTCGTCTGCGGAGAGTCAGGACACTGGGCAAGAGAGTGCCCGGATCGCAAAGGAGATGACAACCGAGAGTCGAGAGAGAGGCACAAAGCGCAAGATGAGAAACTGCATGGAGAGGAACTGCTGAGCGAAGCTCTCTCGACGACCCCGGAGCAATATGTCAGAGACGCAGCATGGATCATGGATTCCGGAGCCTCCGACCACATGTCGAATCGTAGAGACTGGTTCATCGCATACACAGCATTTGATTCTCCCGTACTAGTCGGTGTGGGCGACGGAGGCTACATCGAGGCTCAAGGAAAAGGATCAATCAACGTCACTATGTTCGATGGGAACAACTGGAACAAGCATCACCTCGTCGACGTTTTGTACGTACCAAAATTAAAATATAATCTGTTCTCAGCCGGAGCGGCAATGGACAAAGGCCTAAAAATGCAGTTGACTCGTGCCAAGTGTGAGCTCACGAGAGCTGGACACGTTGTCGCAACAGGCGAACGTCGTGGAAAATTATACGAGATGCAGTTCAAGGTTGCCAAGCCGAGTCCGTCGACGTGGAAGCAGGCACACATAACCTCGACGGACACACTGCAGGTCTGGCACGAGCGGCTGGCACATCAAAACTTCCGACACGTGCGGCAGACGCTTGACAGGTTTAAAATACCTACAAAAGGTAAGGAAAAAACCGTTTGTGAAGCATGCACGGTCGGGAAAATGATCTCTGCGGGCCCATGCCGACGAGGTCGCTCGGAGGCGCTAGATATTATCTACTACTAAAAGATGATTTCTCACACTACAGCATCGTGTACTTTATCGAGAGCAAAGCTGAGACGCTTGACCACGTCAGGAATTTCCTAAAAAAAGCAGAGAAGCATTGGCCGGGAGGAGTACGGGTGCTCAGAATAGACAACGGGCTCGAGTTCGTTAATCAGGAGATGAAAGAACTAACAGATGGGCTCGGAATAAGACACCAGCGAACGGTCAATTATACCCCCGAGCAAAACGGGTCTGCCGAGAGAGATAACCGGACCCTCAAAGAGGCGGGTCGCACACTCATGCTCGCAGGAGGTTTCAAAGCGGAATTCTGGGCCGAAGCAGTCAACGCCGCAGTATACACGCTGAATTGCACCGGGACGAGCAGCATCAAAGGATCGACGCCACTAGAGCTCTGGCTTCAGCGTAAACCAGTCCTAACGGATCTTCATAAGTTCGACGAAGAGATTTTCGTCCACGTGCCAAAGGAAAAACGCCGAGCGTTGGACGCAAAAGCGAAAAAGGGATACTTCATCGGCTACGGAGACGAGACCAAGGGATACCGCGTGTGGTACCCGATGAACGCGAAGATCGAAACGGTCAGAGACGTAATCTTTACCGGGAAGATGGGCGACACTATCGCACCAAAGGAGCGAGACGACGTCGAAATATGGCTCGGCGAAGAACACGGCGTAGCCGAAAGCGAAAGAACCGATAGCGACAACGAGTCATTGGCAAACGATGAAGAAGCGCAAGCAGAGAGAGAGCTGTACGAGGAGGGTGAACCTGCCAATGCAGCCGATCGAGCAAACGGAAATGAGGAAGGAGGTCAACTGCGAAGCGAAGGCCGCCGACTCAGGGACAGGACGATGCTAAGACCACCCGAAAGATTTCAAGACTACGAGAACACATTCATGGCAGAGAGCCAGGAGCAACTTTCTTACCGAGAAGCAGTACAAAGCAACGAGAAGGAGCTGTGGAAGGAAGCGATGGACGAGGAATACCGATCTCTCGTGAAAAATCGAGTATGGAAACTCGTAGAAACACCAAAGGGCTCAAGTGTGCTCGACAACAGATGGACGTACAAACTAAAGAGAGATTCCAACGGCAACGGCGAACGGTACAGGGCTAGACTCGTTGCGCGGGGGTTCCGGCAACGCGAAGGAATAGACTACCAGGAGACTCATAGTCCGGTAGCTCGTTTCGACTCGATACGAGCCGTCTTCGCCGTAGCAGCCAGTGAGAACATGAAGATAAAGCAGTTTGACGTCAAAACAGCGTTCCTATACGGAGATATCGACGAGACGCTACACATGCGGCAACCGGAAGGATACGACGACGAAACCGGGAGAATCTGCGAGCTGAAACGCAGCCTGTACGGACTGAAATAATCGTCGAGATGCTGGAACCGGAGATTCACCGAGTTCCTAAAGAAATTCAACCTTCGAAGCACGAGCGCAGACCCGTGCGTATTCACGAGCCAGACTCGAGAACGAAGGCTGATCCTCGCCATCTACATCGACGACGGATTGATAACAGCGCCCGATTAGAGCCAAGTAGACGAACTTCTCCATACGCTCAAACAGGAATTCGAAATAACGCATAATGATGTCGATCTATTCCTGGGGATGCACATCGAACGAGAGTCGGATGGTGCGATATTCCTGCATCAAGAAGCTTACGCAAAACGAGTATTGATGAGGTACAAAATGCAGGATGCCAATCTCGTGACGATCCCCGCAGACACGCACCAAGAGCTGGACTCACCCGAGTCAGCGGGCGATGAGGATAACACGACTACGGCCCCGTACCGCGAGGCAGTCGGTAGCTTGATGTATCTGTCGGTGGCAACGAGACCCAATATCACCTTCGCAGTGCATCGAGCGAGCCGATTCTTGGAAAACCCATCGACGATCCACTGGAAAGGCGTAAAGAAGATACTTAAATACCTGAAGGGCACCGCGAGCCACGGACTTCGATTCGGAAGCAGCGACAATAAGGGACTCTGCGCCTACAGCGACGCGGACTACGCTGGAGATTTAACGACTCGCCGCTCGACGACCGGATACCTCCTCAAGCTCGCGGGAAACACGATTTCATGGAACTCACAGAGACAACACAGCGTAGCATTGTCAACAACGGAGGCCGAATATATGGCCGCGTGCCAGACTGCCAAAGAAATCACATGGATAAAAGCTCTGCTGCGAGAGTTACTTGGCACAAAAGATATACAAACGACACTATATATGGACAACCAGAGCGCAATGAGCCTCATAAAAAACCCCGTTTTTCATAAAAGAGTGAAACACATCGACGTACGCTACCACTATATACGAGAGCGTTACGCCGAGAACGACTTCACATTGGAGTACCTCGCATCGGGAGATCAACACGCGGATATTCTTACCAAGGCTCTACCCAAGCTACAGCATCAATATCACAGAGAAGCCCTCGGGATCCAAAAGAGACTACAGGGGGAAGAGAAAAACGAAGGACATCGATAGAAGCCGATGCGGGAGTGTTGAGGGATCGGCTTTACCGACAGTTCTTCCTATGTTCCTATTCTTTCTACCCGCAGGGAAGTCCACTCTCGCGCCTGCGCAAGATGCAACTCTCTGTCTTTATATATACGTGTAAAAGAGTTCGCTCGCGCTTACCATTTTCTATCGACGCATAATAAAATCTGTTTTTCCTTCACACATCCGTATTGGAATTTATTCACGCTAACCGAACTATAACAAAAATTACTAGCAGATCACGCTATGATATTATTTAGCTCCGAATCCCCATGGCGCGTATTGCTATAAATATTGCGTAAAGCGTATTTAGCGTAACCAATCACCGATTACCAAAAACATGTAGTACTAGAACGAAAGCCGTAATCAGAATTATCATTGAATGCTGTAAAATAGCGTTGTGCTGAATACGCGCAATGAGGAATAAGTACTTTCACATGGGAGAGTGTGGGCAGCGGAATATATGTGCATCGAGTGCTATTTAACAATGAGACACATACTGGCTGTGCCTACGTGCCAAACCGTTTAAAACAAATATTTACAATACACAGACTCGCATACACCGAATGGTTTCGCGCAAAATTGGTTTCGGCGTAAACGTAACAGCGTAAAAGCATAATTAATAGCGGATACTTGAAACTCTAGATAAGGTGCTCCCATTGATTAAAATTATCTTACGTCCCCCCGTCGTACGCAAGTTACACGAGATGGGAAGGCAACCTTAGCGCGCTTGATTTAACCACCAATGCAGAGGATTAAAATTTCATTCTTTTCTCTATTATTAGTCAATATACTATCAAAAGATGCATTTTTTTACAGTTACATTTGCTTTGTGCGATAATTGCATGAACACGAGCGAGAAATATCGCCATCTCAAGCATTAGAGGGCGCATGAATGCGTGCGAGAACCAGGGGGGGCCAACTCGCACCGTGAAAGGGGTAACGAATCGACGGTAACGCCAACTACCTGTGGTCTCAGCTCTGAACGAACTAAAACGAGTCACGTGACGCGGAGTGTGAAAGTGAGCCAGAGTGCGACAGACAAAAAAAAGTTGCTGCCGTTGTGTTTTTTAGACTTTTAAAAGTTTTTGTGATTTAAGTTTGTTTAGGTTTTTCTGTGTAACATCATGGTTAAAAGGTGTTGCGTACCAGGCTGTAAATCCTCTTCACGGGTTCCTAACCATAGGATACCCAAAGAAGATTGGAAAGCACAAGCATGGCTAAGCAGAATCGGATTGAACAACATGATTGGTAAGTCTATAACAAATCAATGAAAAATTTGCATTGTTTAACCCTTTGCACTCCAGTCTAGTAGGGCATAGAGGCTTTAATGTCGCAAATACGGCGACAACGGAGTGCAAAGGGTTAATATGCTAATTACATAGTCAAGTTAAATTTTGATGTTACAGATGCACCAAGCGAAGAAAAGAGAAAATTAAGAATTTGTTCTCTACATTTTGCAGACGAAACGATAGTTTGTCATGAGCAAAAACGATGTCTTATGGACAATGCAATGCCTACATTATATTTATCAAATGTAAGCATTGCAGTAGATTGTGCCAGTACTGACAGTACTATAGAGAATTCTGAAAATGTTAGAGACAATTCTAATTTTGAGCCAGTGGGTCTCCGACCTGTAAACGTTTTGACAATTCGTTCTACAAATGTTTATAATATTCGTAACAAGGTGAAACGTTGTCGAGCACTACTTAAAAATCAAAAGCGTGTTATCCAACGCACGAGACAACGAACACTGGAGCATAGCAAGAATGAGGAAACATGGGACAAGATAACAGCGGATTTTCCTAGCATCCAGAAAATGTTCCTGAATATGATATGTAGCAACTTTAAACGTGCCCCACAGGTATGTATATATTTACATATTTAGGCCTGTATTCGTAACTTTCTTTTATTAAATATATATATTCATGTTTATATGCGATTCAGATGCCATCTATACTCCTGCAACAAGTGAGTCTTAATGAGTTATGAGTAACCAATGAGAATGAGTAACCATTACATAAGTAACATCCTTTTTATATTTGGAAAGTTTCATACATTATTATTGCATGCTTATATGTTACATAACAATATGTTTTTTGATATATGTATTTATATATGTTGCTTTTTATAGTATAGTTGTCAAAAAGTGACATATATGAATAATATTTTGTTTTTGATGTCTAGTAAAAGTTTGTATAGTAGTAGTAGTTGTAGAAATTTTTTTGCGGAGTGCATGTCTACAATAATAAATAACAGGTTTTATGGCGTGTGTCTACTAACAAATAAAATAGTTATTCCATATTCTCATTTCATCTTTAATATAATAGGGACATCGATACGAAACGAAACAAAAAGCTTTGGCTCTGACGCTATATAAAACGATGGGGAAGCGTGCTTACACATGTTTGCGAGAAGTTTTTCCTGACATTCCATGCACACAAACACTAAAGTCGATGCTTCATAAGATACCTTTGGTTCCGGGTTTGAACTCTTTGATCTTGAGACATTTGGAGAACATGTCTCGAAAAATGTCGAGCAAAGATAAAGTATGCATACTGATGTGGGACGAGATATCAATTCAATCAAAAGTCATGTATGATACTCGAAAGGATATCATATGTGGCTTTGAAGATTGGGGCAACAACCGTACTAATAAATTGGCAGACCATGTATTAGTTTTTATGCTGCGTGGTCTAAACACTGGCTGGAAGATGCCTATTTCATATAATTTTTGTGCAAAAGCGACTAACAGTATACAATTACTGCGCTGTATCAAGGAACATGTAAATGCAATACACAAAGCAGGCTTCCGCATAGTTGCAACTGTATGCGATCAGGGATCTCCAAATGCCTCTGCAATGAAGCAATTGTCCCTACAGACAGAAATGAACCGCCATTGCGAAAGAAGAGCACTAAGTAAGTAATGTCCACTTGTAACTATATAGCATATATGAATCACATCTTATGTATTATGTTTTATTTGCAGCCTCAACTTACGAGATAGGAAAGTACGAAATTGTGCATTTATTTGATCCTCCACATCTTGAGAAGTGTTTTCGGAATGGCTTATTAACAAAAGATCTTGCGATGAGCTGCGAAAATAACATACCGAGTCGTATAGCATCGTGGGATGTCATCAAGACAGCATGGATTATTGACAGAAATATTAATACTATTCGGCCACTACTGAAGAAAATTACTAAGGAACATATAATGGAAAATAAAATAAAGAAAATGCGTGTTAAATATGCAACGCAAGTTCTAAGTGGAACAGTAGCGAGCTGTATTGAGACTTTTGCAAGGTTTAAATGTAAGTAGTAATATCATTATTGTATAGTAAGGAAAGATACACATGCATATATTGTTATACAAATATACATATTAAGAATAAATTTGTTTTATTAAAAACAGGTGGAGCAACAATGGAAGACGAAAGTACCATTACAATAGACGAAGAAGAAGGTATTGCTACAGCGGAAATGTGTCTACAGTGTTACTACAACACTTTGAGAATTGGGAAATAAACATCGAGTGCCATGAGTGTGGAGCATTGTGGAAACATGTTTATGACGATGGTTCACGTAATCGCGGTTAAAATATTAATATGGTAGTGCGATAAAAAAAATTTAGTTAGTAATTTTATTACATTGTTATGAATGTATTAATGAAAAAATATCAATAAACTATAATTTTCACCTATATTCCTTGTTATTTATAACTATACCTTTACAAATATAATCAAATATTTATATATATATTCAGGGGTTCGCGTTCCCATGAATTTCAATATCCCGCCCAATGTCACGTGACTGTTTTTAGTTCCTTCAAGTGAGACCAAGGATAGAGGCGCTGAAAATCGAGACCATTTTTCCAAGAGGGGAGTTGGCCCCCCCTGGCGAGAACGCAACATCACCCCACCAATGGAAGCGCGTTAGCGCGCGAGAGACACACACCATCACTCCAAGCGCACACTGCTCGTAGCCTCGCAAGAGGGCGGAGCTAACAATGTGTCGGCGGATTTGTGCACACCGATATAAGCAGCGCTCGTGGTGGCTGGAGTGATCAATAACCAATCACCCCAAAAAAGTCTGCCAAATGCCCATCAAGCCTGTAATTCCATGTAAATCTATGTTCTCTGTTATAGGGAAGGAGTCCAATCATCGTATGGAGGGACGGTACAAAAAACGCCCGTAAATGTCCCTGGTGTTTTATGGGCGTCGCAGTGTGTTACGTACCGAAAATATAGTAATACAATCAGTGCACTGGGTGAAACTAACCGTTATGGTGGCTTAATCGCTTGCGCCTGGCGAAAAAACAAAATGTTAAGGCGTAAAATGTTAAATTTTTGAGGTGTTTGTTTTCGTAATTAGCTGGATAATTGCACTATGACTCGAATGTAAAATTACCTTCAAGCATTTCTACAGCAACACTAGATTGATTTCTAAAGTGATTTACGTTTTACAAAATCAAAAATGTCTGCTTATGTGACAGCTGATACGTATGCGCAAAACATACGTGTATATATATATAACACATAGTGGGCAGCTACTGCAGCGCCGCTTACGTGAAACCTTGATTGGCTACATTTTCACGTATACGCCAGAATACGGAAATTGGACTTCTACCCTATAGTCTCCGTGTACCTAAGTCTTCATGCTATTCTTCATCACCAAGACGGCGGTGGCACAGGAGGAACCATCACTAAGCTTAAAAAAAAATCAGAAAGACGTCAAATATGAGGGGTATGAGACCCAAAACGCTTTTCTATAAAATAAGGATGCGGCGAAATGTCAAATCTTTTCTTAAAGGTGTAATTGGAGCGACGTTAGCATATTAATGGTTTTTAGATGACCGAACGAGGCCGTGGTGCGATAGGTCATGGGGGCCTGTCTTGGTCACTGTTTTGCTAAAGTCAACTACCTCTACACGTACAGGTTAGTTTCAACCCCCTATCGACAATTAATTTTTTATTACGGAGGAACATGACTATCAACTCAAATCCAACTTTGATATCTGAAATTTTTATATGATATAAATAGAATCTTTGTGCAACGATTTTCAAAATTTGAGGAATTTTGACTATACAGTTTTTTGGTAATGTAATTTAGAAGTTGACCATTTTGAAGAGAATAAAGCATTGCGTATATGAATTCATTCATTTTGGAATCAGTGCTTACTGACTTTTAACTAATATTTTATTTTAACTATGAGAATGAAAAGTCGTAATGTAAGATTCCACGATAAGAGGTAATTACTGATTTGTTCAAAAAGTTTACCATAGCTTCTTGTATAAATGTATCGGGTTTCACTGGTAACTATATATTTAAAACATGAAACTACTATTTCTATTATTGTTTTAGATTCATAGTTTTCATTTCTTCAATAAGATATCCCTATGGGTTTTCATACAAATGTCAAGTAAATTTTATCAATTGAGTAGTGGTGATCTACAAGTGCCTGACGATGACTCCAGAGCCCTTGATAGTCTCATACTTGGGTTTAGAATTAAGTTTTTCTTTAAATAAATAATCTCAAAGAACATAGGCATAAGACTTGTTTTCACAATTGAAAACACTAATATTGAGGATAATTCAGGATAGATGCAGTTAGATTTATTTAAAGTCAAACACATTTCAATCCAAAGTAATAGTCTTACCTTCTTTATCTATTAGGTTACTTAATGTGTCAAACTTGGGATTTTAATTGCATCTTATATTTCACAGGCATACAAACATGCCCTCACAAGGGGCAGAACTAGTTCAGGTATGCAAATCCACCTTTATGGAGAATCAGATTATTTGCAGAGAAACACTGTTAACAATTTTAGGAAAATTAATAACCTAAAATAAGACGATTTCATTCATATAAATGGTATATCAAATAATAAATAGAAGTAAATGAGGTAAGATTTGTGTTCAACTTGTTCAAATTGTATTCAACAAATATTTTTCATAGTTTTATTATTTAATCAATAATTTCAACCCTTGGGTTTAAAATTTAATTTCCCAGTTTATGTACAAACATATATAAAATGCATAACTTTAGCTGTAATTAACAGAAACCTTTTTGCAGTTATTTGAATTTTCATAAAGAGTTTTTACAGTGAAATGGAAAAACTGATTTTTTTTATTACAACAAACATGTTATATTTCAGCTTTGTGAATTAACAGATGGGGAAAAAAATTCCACAGAATCAGGAACATCTCTAAGGTAAGTAACAGTGAATATCAATTTACTGTAATATCTTTGTGTACACTTTAATAATAATAATAAATCATTTATGATGTTTGCACGGATAGTCTATTGTCGATGCTCTCCTTGAAAAGATATAAGGTAAACTTATATATTATGATTAAACTACTGTTATTTACATTAGGTTATCTCGTGGATAGGAGATATATCCAACATATAGAACACTTTGTTGGTTTTTATATCAGAAATTCATTTTAAGTATATTTTGGATGTCTGAGATATATTTTCTCTTGCATATATTTTGTATATATCCTAAAATTTATCCAAGATATAGTTTTTTTGAACAATATTTTTTATCTAAGATATATATCTTTTTGAAATCTTGCAGGTACTTTATTTCCATGGGGGGAACTATAGGCAATAATACTGTGTGTTTTGTCTTATAATTACTTTTTACAAATGCCTCAATTTTTGTCTCTAGAAAAAACATGGTGTTCCTATGAACTTGGAGTTGGTTGAGGAAAGTAGCTGGTCCAGAAGTTTTAACAGTTATTCCAGGCTAACATCTAGAAACGAAGCATACAAAATGTAAGACGCTGCCTGATAGAAAAAAATATTTTTCGTGAGACATGACTCATGCAGCTTTGTTCCATAAAGACAGCCCAGATACCAATTGTTTAAATTGAATTATTTCTCTGTTTTTGTTCAGTCATTTTGAACCTGCCTATTAATGGAATTAAAAATTGTAACTTTGTATTCATATCCCGTGACTTTCACAAGCCCTAGATACCAATTTTTCAGTTTGTTTTTCATAAAAACATGTAGATTTCAAAATTATTTCATTGATTTTTTCGTCTACGCAATGTTGAATTGAGGATCCATATTTTTTCATAAGTTTTTAAGATAAGTATCAAAATATAAGACTACGTTTTTAATTTCATAAAAATCAATCAACCTGGTAAGCATTGATCATCAGAAAAATCGACAGAGTCTAAATATTGGCGAGTCAAGCTAAAACAAATGCTTCCAATCTCTTCAGCCAATTATATGCTACCACCTCCCTTGATCTGCAATGTGCCTTGGTTTATTGAGCAGCAGTTATTCATTATTCAAAAATTGTGGCTACTCGGGCCATAAGTTCCGTGGTGAAATTGAATTTCCATTGCAATAAAATCTGATTCACTTATCAGAAAAAAACAGAATCGAAAATGTATGACTCTGTTGGTGATCTAATTGAACTTTATTTAGCTCTGGATCAAATTGTCCACTGCAAACATTGGATGCAAGGATACTTCTGAGGCATCAAGGGGCTACCTCCGCATCTTCTCTGGACCTTGAGTGGGAACACGAAGGTGTGATATAAAAATCTAAACGTTTCATACGTTGCACTCCATTTTGAGAAAGATTTTTGCCTCCATTTGCAGTTATGCCATCTTCTTTGGCGTATAACCTCGAGGTGGAATGTACGAATGGCTCCCCGTCTTATACTTCAATTAATGGTAGTCAACCGTCGAGTTTGACCGCTTCGCAATGGTCCAAAATATCAACTCCCAACAGCTTGGAATGGGACCCAGTTGAGGCGGATATGGCATGCGTCGACATTGAAACTGAGCAATTATTAAATGAAATCGAAAGACTAACCGATAGAACACTCAAGGAGACAGGCGAATGGACCGGTAGTCCTGAAGGAAAAGCTTAGTCAATTATCGGTTTCGCGGCTAATTCTATTTTTATATTCCTTAGAGATACATAGACACAAATATGAGAAGTGCAATTATGAATATTCACCGACTACGCACTGTTAATATTATTATCATTATTGTTGTTGTTTAAGGTACAGATAACGTCATAATTTTCAAGCTTATGCCGGTGGCTAGCAGAATTAGTTTATTTGGTAGATGTTTGCGTCGAACTAAGCTGACAGAAAGCCAAAAATTAAGAAAGATATTTCGAAGTATAAAATATACGCTTTTTAAATTTTATTTTAATGGAACGTTATGACGATTAAAACGGTACATTTATAACTTTCCCATTCATTTTTGTACCAAAAAATATCCCTGCCGAGAATTAATTCTGGAAAGCATCTATCATAAAACAACTACACCAAAAGCAAAAAAATGAATATGCCTGCCGTAAGATATCTCGACCATAATTAAGACCGCCTCGGGAACATCTCTGCCACAACTATTACAAGTCTACCAGTTTACATCTCTACTACGAAATACCTGTTAGCCGTTCTAACACTGTACCTATTCCGGGGTAAAGCAGAGATCGCGAGAGAGATAGTGCTGTTGGAACTCCAGGATGTGTGAGAGAAAAGAATAGTCTGTTTTAGCCGGAAATTCTTGCCATCAGTTTTTAACTGGTGGAGAGTTGTTTCGTGGCAGAGATGTAAACTGGTAGACTTGTAATTCAGAGAGTAATAGTTATGGCCGAGATGTTGTCGGGGAGGCTTTAATGATGGTAGAGTTTTTCGTCGCCCCTTCGCTGATCCATGCAGATATTCATTTTTTCACTTCTGGAATAATAGTCTTATATTAGAGATGTTTCCCGGAATTAAATGGCGTAGCAGAGGGCTTTTTTATATAAAAAATTAATGGAGAGAAAAATTAAGAGTTGTCAATGTACTGCTAAAACTTTCTCTAGGTATAATTGAAAGGCTCGAGAAAATGCGTTAAAGATATTTTGACCAAATTCTAAAATTTTGCCACTTAATTACTAGAATCTTACTCTGAACTGTAAGGAATCATATGCGGAGAAACATGGATAAAAAAACAAACGAAAAACTTAATAAGGCTACTTTTGTTGTCTTAGAAAATGTGCCGAATCGATAAAGTTTACTTCGGAGTTGTATACCCGAAGTTGTATAATGCAATTTATTGATTTCAATTACTTTAGGTAAAAAACGTAACATTTTCATAATGAATGCAATGTATGTCCTGGATATGGTTGCGCTTTAGCTTTTCAGAAGCATAACTATTAAAATAGCTTCGTTCTTATATGGTCTTAGTCATAATAGGATATAATTTGATATTCTCAGAATTAAAGTCTTTAAGGTTTTCTAATAAATGACAATATAAGACATTTTCCGTTAATTCAGCCATTTTTGTAGTACCTTCAGATATTGCTTACAATTGGCCACATTTTAGTACCACTTAAAAGTATTTTCTGTATTTTTCAAAGATTTTTACATCTATCCTTCTCGATCCATTTTTTACATTTTATCTGTGCTGGAAGTGGAAAACAAAAAAATTGTTTTTTACCGAACTGTGTAACCAAAAATGAATAAGTTTGTTTCGCTCAATCGGACACCTTTTATTTTGCTCTTTGTTTTATATAATCTACAGAGATATGCACGGAACCTAGAAAAACGCTTTCATTCGAAATATTATGATATTCTGTGATACTTGCATCATCAAAATCTTGTAAAGTCGAAGTAAAATGGAAGGTCTTCTATTCAGCGAAAAAAAAATTGTTTGAATATTATGAATCTTTTTTTTCCCGATGTGCAAAAAAAAATGGAAGATGCCATTTTACTTCAAATTTTGCAAAATTTACAGAGACGTGAGTAGATTTCTAAAAAATTGGTGATGGGAGCATTGAATAATGAAGCTGTCAGAAAAATTGATCAAATTGCGATAGACGTGATACTTCATGTGATTTTGAATAACGATTTTTTGACTGCTTAAATATTTTATTCCCACTCGCGGAAAAAAACGTCGTAACCAGCGCTGCTTGCAACAAGTATATCAAGCATCTAGCGAAAACTAAAGGTTGCCGGTAAGGCAGGATGTAAGTATTACAGGGACGGCACATGCTAGTTGAGGGACCTCGGGCGCCTTAATTGACTCAATTTCCCAAGAACCGTTGGCTCCGCGCAGAGTCGTATTCCACCGATCCGCGCGGTCGGGCAGAGTAAATATATAAAATTCATTGCACATGACTGTGAAATAAATAATTTAAAAAGTGCGAAATAAAATTTATCATTAAGAGTAAGGATTGTAAAGAATTTAATCCATGTTCAAATATCGCGCGTATATCCACTCGGTCTCGCTGAACGATGCTGGCGCCCCTTCGGCTATCCTCGTGGTCGAACTAAATCTCCGAAGTACGCCGCGTGAACGACGAGGTTCCTCATGGGCTCGCCCCAGTCGTTCGACGACCACAAGTGCGATCAAGCCTAATAAGTATTTATGTAATTATATCAGATTGCCTTGTGTGAAAAGTATTCCTCGATAATTATACAGGTATGTTTCGGCGCTCTTTTGTATTATTAGTGTCTGGGTACTGATACCATTGTCTCGATTAATAGAATAGTCGGACGACTGGGCGCTCGGCTGTTTGCACTTTTATAATGCGCACAGCGCATGCAGTTTTCTACTTCACTTGGCTTCTGGCGCTTTTCTCCTTGGCGCTGGAAGCCTTGCACGTGTCTATTGTGCATTGTACGGCGGTTGCGACACCAGATCTGTAATCGCGAAATTACGAGGACGGATACGGTGGGCTATGCGACCAATGTGAACTCGAATTAACATCTTGGAGCTTCCTGAAACGTCATATTCATCATCGTCGTTCCTGGAAGTCACTACATATGGAGTTCTTCCGGATGCGATAGATAAAGTCTGTCATCATAGCGAACATTCTCGAAGTCAACGTTAAGTAAGGTAATGAGTCCTGTGCATATTTATCGGAACCGATATACTCGGATTCGAGCCACGCCAGGAACAATAACAAGTGAAGGTCGCAAGTACCGTCTCTCACAAGGCGAGACATAAACAGTGTTTTTATATATTGGGTCAGTTCTTATAAACTCTGAATTTACGTACTGGCCTAGAACGTTGTGCTATAGTAAAATGTGTATTACTTTGAATATTCAAGATCAAAATAGATTTGTCCGATGAGAGAATATGGGTTCGGTTTGACCCTGTTAACGAGAGTTTTTGCATATGTGTTGAAATATTGTTTCCGAATATATTCTATAGCGGGAAATAATGTGATATTTATATGTCTTATACTGAATGCCATCGCATCATCTTGCGTGTATAATATTGTGTGCCGTAATATGCCGGCGGAGGTTTATTCGTGAATATTTGTGTATAATATTGGGTGCCGTAGTATTCCGGCGGAGGTTTATTCGTGAATATTTGTGTATAATATTGGGTGTCGTAGTATGCCGGCGGAGGTCTATTTGTGAATATCGGTGTATCCAATTCAAATGGATTGTACTAATAGAATATCAAAGTCGCGGTGTCTGATATCCTACCGCAGTTGTTAGAAAATATCGGTCACGTCATGTAAATGCCACTATACTACTGAAGCTATAGAAAATGTCTGAAATGTTATAAATGATTCTATTGCCGCAGTTGTTATAAAATATCGGTCACGTCATGTAAATGTCACTATACTACTGAAGCTAGTCTGATCATATCCAACCTGCGTTACTAACGGCCTGTGATGAAGAATTAGAGATTCTCATGTTGTAAATGAAAATAAAAGGATCCTACCTTACCGAGGGTGTGTACATAGGTAGTATATAGGTAGATCCATATTATCCACATAAGATGTCTATTTTCTGACAGAATAAAAATAAAATACTATTACTGTTTGAGAATTCCGTCCGATGGTGTTTGACAGACCTGTGAATATATTGAAACTAATGAAGCTTCACTCAAGACAGTGTTGTGCCGCGGAATATTCCACTCCGTATTTAGTATATTCGGGAATATTCCATAGTAAAGAAACATTGGAATTCGTTCAAGACAAGAAACGAAGTCCAATGCCCGATCGTATGAACGACCCCAAAAACGCTGACGCAGCATGAGCGACTCGCTTGGCGTTCGGGCGAAAGGCTAACGCTAAAATTGCGAATTAAGGGATTTTCGTGAAGACAGTTAGCAACTGCTTTACGAAAAGACAGTATTAAATTAGATTGAAAAGAGAACGGTTGGTTCCTCGTTTAATACTCGAAACAACGCATTATTGTACTTCTTACTTTGATATATAAATAGGCAACGGAAAGTTACCGTTGCTTATAATAAATACTTCCTTTTATATAAATTCGCGTTTCCATCTTTTACTCGAGATCCATCTCCTTATCGGCAAACGATCCCAAAAAATAATAACTTTTAATATTATACCGACTACCGAATAATCCAATTACTCGGTACCGGCATAACATTTGGTGGCAGCGGTGGGATCTGCCGAAGTTAAGTGATTCGTGATTTATTAGGACAAAAGTGTTTTGGACAAAGTTGAGAATACTCTGAAGTGACGACTACGACGCGTGCAAGGACACCAGTGTAGTTCGTGAAAACCTGACTAATCTAACGCGAAGCCGTGAAGTGAACGTCAGTGCGGGGTGACGTATCGGTCAACCGTTTAAAGTCCCGATTGACGGTGTCACGTCAAGTCGCGGAAAACCGCACAAAGTGTGCAACCGAGTACGCACAGCAGCTACTCGAAAAGAAGCCGTCGCGCAATCGTTGGCGACGCACCAAGGACGAACCCAGGAACCAACGGAGATACGGGTCAACGGTACCAGGGAGGATAACTGGACCAGCCTTCGAGGGAAGCTACGAGACAACAGGTCTACAGCACCGGAGGAACGGCACCCAAGAACAACAGTATGGAAAGGACAATCTTCCAGATCATCTATCTGTAAGTGGCGGTTACATTATACTTATACATATAGCCGATAAACTAAAGCCAGCGTAGAACCGATATTTGGGAAAATATTCCACTAGATACATATTTCTCTTGAGATTTTGTGGGAATATTTTAAAGTAGAGTTCGCCGAGAAATTAGCAAATATGTCAGATCCTAGAGGAGCCCGACCAAGAAATAGGGGCGATTCGTTAGAGACGACGTTGCCCGGCGAAGAGGTAGACCCCACAGCTGGATTAGCCGCGGTCGTAGGGGACATATTTACGACATGTTTACGAAGCGCGCAGGGCGCTATTCGAGCTGTCGCCGTCGGGGCGAATCCCTTCGTCCAGACAAGGGGCCCTGGCGGACAGACTGACGGCCCAGTTTGGCGTAAACCCACGTAGGGGTGCGTCATTCGGGGATCATGACAGCAACGTTAGCGACGACTTGCTTAATATGGCCACTGGCGAGCAAACGCCTGAACGCATCACCGAGGACATGGTCGAGCGAGAAATAGAAAACATGCGAACCATGGATCGTGTGGGTTTTTCGGCAGCTACCGGTGCGACAGCCCGGTCGGTACCAGCGAGAGTACGCGATCGGTTGGAGGCGGTCGACCGAAGCCAACGCGACATGGAAAGAGCGCGACGCCAGTATGAAAGGCTGCAGCGCGAGCACGATCGAGGCCAACGCGAACTTGATCGCGAACTCAGGGAGGCAGAAACGCCGTCGGCAAGACGGAATTTGGTCGACACGCTGAACGAGGTTGGTGCGGACGAGTACGAGCTCATCCACTCCTTAAAAGAGCAAATTGCCGAGCTCCAGCGACGGTTAGGAGGAGCAGGGATGGAGGACATCCCGCCCCCCGCACTGCCCCCGAGACGCACGCGGTTCGAAGAGACGCAGAGGCTCTCAAATATGCTCAGCCTCAGCCTCGGAATAAAAATGGTAAAAACGTTCGACGGCAAGAACTCGAAGGCTTTGCCGCTCTTCTTAAAGTCCTGCGAGACGATATTCCGCAGGGTAGCAGAAGAGGAGCATGACACCCTACTGGAGTTGATCGTTATGAGTAAGCTAGAGGGTGCAGCAGCAAGACAACTGCAGCACAAAACCATCAGCACCATGGCGCAACTCAGGAGCGAGTTGGAAGCGTTGTACGGACAACGGAAGTTGGTCCTGGCCGCGCTGCAAATGGAGTTCAGCTCCCTCCGGCAGGGACAGAACGAGGACATCGCCGCCTACGCGGCAAGGACGGAGAGGATCACGGTAGACATCGCCGAAATACTCTGCGAGCCGTTGCAAACAGAGGATCAGAGGATCACCGTCGAGAGTGTCACCCGACGAAGCGCACAGGCCAACTTCGAAAACGGCCTGCACGGCCAGGTGCAAGTGCTGGTGCGTGCTAGAAATTACCAAACGCTGCATGACTCTGTGGCAGGGGCCATAGAGATAACCAACATGGTACAGCCAAAGGGAGGGGTTGGTGGAGCAATAAGCCACCCCAGAAGGTCCCAAGGTGCACCATCCCAGCAGAACGAGAACTGTTTCACCTGCGGGAAACCAGGGCACGTGGCTCGAGACTGCACCCGCAGATCGGGAAGAGTAAGCCTACCGATGCCCAGCGAGAATACATCCATTCACAACGTTGACGTCGTGTGCAACTATTGCCAAAAAAGGGGCCACATGTGGAAAGACTGCAGGAAAAGATTGTCGCAGAACAAAAGCGATCCTGCCCAGTCTTCACAGCATCCCCAACGTCCAAGAGACTCAGGGGGCAAGAATGAAAGGTCCACGGTAAATGCAAGTGCAAGTCGATCGAAGACCGATGCCAGCCCGCTGGGAACCATGAGGATAAACACGCTCGCGGCCCAGCAGAAACCTGCGTGCAAGCAGAAGAAAACAACGCTGCAGCTTCTACAAGTAACGCTGCCGGCGTCGAGTGCCACCGCCAGCGACTTCGATATAATTGCGCCGTTGGCTGTGACCGGAGTACTTACCCTTAAAGCGGACACAGGGGCCCAGTGCAGTATACTGAAAGAAGGATGCCTCAAGCCCGAAACCATGGTGAGCAAGTGCTCCGTCGAGTTACAGGGTGTGGCGGGCGAAAAATTCACCCCCCTCGGGATAGCTAAAATTGTACTCGAGACACCGGCTTTAAATGTAGAGCATTGGTTCTACATCGTTCCGAACAATGTGCCGTTGAAGGTCAACGGATTACTTGGCATGGACTTTATCAAGCAGCATAAAGCGGATATCCTGCATGGCGAGATGCTCAAGTTGTATGGGCACTGCATGCCGCTACGGGACGGCGCGACGAGGATAAATTCGTCACCACGCGGTAGAACTGCAGCCACGTGCAAATACATAGGCCTGCTTACGAAGACAAATTCTCTTTACGGAAACGGGTCTAACACGGATGCCGCCAAGGAGAATAAATCTGTCGGACTACCTATGAGGAGCGGAATCAGCCGAGGAAAAGTAGCGAGATTCCGTGTCACACCGTCAAAACCTAATAAAGTGAGTTTATATGGTTATAAAAACGACGGAGAAATGCAACAGCCGTCGGCGACACTCGAGCCGTCGGAGATAGTGAAGGCCGTACGGAGCCGGCAGGTCAAGGCACTACGCGTACGCTCAACGAGCACGGGGGCCAAACGCTTCGCGCAGCAACGACGGAAGCCCGACTTGGTTCCCCCCGGCAGCGAAAAGCAAGCAGCTCGCGCCGGAATAATGTGCGAATACAAGCGTGTATTCTATCTACAAGGGAACGAGCGACCGCACACGTACGAGGTGCAGTATCGCACACCCTTTAGGGTCAGATCGAAGGACCAAGAATTGCAACCCTTGCCTGGAAAGAAAGTAAAATCGGGGCATGGGTTCGGTAAAATGAATAAAGCCGAAAAAAGAAAAATAGATTAGGACGCTCCGAGTCGCATATACGCGACCACGCGAAGTCCTCCAAGCGAGAGCAGAGAATGAAATCCGTGGATCGGAAAAGGACGGCACCACGGGGTAACTCGGCACAACGAATGACCGCACAAAGCGGAGGGCCGAAGATACCCCTTACAGCCGTGGTAGCTCGTCGGAGCGAGGGACCAAGCTCGCCCACGAAAAAGAAAAGGACAGCAACCGCCCGGGTACGGACAGCCGCACAAAGCGGAGAGCCGAGAATACCCCGGGCCAGCCTAGCAACGCGGCAGAGAGAGAGGCCGCCCTGGCCCATGCGCCAAAAGAGGATAGAGAGATTCGCAGCGTGCCTGCAGAACGCTCTACTGAACCCCACAGCCCCGCCGAAAAGCCGTGCGGTCGGGGAAGGGGCAGACCACGCAAACAAGCAACGCAAGCCACTGGTAAGACTGCGAGCACCGCTAACAAGGATGGAGCGGGCCCAGCACAGCATGGCAGACCCACGAAGCGCGGAAGGCCGCGAAAGGCAAACGTTGCAAGGCCGCTCGAGAGAGAGAGCGACCCAACGGCGGAGCCACCGGTGGGCACACCGAGCGAAGAAACTGCGGACAGAGCACCGCAAAGGCCTGCTGAGGAAGCGAGGCACGGCGAGGCCCGTAGTCCACGAACTTCCAGCAGCGCAGACGAAGACAGCGTTATAAAAGAGTATAGCGACTGCCACAGTGGCGTAGCCACTCCTTCTGCCGATGACTGCCAGAAAATAATTAGAGAATACCACGACACCCCCATAGGAGGGCATCAAGGTATACGGCGCACGTTACATCGAATTCGGACCAAATACAACTGGCCCGGCCTGAGAAGAGATCTAGCGAATTATATATCGTCTTGCGAATCCTGTCAAAAGAATAAAATCAGGAAAAGAGAACGAGTACCGATGGTGGTAACCGACACCCCCTCGAGGTCGTTTGAAAAGGTTGCGGTCGACATCGTAGGACCGCTACCGGAGAGCGTCAACGGAAAAAAATACATACTTACGATCCAAGACGCATTGACCAAGTACAGCGCAGCGATTCCACTGCCGAACCAAGAGGCTTCGACAGTAGCAAAGGCGCTCGTAGAAGAATTAATTTGCCGGCACGGGACACCGGAAATAATATTATCGGACCAAGGCACGAACTTCCTCAGCTCGACCTTCAAAGAAATATGTCGACTGCTCCGAATCAAAAAAATACAAACGACGGCCTACCATCCGGAATCAAATGGCACTCTAGAAAGATCGCATCGTACCCTTGCAGAATACCTGAAAATTTTCATAAATGAGGATCAAGGTAATTGGGACGAGTGGCTGCCGTACGCAATGTTCATGTACAACACCACTCCACATACGGGGACCGGATTGTCACCCCATGTATTGGTATACGGACGCGAAGCAGAGTTACCGACTGCCGTGAAGCAGGAGCCCCGCCGCACCTATGCGTACGACGACTACGTCCAAGAGTTACGCGAACGATTACGCGCCGCATGGACTGTAGCACGAGAGAACCTGGAAGGTGCGAAAAGACGGTCGAAGACTACATACGACCAAGGCGCACAGGTGCAGGAGTACCGCGTCGGCGAACGCGCACTCCTACGCGACGAGACGGTGCGCAGGGGGCGGTCAGCCAAGCTGACTCCGAAGTGGACGGGACCCCACGAGATTGTGGAAGCGAGGCCCCCCGTCAATTAGGTCATCCGAAAGGGACGAAAAACTCAAGCAGTGCATGCAAACCGCCTGAAGCTCTTTATAGAGCACTAAAATGAAATAAAAGCTAAATAAAGGCGGGCAGGGAGCTCCACAAAGCGCAAGGTAAGGAACTCCAATAAGAGAAATAAGGTAAAATGAAAACTTGTTTAATTGAAAAAGCACGAAGGAAAACATGTCATACATAGTAATGGTAATCTAGAAAAATTCAGGCATACTGGCTTTGGTAGGCATATGTATAGTAACCGCCCAAGATTTCAGTATAAAAACCATCGGGCGGACCTCACAGATTATCCGGGAAAACTATCTCCCATCGTTCAATTTAACGTTAACGAAAATTGAAGCCCAGGCGCCCCTACGCAGACCGAGAAGATAATTCCACTGCAGAGCGTGCTGCGAGACCCGGAAGAGCTTCAAAAGCTAGGAGCTCGAGCCGACCAAATCATGGACGGCGTCAATACAGACGGAGACGGGATGCAACACATCCACGATATGAGTTTCTACTCACTGGGTGCAGTAGCACCGATAGCCTTGGTTGGCTATGTTCTGTTTAAATGTTATAGGTATCAACGAAACCGAACACCAACAAGGACAAGCGAGGCAACGACCCCGGCAACAGCCGAGGTAAACATCAACCTCGAGCCGATCGGACGACAACAGCCAGAAGAGCAACCGCGATCCGAGCTGGCCAGGTTATGCACCCGTCCCCTCAACCGAGAACGACTCGCTCGGCACGAAAGACGATAAGAAGCAGAGGAAAAACTTCATCGTCAACGAATGAAAAAATGAAACATTTTATTGTATTGTTATATAACATCAAACAGTAAAATTGTAAGAGGAAATACGAGAAACCAATCGAAGAAAAAATTTTTTAAAGAAAAAATTTTTTTATTTTTAAGGGGGGAGGGATGTTGTGCCGCGGAATATTCCACTCCGTATTTAGTATATTCGGGAATATTCCATAGCAAAGTAACATTGGAATTCGTTCAAGACAGGAAACGAAGTCCAATGCCCGATCGTATGAACGACCCCAAGAACGCTGACGCAGCATGAGCGACTCGCTTGGCGTTCGGGCGAAAGGCTAACGCTAAAATTGCGAATTAAGGGATTTTCGTGAAGACAGTTAGCAACTGCTTTACGAAAAGACAGTATTAAATTAGATTGAAAAGAGAACGGTTGGTTCCTCGTTTAATACTCGAAACAACGCATTATTGTACTTCTTACTTTGATATATAAATAGGCAACGGAAAGTTACCGTTGCTTATAATAAATACTTCCTTTTATATAAATTCGCGTTTCCATCTTTTACTCGAGATCCATCTCCTTATCGGCAAACGATCCCAAAAAATAATAACTTTTAATATTATACCGACTACCGAATAATCCAATTACTCGGTACCGGCATAACAACAGGGTGAAAATAAAACCAGACTTGTAGATGGTATTTTGAGAAAGCGGTTTATTATACCTTCCGCCACTTAGTATACAAAATAATATAATTTGGAGAAATATAAAAGTTAAGAATAAATGCAAAAATAGGTTAAATTTAGAAACAATAAAAATGATATAAATAAATTCACCAAAAAAAACGGATAATTGACAAATATATAAATAAACAAACTGAATTGAATTTTGTCTGTGAGACTTGAGCAGCACACAATTCTATTAATGGTGTGCAGTATGTACTGAGAGCGGTGTGCGTGGAGCAGTCAGTGCTGCGTAACACGCCACGCTAGAGAGAATGAGTGCGTAAGGTGTTATAACAATTCACAGCAAGCTCTCAGCAGCTTAATGAAGAGAGGTTGCAGTGAACAAATGAGAGCACTTGCAATTGAAATTGCTTGAGTGCTCTACATGCATGAGACAAGCTATGCAGGCAGCACTGCATAGCACAATACAACATATAATGAGGATGCACAAAATGAGCAGTGTATAGTCGCTGTACTCTCCCAGCAGATGTTCTGGGGGAAAGTGCAGCGAATATAGAACACCTGCATAATTATATTAATTATACCGGCAAATTAAGCTGAGAGGAAACGTGGCGCGACATGTGCTGCGATGCCCGCCATAAAGTGAGATCAAAAAATGTTGATGTACCGATGAGAATCCAACTCCTCATTGCCATTGAATTTATGGTTAAATATAACAATGCACTCGTACCTGATTTTGAGTCCTGGTGAGCAAACGAAGGTTGAGATAATCCGGTTGAGAGATGTGAAAATTGTCCAAGCCTTCCAAATGCGTGCGCTGTTCCGTGCGGGTTTTCACGTAAGTGTCAAAATATCCAACATGGCTGCGGGATGTGAAAGCGTCGTTGGGCGCTGAAGTCAGTTGAGCGAGATAGCCGGTGAGTGAAACCGAAGTCAAGCGAGAGAGACATCCTCTCGCTCGACGCGGCCTGCCAACGAGGCACAGCCTCGGCTTCGCGAAGCCCTGCCTCGGCTATCTTCGGCTCAACCGAACTCCGTGTGCTGTAGCACCGCAACAGGTAGGCGCACGACGAATATCGATCGCCGTGCGCCAGCTGATTATCCAACAATTACAGTATCTAGATTATTTTTTCTGAATGTCTTATTTTTTATATAAATAACATACACAGTCCAATCCTGATACAGAGTGTATACACTGTGTACGGGTGGGATCTGGAGAACCGAGGCTGCCGCGTGTGTGAGATCAGCGAGTCACACATGAATATAAATGCACTGTCGACACGTTGTTCCAAGAGGTTTCTGTCGATTTTTTGTATGACTTGAGGCGCTGAGCGCTACTACACAATACTCCAATTTGTGACCGAGAATCTGAACTATTTTTGCTAACTCATAGAAAAAGTCTTGTTTTTGTAAAAAAATTTTTTTTCAAGATTTTGGTGCCAGAGTCCTTAAAAAATCCCAAAATCCCATCGCGAATTCATACAATATTTAGAAAAGAATGTTCTCATGCGCGAGTGTGTGTGTGTGTGCGATTCCCTTGAAAAATTGAAATGGCTATTGTTGGATAATCAGCTGGCGCACGGCGATCGATATTCGCCGTGCGTTGACCTGTTGCTGCGGTCTAGCACGCGGCGTTCAGTTGGGCCGGAGATAGCCGAGGCACAGCCTCGGCTCTGCGAGGCTGTGCCTCGCAGGCAAGCCACGTTAAGCGAGAGGGTGTCTCTCTCGCTTGACTTCGGCTTCGCTCACCGGCTATCTCTCTCAATTGACTTCAGCGCCCAACGACGCTTTCGTATCCCGCAGCCATGTTGAATTTTTAGACACTTTTGCGAAACATCCACGGAACAGCGCACGCATTTCTGGACTCTCGGACCCTTTTGTCACTCAATTCACTGGACTTCCGCAACATTTCTTGCTCACCAGGACTCAGCACTCAGGTAAGCGTACACTGACACAATTCAGAGTAATTCACTGTCAGTGAGGAGTAAAGAATGAACGGTACATCAACATTATTGTCTCACTTTGTGGCGTGCGCTGGAGCACGGGCTGCACCACGCTTTCCTCACACTGCCTTGCCGGCTTAATTAATATAATTACGCATGTGCTTTATATTAACTGTATTTTCCCCCAGAAAATCTGCTGGGAAAATACTGTGACTATTCTCTGCTCAGTTGTGCATCCTCAGTCTATGTTGTATTGTGCTACGCAGTGCTGACTGCGTCGCTGTCGTCACATTCACTCACAGCACTCAAGCAATCCAATTGCAAGTGCTCTCACCCATTCACTGCAACTTCTCTCAGATAAATCTGCTGAGAGCTTGCAGTGAATAATTGACACATTTTACGCACTCATTTATCTCATAGCGTGGCGTGCTCCGCAGCACTGGCTGCTGCACGTACACCGCTCTCAGTACATACAGCACACAATTAATATAATTGCGTGCTGCTCAAGTTCCACAGACAAAATCTGATTCAATTTATTTATTTATATACAGTTTTCAATTCTCTGATTTTGGTGCATTCATTTTTATATCAATTTTGTATTTTTCTAAATTTAATCTATTTGTGTATTTATTTTTCACTTTGACATTTTTCCAAATTATACACAAAACTGTATTTTGTATTCGAGCTGACGGAAGGTAGAATAAACCGCTTCCTCAACATACCATCGACGTGTCTGGTTATTTGTCACCTTGTCGTGAGTGAAGACTCATATTTTTCCAATATATTCACAGATCGGTCAAACAACATCGGACGGATTCTCAAACAGCTATATATCGAAAACGAATTTTTCGAAATTGAAGGAGTGATTTTTTAAACTTTTGTAAATTCTGAGTACTAAGCTGAAACTTTCTACAAGAATAGGCTAGGGGACAATGTTGTCTTGAGTTTCTTAAGTATTGATCAGAGCGTTCAAATTTTATGAAATAATAAGTTGTAGTCATTTTTCGAAAAAAATCTATTTTCACTGTAAATTTCGTAAATTTTCACGTATAAAACCAAAGCTTGGCATACAAATTGACTAGGAGACAAAGATACTTGGTCTTGAATTTAGTCAGAATTGCTGGAGGGGTTTATGCTTTATGAAATTTGCAATTTTACGAAATGATATATCATATTAAAAATTTTAATACCGCCAGAATTCAGACAATCATTACCCATAGAGGAAAATCTGTTTGTGGGTGTATGCTAATGAGTATGAGTACATTATATCCGGCTCGAAGGACCAAAAAATGTTATGATAATGAGTGTGAGACTGAGTTTGAGTTTGAAATTATTTTTAATCTGTCGACAGGTAGCAAGTCGATACATTCACACGTAGCATGTCGAGTGACAGATGCGAATAGTAAGATTAAGGATCCTGGTGACAAGTATAAATAATTAAAAGCACTCGGTAATGAACAATAATAAATTCAATGTTTATTTAAATTATATAACAGTGATTGCATAAAAAATACCTGGTGATTATAACAAATATATACTGTGATTTGTCTGGCCTGCGTGTTGATGTACTGTTGGTGAGTAGGTTCTCAGGCCTCTGAGTTGACTTGTTGATTCCGTGTGGTTGATCCTGGTGATACAGTCTGGTTGTAGAGCTCGAGTAAAGCCACACGGTAGGCTGGTGAGTGTCCGGACGCCGATGATCGGTGCGAGGCAGAATGGCGTCTCTGCTGCCAACGAGCGAACCACGCCGTTGACGGTTATGTGAGTGCTGCACTAGTCCTGTTGAGTTGCTGTGATTCGCACTGACACTGAATTTACACACGGGTGATTTGATCAAGAATGTACTCCACTATAATAATAAATGCGCACAAAAGTGATTGGAACGAATGAATATCTCTGTGAGTTTACGCGGGAACGTGTACTGCGAGCGACTCGAGTGAGAACAATGGCCACATCCGTCGACCACGAGGCAGAGTATCAAGAAGACGGACGTGCGTCACAGCTTGCTTGTGATTCGCTGTCAGCGATGGAAGGCGAGCCTTGTGAGTGGTCTTGCCGATGGGGCCACGCTAAGAGCGTTGGCCGCTTGAGTGAGCTTCGATCGAGGATGTGAGCAGATGGACAATATGCATGAGTGCGCGGTCGATAAATCGATATAGCATACCTGCGAGCTATACCATATGACGCGAGGCGTCAGATGATTGTGAGTGTAGCGTGTGCATGAGTTGAGTGTGTGCTTGGTAGGCGTGAAAACTGAACAGTGGGCGAGAATCACTGGGAAGCTATGTGCAAATTTCAATTTTGCACGCTTTTTTAATTTTCTATTGATTCATTTCTTTAAATGAATTTGAAGCCTAGTCGCCAGCCCGTATAAATTTGATACGAAGATTACATTGATGCTATCTTTTGTTTATTGAATGGTTTCGTTTATCAAATTTTCGTTACGGCCATTCGAAAGCTGCAACTTACAGGCTCTCTTCGGAACTACTTTAGATTTTTTACATACCATGTATTCGAGAAACGAATTGCGTGAATTTAAAACATGACAAGCCATGAAAATATTCATAAACTTTTTTTTCCAATGTGACCGAAATGAAGAGGGAATAATTTTCGAAAAGCGTCTTTTTCCGCAATTTTCCAGATATAATGATATAATACCGTAAAAATGAAGATTTTGGTTTTATTTCTAACGCCATTTATTTGGGAAAGGGCACGTAGCTGGTAGCTCCCGACCGACAACAGTCTGCTAGTTAGTATATAATAATTTACATTGATATAGCTATAATGTCTATGATCAGTCAATATAGATACTTTGCGCGACACAACTCAGGGTGCGAGTAGCGTGATCGTGATTCTAAGCGCAGAAAAAAAGATTTATTCAAATTTCACATTTGCGAATCTTTACAATATAGAATATAGTTGCTTAACCAATTAAATAAAAATTGATTCAGCAAAGAGATTCGACAATTCTTTGACAAAGGAACTGCGAAAAAAGTCCTGTCATCAGCCGGGTTCGAAACGGGAAGACACATAATTCCAGCCTGGAGCATTACCAATTACGCCAGCGTGGCAGAATTAATTAGTGGCGTAATTGAAAATCGTACAATCAAAATCCAACCCCAAACAAACCTACCCCATGGAAAAGAAATATATCGAAAATCATATTCGTAATATCGAGGTTTTCGGCGGTTTATTCATCAAAAATATATTTTAACTATTTTTTCGATATATCTCAGATATATTTTTCCATAAAAAATATATATTAACTATTTTTTCGATACATCTCAGATATATTTTTCCGTTGAATATATTTCGTAAATACCTTAAAATATATCTCAGATATTGAATTTTCTGCAAAATATATCTTTAATATATCGCATATACTTTATTTCCGTGGGGGTAAATGACAGGGTTTGAGACCAATTTCCGAAAATATATGGAATTCTCTAAAAAATTCCGAAAAGTCCCGGAAAAAATAAATGTACGGTGTTTGGGTTCCGCTTACTCGTGTACATTATCAACCAACCAGGAAAGGAAAAACATCGAAATTCGGAAATAACGACCATAATTCTATTCATGTGCTACATTTTGGTTCGATATCTCAAAGTGTGCTACCGTTACACTGACAACAATTTTTAGAAAAGTTCAAAATTTTGTTAAATGTGTATTAATGAATCCTATACTATCAATTCTATAGATAAAAAATGTATCCCCATGCCGCAAAACGTGCGCAAGGTAGTGTGTATATGACTATTTTTCGAAACATTCGAAATGAAGACAAAAACTTCACCCTTTAGCGATTGTTGCCAAATGCAATCCTGAATATCCTCGTTCGCTTCGGCTGTGCATAAAAAAAAAGTTTTAAAGTTGTTTTGTCAATAACAATTAATGCCATAAACTAAATCCTAGTGGATAGGGTAGTAATATGAAGAATTATGATTTCGCACTAACGCGATTTTCTGAATATTTTCCTTTCAGCATGATAACATTTTTTTTTCAAATAGTAATTCCTGCAAAGCTTTAGGATCGAAACTTAAATCATTCTCGAAATAGCATTTTTTTTCACAATTAAATGTGAAAAAACTATAACCTTCCAACTTCATTTTAGAATTTGTTCATATTTTTGACGACACCAATAATTGGGGGGCAAATAATTTTGGAAAATTGCATTTTTCACTCCCGGCTGCCCGTAGGGCGAAAAAGAGAATATGCGTTTCACTGGCATGGCGTGAATATGCCAGTTTTTCATGTCTAATATATAAATCGGCTAAAGATGCCTTATCAAAACTTGGTACATAGGTGCTGTGCATCGTAATCTTTTTTCTCCTAGATTATATATGTTAGGTGAGATTTCAGAAAGATAAAGGAGTATTAAAACAATGTATGTGAAGCACTACTGGATATATCGAAATGTCACAAGATGGCCGTCATTCCTACTCGTTCATCTGTACTTAACTTCAGAGCGCTCACGATGGAGTGAGAGAAAGAGCATGCGGATACAGTCAATATTTGTATGTTGTAACGGTATTTTACGTTATCATCACCCTTAAAGGGTTTTAGTTCGGACTCGAGCAGGGAGGAAATTAATATAGGCTTCAGTATTGGGTAGAAGTATGGTTTATTAGACACATTAAATAAATTATACAGGTAAAAGTTAAATCATTTGTGTGAGAATTAAATGTACTCCTTTTTCCTTAATTTTGGTGATTATGCACCTTACAAAAAGAACTTGTCCCGGGCTTACGCATGTCTATATAATCGCGTCCGCAAGAAATAGGAGATTTTATATTGAATTACTGAAGTATCTTCTGTAGTTATATGGAAGTATAGTTTCTACACATAGAAAGAGCCTGCTGGGCTTGCCATCGTTAATATATCTATATCGGTTCTGTTATTATTCCTCGCCTTCGGAGATAGCCTATTCTATACCTATATTGCGTAGACGGTAGTGGGGACAGAGCTCTCGCTCGAGCTCTCCTGGCTACGCGATCGACTCGCTGGTCCCGCCGCGGTTCCAGTGGAGGCGTCAGCGCGGTGCATCCTCGGTGCATCGGCGCATCGGACATGCTACAGAAACGTCCCTAGCTAATTTTTAGGGGTTTTTTAAGTCCCTTATGGATTTAGTATAATTTTCTTCATACCACACTGGTGTCTTTCTGAGGTGATCTCTCGTTGGCTTGAGTACTCTGCTACTTGGATGTCTGGTGGCTCAGTAGTTGACCTTGGAAGATGTTCGTTTTCCCTGGGCCAGAGGTATCAGGCCTGGTCCTTGGAGTGGTGCGGTTGAAGATGCTTCTACTGGGGTTGACTTGGCGGTCCTTCTTTAGCTGGATGGCTGGTCCTCCTTTGGTCGATTAGCTGGTCTTCCTTTGGCTGGTTAGCTGGACCTCCTTTGGTAGATTCCGGATGTTGGCGAAAGTCTGTGAACAGAATGCTCTACGACTGTGGTATGTTGTGCCCTTTTATACCGGCTTCCCCGCTCTTCTTCCAAGCTCTGCCGGTACAGCAGGGTATTACTATATCTTCTAGTCGTCCTGTAGTCTATCTCCTGTAGCCCATTTGTCCCGTTAACTTTCTCTTCTTGGTTATAGTGATTTCGCGTGTTCCTTTTAGATTGTTCTTCATACGTTTCTTGAGACTATAGTCTTGCCGCTTGGCAGTATAACTATAGCTCGAGTAACGGTAGATGGTCTTTATAGGTGTGCGCGCTGTGTGGTATGGATTCCTGTGTTTGTGTGTGTGGGTCTCGTTTAGGCTAGTCATTTAGGCGGTATATTTAATTATAAGACGAGTATGTCGTCTTAATGTATATAATATTTTATTCAACAGCATGTCAATTTAATAAATTTGTTGTACATCCGAGATGTTGTTAACAATAAAGAAATTGCATGTTTTTTAATTTAAATTTTATTCGAAAGTAGGATGAAAAAGAAGAAATTTCCCAAGCCATTTTTTTGTACAAGCGTATACTGTGCAAGTATGGAGGTTTATCTCTATACGTACACATCTGTGTAAGTATGGAGGTTTATCTGTGCTGTTTCTCTTTCACTCCGCCGTGAGCGCCATACTAGCCTATCTCTTTCGCACTTATGGGTGGTGTTATGCCGGTACCGCGTTATCGGATTATTACGGTAATCGGTATGATATTATAAGTTATTATTTTTTGGGATCGTTTACCGATAAGGAGATAGATCTCTTAGTAAATAATGTACACGTGAATCTATGGAAAAATAATGGTTGGATATTTATTATAGACAACGGCATCTTTCCGTTATCTATTTATGACGATAATAAGAGTGTTACAAGAATTAACTGTTTTTCGAGTAATTGACGCGGAACCAACCCATCCTCTTTGAATCTACTTTTTAGACTTTAATATTTCGGGCGAGTCCGACCCGCGATCAACCGATCAAGTTGATGTTAAACTTTTGACTGAATTTCGTAAAAGCAGTTGTGTTGAGAATCAACAAAAATGTTGAGAATCCGTCCGGATGAAGCTTGACTGATCTGTGGATATATTGAAAACGGGATGAGAACTCACTCGAGACAAGAGGAAAATAACCAGACACATAGATGTTATGCTGAGGAAGCGGTTTATTTCTGCCTTCCTTCGCAGTATTCAAAATACAATTTCAAACAACACCAGTTTAATAAAATAATTGTAAATTCATACCAAAAAGCTTTAATTTAGAAAATTGTTCGAAATATAAATTTAGTTAAAATACAAAATTATAAAATTAAACAATCAAATAGAATTTTAGACTTAGAATGTGAGCAGCACACAATTATATTAATTGTGCGCTGAGTTTTAACATGAGAGAGCGGTGCGTGCAACGCAGTGATAACTGCGCAGCACGACCCTCTAAGACCAGTGAGTGTGAAACATGAATTAAACTGGCGAATAGAATTTTGTTGTGATAATGTAAGCAGCACACAATTATATCAATTGTGTGCTGAATGTAATTTTGAGACAGCGGTGCGTGCAACGCAGTCAGGACTACGCAGCACGACACGCCGATGCTACTGAGTGTAATTCACTGCATCCACTCAGCAGTGTATTGCAGAGTGGTTGCAATGAATTAATGAGAGCACTTACAACTAACGTTGCTTGAGTGCAGTAATTTTGTGTGCGACCAGCTACGCAGTCAACACTGCGTAGCACAATACAACATAAAATGAGGCTGTACGGTTGAGCAAAAAATATTCACTGTACTTTCCCAGCTGATTTACTGGGGGAAAATACAGTGAATATGAGGCACATGCTTAATTATATTAATTAAGCCGGCAAAATAACATGAGGAGAACGTGGTACAGCATGTGCTGCAACGCACGCCACAAGTGAGACCCAGTGCTGATGTACCATTTTCTCCTCTCTGACAGTGAATTAATACATAATTATGCCAGAGCACTCTTACCTTGAGCAATGAGTCCTGAAGAGCGAGAGGTTGAGCGAGTCCGATGAATAATGTCCGTGAAAAAAGCCTGAGAGTCCTATGGATGCGCGTGCTGTCCAGTGGATGTGTAGCGAAAAAGTGCCAAATTCTCAAGATGGCTGCGAGTATGAACTTTACGTTGAGCGCTGGAGTCAGTTGAGCGAGATAGCCGGTGAGCGAAACCAAAGTCAAGCGAGAGAGACATCCTCTCGCTCGACGCGGCGTGCCAACGAGACACATCCTCGGCTTCGCGAAGCCCATGCCTCGGCTATCTTCGACTCAACCGAACAACGCGTGGTAGAGCAGCGCAACAGGTAGGCGCACGACGATTATCGATCGCCGTGCGCCAGCTGATTTTCCAACAAGTTGCTAACTGTGTTGACGAAAATCCGTTCGTTAGCCTATCGTCGATCGCCAAGCGAGTCGCCTCAAGCTGTATCGGCGTTCTCGGTGTCGATCGTACGATCGGGCATTGGATTTCATTTCCTGTCTTGAGTGAATTCCAATATTTCGTTAGCTGTATCAGCTATGGAATATACGAGTACCATGAAATGGAATATTCCGTGGCACAACATCCCTCCCCCCTTACAAGGAAAATTTTTGCCTAAAGAATTTTTCTTTCGTTGGTTTCTCGTGTACGTGTGACAATGACAATTTTTTACATTTTGATACATCTTATTTTCATTACGTTGACGATGATACATGAATTTTTTGCCTTTCGCTTCTTGTCGTTCGGGGTGGGTGAGTCGCTCTCGGTTGGGGGGACGAGTGCATACCCTGGTCAGCTCGAAACGCAGTAGCTCCTCTGGCTGTTGTCGTCTGAGTGACTCGAGGTTGATGTTTACCTGGGCGGCTGCCGGGATCGTTGCCTCGCGTGTCCTTATCGCTATTGGGATATTGGTGCTATTGCACACAGTGAGTAGAAACTCAGATTGTGGATGTGCTGCATCCCGTCTCTGGTGGTGTCGAGAGTTTCCATAATACGGTCTGCTCGAGCTCCGAGCTTTCGAAGCTCTTCTGGGTCTCACAGCACGCTCAGTAGTGGAATGTTCCTCTCGGTCTGTGTCGAGGGCGCCGGAGCCTCTGTCTCCGTTAATTTTAGGTTGAATGACGGAAGGTAATTTTCCCGGATGAGCTGCGATGTTCGCCCGATGGTTTTGACGCTGAAATCTCGGGTGGTTACTAAACATACGCCTACCAATGCCAGTATTCCCATACTGTTTAAAGTCTCATGCTGAGTGGGGTTTTTACCACAGTTTATTCTTATAGATTCTGGGGTTGGCGCGACGTATAGTCATCGTCCTTGTTGCTGCATTGAGATGATGAGGGGATGGGTTAGTTGGATAACTCTTTTAGCACATTTTTCGCCGTTATTTGTATTCATTTTTGCGTATATTAGGACTTCGCAGGGTGTGTCGTTTGTAACCGAAATTGTAGGGTGTGTTGGCGGGCGAATGTATGATTTGCTCAACACCTTGCAATTTTTTAGGTCATCGGTTGTCATCCTCAGGTATTTACGGCTCTCGGTGTCAATGATTACGTGACTCTCAGTCGTGTCCACGTATTAGTACCCGCCGTTGCGTGCTCGCGTGGGTATAGGGTATACTTTTTGTATACTGTACTGTTGCTGCCCAATTAGCGGTATATCTAGCACGAGAACTACCGCGTTGCCTTCGCTGTAGGCTTTTACGTCCGCCAGTCGCATAGTACTGACGCTTGGCTGTACTCTACAGCGACTGGGAAACTGGTGCTGGGCGGTAGGTGTGGTAGTTCATCGACGAGGTGGCAGAGCCATTGCTCCTGCTGTGCCGTTTGCTATCTCATTTATCAGCCACACCAACTCTTGTACGTCGCCGAACAACGCCTTTACTGCGATACTTATCGCGTTTAGACTTTCGTCTAAGTGTTCACCTGTCCACCCAGCGTACATTGCTATTTTTCAAAGCGGCGATGGTCGTTTCTCAGAACGATTGTAATTCTAAGCCCGTGATTTGCTTTCTATTCAGCTTTGGGGCTAGATTGTTTACGCGTACCTTCTTCCTCGTTCATTCATAATATTATTTTTTTTCATAAATATTAATATTGTCTTGAAATATAGAAATATTTTGGCATAATTCACTGTCATTTTCGGAAATCAAATTACCAAGAAACATGTGTATATAACAGAATAGAGTGTGCACTGTAACGGTATTTAACGTTATCATTATCCTGAAAAGGTTTTAGTTCGGACTCGAGCAGGGAGGAAATGAATACAGGCTTCAGAATTGGGTAAAAGTAGGGTTTATTTGACAGATGTAATAAATTATACAGATAAGAATATAGAATATTATTAATAATATTATTGGACTCCTTTTTAATATTTCTGGGTTATTATACACCTTACAAAAAGCTCGACCCGGGCTCACTTACGCCTATATAATCGTGTCCGCAAAAAAAGGAGATTTTATATAAAATTAATGAAATATTCTCTCTAATAGTATGGCAGTACAGTTTCTACGCAAGGCAAGAGAGAGTGTTATTCTACCGGGCTTGCCATCGATAATTTACCTACGTTAGCGAGGTCTGTCATTATTCTTCGCCTTTGGATCTAGCCTATCTTATATCTATATATCTTGTGGACCTGTGGTAGGGACGCACAGTGGGACAGATCTCAGAAAAGTTGGCCAAAAATAGAAAGAAGTTTTTAAACGTACATTGGTATATAAGGGTTTTCGAGGTCGCTGATTACGAATTTCATATTATAATTTCAAAATTCAAAATGGCGGATCCAATATGGCCGACGACTTCATTAAAAATTGTTCGGAGTCTCATATAAATTTGTATATAAGGGTATTCAAGGTTGCTAATATCGATTATAATATTACAATTGCGAAATAAAAAACAGTTTGTGTTTGATTGATTTTTATTTGCAAAATTGTCGGAGTAGCAGTTATTATGTAATAATGCGTACAGTTAAGAAAATAAGTAAATAAGAAAAAATTGTAAAAATCAGTCGCTATCACTGTCGGGAGAATTATCATGTCCGAAATCAGTCAGTATCATGCTTATCAGAAATTTCTAGAACATTTTGAGACTCATCATCATCAGGGAAAAATAAAAGCTCTAGGGTCTCCGATGACAAATTTTTACTTTTTAGTGTAATGTTTTTATAGTGTCGTTTTGAACATGTAAAAATCTTTCTGATGTGTGATTTAAGAGTGCTTGTACACTGACTTCCGCACGAGTCTCAGTTATCTGTATATTTGATGGGTAACATCGAAGTTTGGCTTGTGTAATTGTTTGATAACAGGGATATATAAGAGCGTTGTGTTTTTTCATTGAATTTATAATAAGCATGTACTGATATTTCGATAACTTTCCTTCAACGACATCGGGCAATGCCTCATCGGCAGACATTTTAATAATAGGAGAAGTTGCTGATAATTTTAACGCTGCTCTGTATTTATCAGCTCGTGTTGGTGACTTTGTCGTGATTTCTTTGACGATGCTGGCAGCACTAGAGGCCCGAGAAGAACGAAGGCTCATTTGAGTAGCCAACGATAATTCCAATGTGCTTACTGTATTACGTAAATCAGTGGCTTTTCTACTTTTGCTTCGATCACTTGCTTTCTCGAACTCCATACTTGGTCGACCACGCTTCTTCGATTCCGTGGCTTTTGATTTCGCTGTACTCGTTGTCGCCGTATTCGAATCCGCAGGTTCTTTATTAGTCGTCCAAACATTCTGTAGAGTACATAATGGAATTATTGTGAGAAATTTTGAATCTTACTTTAAGTTTTTTTAATAATTCGAATTAAATTTACATATTTCTGTATTAAATTTCAATACTCACGTTAATAATCGTGGAAGAACAAAGCCACTCTTCATTGTTTTGAAGAAAGCGTTCTGTTGTTCTTCGAGATCGTTTCCATCTCCTTTTAAGGTTGGACAACAAGATCTTCAAAGATTGTCGATCCTCGTCATGGATTTGAAAACAACATTCCATCTTTGTAACAAAATATTGTTCCAAATATTTAAGTTGCGTTGTCAAGTCCGAGTTCAAATCGTTCCGTATGATCTCGAACAGTTCTCGACGAGTACAGATTATTTTATCCATACGCGATTCTAAAATACAGACATAATGCGATGTAATATTAAGTAAAAACACATTTCTCATATAATAAGCTTTATTTAATTATAAATAAGAAAAATTATATGTATTGTAACGGTATTTTCCGTTATCATTACCCTTAAAGGGTTTTAGTTCGAACTCGAGCAGGGAGGAAATTAATATAGGCTTCAGTATTAGGTAAAAGTATGGTTTATTAGACACATTACATAAATTATACAGGTGAAAGTTAAATAATTTGTGTGAGAGTTAAATGTACTCCTTTTTCCTTAATTTTGGTGATTATGCACCTTACAAAAACAACTTGACCCGGGCTTACGCATGCCTATATAATCGTGTCCGCATGAAGTAGGAGATTTTATATTAAATTACCGAAGTATTTCCTGTAGTTATATGGTAGTATAGTTTCTACACATAGAAAGAGCCTACTGGGTTTGCGATCGTTAATATTTCTATATCGGTTCTGTTATTATTCCTTACCTTCGGAGGTAGCCTATTCTATACCTATATTACGTGAACTGTAGTGGGGACAGAGCTCTCGCTCGAGCTCTCCTGGCTACGCGATCGACTCGCTGGTTTCGCCGCTGTTCCGGTGGAGTCGTCAGCGCGGTGCATCCTCGGTGCATCGGCGCATCGGAAATGCAACAGGAGCGTCCGTAGCTAATTTTTGGGGTGTTTTTAGTCCCTTATGGATTTAGTATAATTTGATCCAAACCACACTGGTTTCTTTTTGAGGTGAGATCTCGTTGGCTTGGGTACTCTGCTACGTGGATGACTGGTGGCTCAGTAGTTGACCTTGGAAGATGTGCGTTTTCCCTGGGCCAGAGATATCAGGCCTGGTCTTTGGAGTGATGCGGTTGAAGATGCTTCTCCTCGGGTAGACTAGGTGGTCCTTCTTTAGCTGGATGGCTGGTCCTCTCTTCGGTTAGTCAGTTGGTCCTCCTTTGGTCGATTAGCTGGTCTTCCTTTGGTTGGTTAGCTGGTCCTCCTTTGGTAGATTCCGGATGTTGGCGAAAGTCTGTGAACAGAATGCTCTCCGCTGTGGTATGTCGTGTCCTTTTATACCGACTTCCCCGCTCTTCTTCCAAGCTCTGCCGGTACAGCAGGGTATTACTATATCTGATAGTCGTCCTGTAGCCCATCTCCTGTAGCCCATTTGTCGCCTTAATTTCCTCTCCTTGGTTATAGTAATTTAGCGTGTTCCTTTTAGATTGTTCTTCATACCTTTCGTGAGACTATAGCCTTACTGCTTGGTAGTATAACTATAGCTCGAGTAACGGTAGTTGGTCTTTATAGGTGTGCATGCTGTGTGGTATGGATCTCTGTGTTTGTGTGTGTGGGTCTCGTTTAGGCTAGTCGTTCAGGCGGTATATTTAATTATAAGACGAGTATGTCGTCTTAGTATACACAATAATATTTTCGCGGAGTGTTATTCGAATGATTAATTGCAAAAATGATACAAATTTAATAATACATTAAAATAAGACACCTGGTTTATATATGAAAATTATCAAAAAAAGCAACGGTATACTTTTCTACATATTTCAAGAGCAGGTAGTCCCGGACCCCTGCTGTGTGCCTCTGCGTCGACCCTTACCTAACAAAGCAGCTGCTCGGCGTCGCGTATTTCTAACCTCAAAAGTACAGAGGCAGAGACGGGCAGAATTTTCTTCCAGATTCTATTACAAAACATCGTAAACTATATGCTCCATATCTCAACTTCTTAATTCCCGCTGAATAGATAACTTTTTTGCTAATTTACGGTAAAAATTTTTACAAGAAAAACCATTATGTAGACACATCTTTGACATGATTTCTAACACATGCGAGTATAAATTAATGAAAACGTTATATACGTAAATATTCTACATACCTTTCTTAACACCCTCCATCAAACAGAATTGAAAAAGGACTCTGGAGTAAAAAGTTACACGCACTTGAAGTAGCAGTGAATTTCGAAGTCGCTACTCGTGGTTTACGCTGTGCCGAGAATGGGTAACTTTGAACTATCGTAGCGTCTCAGGTATAAAAGATATATCACTTCCCTTTTGGAATAACAAGCACCGAAGCCCCCTCTACAAGTTTCTATGGTACTAAACTCATTGTTATCAATGTGGTGACTATCATTTTTTCGATTTTTGGCCACCTTTTTTCAGATCTGTCCCACTGTGGGACGGAGCTCTCGCTTGAGTTCTCCTGGCTACGCTATCTACTCGCCAGCCACGCCGCTGCGGTGGAGGTGTCAGTGAGATGCATCTTCGGTGCATCGGTGCATCGGAGCGACGACAGGAGCGTCCCTAGCTAAATTTCAGGGTGCTTTTTAAGTCCCATAGATTTGATATATTTTTATCCATACCACATTGGTCTCTTTTCGATGTGAGATCTTGTTGACTCGGATGCTGGGCTGCTTGAATGTCTGGTGGCTCAGAGGTGGACTTAGGAGATGTTTGTCTTAGCGGCCTCCGAGGTATTAGGCCTTGTCCTTAGTGCAGTGCTGTTCGTATGCTCTTCCTTTGGTTGGCTAGGTGGTCATATTTTGCCAGGTTAGCTGGTCCTCTTTTGGCTGGTAGGCTAGTCTTCCTTCGATTTGCTCGCTGGTCCTGGACATTGGTTAGAATCTGTGAAAAAATTCTCTCCGATTGTCACATTTCGTGCCCTTTTATGCTGGCTCCTCCTGCTCTTCTTCTAAGTTCTGCCTGTATAAAAGGGTATAACTATATTTGATAGTCGTCCTGTAGCCTATCTCCTGTAGCCCATTTATCGTTAATTCCATATCTCCGATTATTGTATTTAACGTGTCCTTTGTTCATTCCTTTTTATACATTATTTAGTACTATAGTAGCTCGAGTAACGGTAGTTGGTTTTCTCGGTACGCTGTTCTTCATAGTGTTGGTAGTATGTATTATAGGTCCCTCTGGCTGTGTATCGGGCGTACTTAGGCTCGTTATTCTCGTGCTTCGCTGTGTATGGGTAATGTGTATCTCAGCTAGTTACGTGGTATTGGTGCTTCGATGTCCCTGTATTGGGTAGATGAGCCGAACTCATCGTCTTAGCACATTGACCTATTTTTCCAAAATTAAGTATGCTCTTAGAGGCTTCATTTCTTCAAATTACTCTATATATTCTTTTTTACACTTTACGCTGAATACTATTCTGCGTCAGCATTAATATTCTATACATTTTTCGAGGTGGTTTGCAAGCATGGTCGCAGTATTTCGTCTCCTCTGGATTGCGTAATTAATGTGCAATGTTTTTTCAATTGTTTCGTTCAATATATTTTTTCTATATGTATATTTATCATGTATTTTCATCTCTGAATGACCCTTTTTTTCTGTTGATAAAATTAGGTCTCCTAAAAACTCTTCTACTTTATTGCAGCTCCCTACCCTGCGTCCCGAGGGGCTCCTTCCCACATTTATTTTCTAGCTAATATTTAGTTTTAACTAGTTATAAGTATTCAAATTCCTCAATGCCTATTAGTGCTCGATAAAGAGCTTCAGGCGGTTCGCGCGCATCGCCTGAGTTTTCCGTCCCTTCCGGACTACAGAGTTGACGGGGGGCTTCTTCTCTATTATCTCGTGAGGTACCGTCCTGGGCTTAGTTCCTGGGCTAGTCGTACGAGGCGGTCGGCCCCTCGCTCGGCGCTAACTGTGCAGACTTCGGTAGTCGATGCTTCGAGACCGTGACCAACTGCCGCTACTTCGAGCGGCTGAGTTCCACCACGGGGCGCTGTACTTTGACCGCCTACTCGGTGGTGTTTATTAAGCTTACTGCACACCTACTGCCGTGTGGCGGTATGATACAGGCGCCCATAATTACTCCGTTACCGAGTTCCATCTTAGAGAGTAGACCGATAAAATTACTCATGGTCGCGGCATAAGCAACAGTCTCGCTGCGTGGCGGCAAGGTAATTTCAATCGATCCGTGCAGGAGCGGCATGCAGCGTCCATACAGTTTGAGCATTTTGCCGTGCAGGATATCTGCCTTGTGGCGTTTGATAAAATCCATTCCAAGTAGTCCGTTGACTCTCAACGGCACGTTGTTCGGAACTATGTAGAACCAATGCTTTACGTTCAGGGCAGGCGTCTCGAGCATGATCTTTGCTATTCCGAGAGAAGTGAATTTTTCGCCCGCCACTCCCTGCAGCTCCATAGCGCAGTGTCCCACTAAGGTCTCTCGCTTGAGGCATCCTTCTTTAATTCTGCTGCACTGAGACCCAGTGTCAGCCTTGATGGTGAGTACCCCGCTCACGGCTAACGATGCGACGATATCAAAGTCACTGGCCATGGCGCTGGATGGCGGCAGCGTTACTTGTAGCAGCTGCAGCGCTGTCCTCTTTTGCCTGCACGCGGGCCTCTCTAGGGCCGTGAGTGTCTTCAAGCTCATCATTCCTAGCGGTTGGGCGTCTGTAATAGCTCGACCCATTCCTGCAGTTACTGTGGTTTTCGCGTTCTTGCTCCCTGAGTCCCTCGGACGTCGGGGCTGCTGCGATGACTGCGCTGGCTCGCTCTTATTCTGCGACAACCTCTTTCTGCAGTCCTTTCACACATTGCCCTTCTTCTGACAGTAGTTGCAGATGATTTTGACGTTGTGTATTGACCTGTTTTCGCTTGGCATCGGTAGGCTCACTCTTCCCGATCTCCGGGTGCAGTCTCGAGCCACGTGCCCTAGCTGCCCGCAGGTGAAACAATTTCCTTCTGCCGGGGTGGTGCGCTTTGGGACCTCCTGGGGTGGCTTGGCACTCCACCTACCCCTCCCTTCGGCTACACCATATTCGTGATTTCGATCGCTCCCGTTACGGACTCGTGGAGAGTGGTGTAGTTGCGTGATCTTACCAGAATTTGGACCTGCCCATGCAGTCCATTTTCGAAGTTGGCCTGGGCGCTCTTTCGCGTTTTCTTTTCGATGATGCGCATTATCGTCACCGTGGCGGCTTCCTCGCAGAGCTTCTTTATGATGTCGACGGTAATACGCTCTGTCCTGCCGGCGTAGACCGCGATATTCTCGCCCTGGCCCTACCGGAGGGAGTTGAACTCTACCTGTAACGCAGGCAGCAACTTCCGCTTCCCGTACAAGGCCTCCAGCTTAGCCTTGAGCTGTGCTACCGAGAGGATGATTTTATGTTTCATCTCTCGGGCTGCCCTACCATCGAGCTTGCTGCTGAGCACCAATTCCAACAGGATCTCGCGATCCCTAGGCGCAGCTCGCTTGAAGACGGTCTCGCAGGATCGTAGGAAGGCGTCCAGCTCGTCAACGTTGCTTCCGTCGAAATGTTTGATGTTTTTTAGGGCCAGCCCTGGGTCAAGCGTCCGACCATGTGTTTCTTGCACTCACGGTTGTTCCCTTTGGAACATACGATCTGCCGGAGGATAACCCGGCTCGTCAAATCGGTTTGCCTCGGCCGCGGCTGTGGTGTCGGGTGTTCTCCCAACCCTGCCCTTTCCAGCCTTCGTATTAGCTCTGCGTTTTGCTCCCGCAGGGACCGGATGAGTTCGAACTTATTTGCTCCTACCTCGTTGAGTGTGTCCGCGATATTCCGCCTTGCCGACGGCGTGTCGCGGCCCTGGACCCTGAGCTCCAGCTCGAGATCTCGCTGAGCCCTCTCGTACTCACGGTGACTCCTGTCGACCGATTCGTAACGCTGCCTTACCCGTTCCAGCAGTGGTGGCTGCGTCGTCGTACCAATAGTTGTCGGGTAACCTACGCAATCTATCGTACGCAGGTGTTCGATCTCCCGCTCGATCATATCCTCGGTGATATGTTCTGGGGTTCGCTCGCCGGTCGCCATAATGAATGGGTCATCGCTGACGGTACTGTCGTGATCCCCAAATGACGCACCCCTAAGTGGATCCAAGCTGAACTGCGCTGTCCGACGGCCTGCGAGGACCTCTTGCCTGTCAGCCGGGATTCGTCCCGTCGCACAGTGGGGCCGAATCCCGAAAAGCTGGTCAAAAGTCGAAAAATGAAGTTTCATTTTATAGGATTTAGAGTACATAGGTGGATAGAGTAATGTTTAAAGAATATAATGGAACATTTTATAAGGGCTAGTGAAGTATACCTGGCAAGTATAAGCCAGTACAAAAGAGACCTTCGCGCAAATAATAGCTCGATCGTTCGAGCTCATATTCAAGCGTCATATTAAAAAATTCGTAGAAAATCGTAAAATTGGTGTTTCTTAATTCTGCAAAATGGAGGTTTCAGGTTGAAGAAAGTAGTTTATTATCATATGCGTCGATAATTATAACAGATACATATAAATTAATAGCTAAACAATGTCTAAAGTAGAAAAAAATGAAAAATGATGTGCAATCATTTTAGAAAAACAAGGAAAAAGTTCAAAGTTCCGCAGTGTTCCGCAACGAAACAAGTTTTAAATTAAAGTTTGTACTGTTATGTAACAAAATGAGTAAAAATCAGCTGCAGCTAGCTGCAACTTTGTTTTTAGTGCACATTTGAATATAAAAAATTACAAATTAACATTGACCACTTGTTGCACGTTTTTTTCAAATGAATATATTTTGTGAAACTTGTTATTCGGGGGAGGGCAAAAAAACAAAATTAAAAATGGTGGATCCAATATGGCGGACGCAATTTTCGAAATCGGTCGGATTCGCTTGAAACTTGTTACTCGGGGGTTTTTGAGATCGCTGAATACGAATCCAGTGTCAAAAAAACAAAATTCAAAATGGCGGATCCAATACGGCGAACATAATTTTCGAAATAAAACCACCATTTTTTATTTTGTTTTTTCTTGCCTATGCAACGTAAATAGTTCCGTAGCATAGTGACTTACACGCTGGACTCGTACATTATTGTTCTCGGTTCAAATCTCGTGTAGGCGTGTGTAAAATTGTAGTTAAATTAATTCAGCAATTTTCATAATTTTAATAATTATTTTAATGTTATAAATAACTTATTTCGTTTTGGAGTATATATTGTTGGATTCTAACATTTATAGAGGATAACGGAACATTTGAAAAGAGTCGACTGTATACATAGACCTACCTGCAATATATAGGTCTACCTATACATAGTGGAACAGATAGACTTTTTGCGAGGGTAATGGAATATTTAAAAAGGGTTGATCACGTCACAAAGGGTTGATAGGCCTACCTGTGGGCATGTGGCAGTTACGAGCAGAGTTGCCTGATACGTATCTTTTTCGCGCATGCTCATTCAGTTTGGCATTCACGTGTTTATCAGTGAAGTACTTAGTTCAACTATTTAAAAGTACATATAGCCCTTATTTTGAAAGAGAGATGTTATTTTTATAGAAATTTAATACCGGCTATGATAAATCAACTAATAATGAATTACTGTCGCTCAATAATTTATTACTGCTTAATTTATCACAAGTTGCGCTAAATTTTTATAAGGATAGTTATTTGTTGGAAAATATATGGGTTCCTTATTGCTATATACATGCCTGGAAATTCTTTCGCATGCACTGCGCATGCCTGAAAAGGGCACGCATCTGGCAAGGGGATATGCTTGATGCAACTCTGGTTACGAGTTACGAGGCAGTGGCGAAGTGATCTTTTTTGGAGTAGCAGCTGTTGTGTTGGATCGTACAAAGTAAAAGAATATTCAAAAGTTTGCCAAACATCGTGAAGTGGATCGTTTTGCAAAATGAACGCTTCAAGTGCAAGTAAGTGCATTATTTTTACATGTTTAACAAATAATAATAAAGATATATTGTTATTATTTATTTTATTCATATTTACACAATGCTTAAAGATTACAAGTGAAAAATAACGTGTAAACGTTTCAGTTAACATACAAAAAAAGTCATGTTTTGTAAACTTTTATTCACAAAATTATTGTAAACTATAGTTTAAATAAATTTTTAGCAAAAGTTTTTGCTTTCATTTCAACGTGTTATAAATTTTAAACTTTCTTTTTTGTTTCAGGTGCTGATAGTACCAAACAAATTTCTGGTTTGTCAAGGGAAGAAATTTTTAGATTACTGAAAGACAACTTAAATGACAGTGCTACAATAGCTTATGAAAAAATTGGAAATAAGTTGTCTACAGAATTACAGCGATCTTTTACGTTATCAGACAATGCGAAATCTGTCGTTCGTATACTATTACATAAATTAAAAGCAAAGTGGCAGGAAGTTTGGCGGATGGAACAAAAATTTCTGGAGAAGAATCAGCAATGGCTAAATGGCATCGTTTATTTCGATGAAAAGAAAAAAGACGGATCACCACAACAAACCACGTCAGATTAAACACATATGGGCCGCCCAAAACAGCAATTTGCACAATCCAGTGAAAGAACGAAGCGAAAGAGAACCGAAGACATTCGATCGGGATCAAGTACTGAAGATCTCTCCTACGCAACACAGATGAATTTACGAATCGAAGGAAACGTGGAAGCTGCTAAAATTGTTAAAGATATAACTTCGAATAGTCCATCTAAAGCTCGAAAGTATAGAAAATCTTTGGATTTTATTCCTGAAGTCACTCTTTCTGCTGATAAAGCTGTTTCACTTGTAATCGAGCAAAAACTATCGCGAAGTCAATACCAGGGATTAAGGAGTATAAGTAAAAAAAAGAAATGTATATTAGTAGTACCAGGTGTATGCATAAGTTTTTTCCGGTTTAACTAAGAGATGGCGCCAGCGAAAAGTATGCAGCGTATTAATTTAACACATACGTCATTTTGTTCGTCTGACATTAACCTACAAACACACACAAGTTGAGTCCGCCAAAAACTAGCGTCTTTGTTTTATCGTTCAGTGATCATGTCGAGTTTTGTGCCTGAAAAAGAACATTTGCGGCACGCATTGCTTTTCTTATTTAATCAAAAGAAAACGGCTGCTGAAAGTCAACGTTTGCTGGTAGAAACATATGGTGAACACGCTCCATCGATTAGAACATGTGAGACATGGTTTCGACAATTTAAAAGTGGTGAAAGACAGTGAGCGCTCTGGTAGACCACAAAAATGCGAAGATGAGCAATTGCAGGAGTTATTGGATGATGACCCAACTCAAACTCAACGGCAATTAGCAGAAGCATTACATGTGTCACAAGGAACAATCAGCAGACGTTTACGAGTAATAGGGAAGATCAATAAACTCGGTAAATGGGTCCCACACGATTTGAATGAACTTCAAATAGAAAATCGCAAAGTCACTTGTGAAGTGCTGCTTCAACGCCACGAAAGGAAATCATTTTTGCATCGAATTGTGACGGGTGACGAAAAATGGATTTATTTTGAAAACCCGAAGCGGAAAAAATCGTGACTTTCACCTGGCGAAGCCGGTCCTTCAACACCAAGGCCAAATCGCTTCGGCAAGAAGACCATGCTCTGTGTCTGGTGGGACCAGAGCGGTATTGTGTATTATGAACTCTTGAAGCCCGGCGACACCGTTAATACACAACGCTATCGCCAACAGATTATTAATTTAAACCACGCATTAATCGAAAGACGACCGGAATGGGCCAGAAGACATGGCAAAGTGAATTTGTTACACGACAATGCGCCGTCTCACACAGCAAAAGCAGTGAAAGACACCTTGAAATCGCTTGGAAGGGACATCCTTCCGCACCCGCCGTATTAGCCAGACCTGGCGCCATCTGACTATCACCTCTTCGCATCAATGGGGCACGCGCTCCCAAAGCAGCACTTCAGCAATTTCGAGGAAGTTGGAAAATGGCTCGACGAATGGTTTGCCGCAAAAGACAAGCAGTTTTTCTGGCATAGTATTCATAAGTTATCTGAAAGATGGGCGAAATGTGTAGAAGCCGATGTCCAATATTTTGAATAAAACAAAAATTAATTTCCCTTGAAAATTACGTGTTTTTTTCTACCAAAAAACAGGAAAAAACTTATGCATACACCTGGTATGTGTACACCTTTGCTCCATCCCACTCCTATCCCCACTCCTTCCCCCACCACGCAGCTACCCCCTCCACGCCACTTTTCCACCGTCGCGCTACCCACTCTGCTTAACCAGTGTCGGTAACGTGGAGATGGTAAAGTGAGGTGGTGTGGGTAGTCTGGTGAACAAGAAAGACTAGAGATAAGAGCAGGATGGAGCAAAGGTGTACACATACTTGGAAAAAGGAAAAAAATTAGGTACTTACCTCTGTTGTTGTTGACGTCCACCTTCCTTCGACGGCGATTTTAAACTCCTGTCTCTCACTATCTCACTCACACAAACACACACACACACGCTCGCGCGCGCGTCAACACTTTCATAACCGAGCATCGTCTGCTTCAGGAAGCTCGGGGTTCTCGAAGCCCTCGTCCACGTCGCCGCCATCGTACCCGATGTCTATTTCGGCACTGAGGACTCCGAAAACCCGCTAGCCTCGTAACGAGGATACATTGCGAAAAATACGTTTTTGACTGCGCGATCACGAAGTTGAAGATAGACTGAATGCTCAGGATGCTGCTGGTTGGTAACACGGTGTTTGAAGATAGCAAACCGCCCTCTGAATCATAACTAAGGTGTCCAGCGCTCTGAATGCAGCGACAGCGGTTTTGCACGTGCGTACCGCTTTGCGCTGTGCTCCTCGCGAAGCGCTTGCTCTGCAGTAAAAGGCGCAGAATATGATACCGTACCGCAAGGGACCTCGATTATAATTTATATATAATTATAAAATAAGAGGCACAGTAAGACGATGTATTTGTTTTTAATTGATCAATATTTTATTTAAATCACTTTACACATATTTACCGTCGTATGCAACATCCCTGCAAACACGGTAATCTTCGCTCGGAGACTCCTCCGCCGTTAAATTTATTTTTATCACTGTCTGATCGTCGAAAGGCTAAAGTTTTGTAATATTCACGTACTAATCTGTCGTTTCTCATTACATTATTGCTAAAGAGATTATTCAATCGCGACATGGTGAAGCCGCACGACATAAGATGCAGGAATACAAGACAATTGTCCACACACATCTGACGTATTACTCTGTAGCTGCTTGACGCCGTACCGATAGAACTTGCAGTTTCTTCGTAGTCGTGCGAGATGTTGCGGTATAACCGGTGGTAGCCCGTAGCTATCAAAGTACATTCCTTTTTCATGTTGGTTAACGTACATGGCGATCCAATGTTCTCCAGGTCCGTCGTGGTTATCCGTGTCAACTACGAGTCCAGCCGGTAACGACCATGCGCGAGGAATTCTGTCAGCAGGGTATACGCCAACGGTTCAAAGTGATAGATACTGCTGACTCTCGTAGATTTGTCTAGTGTTCATGCTGAACACATAGTCAATGATTAAATGAGAGTAGTATGTGTACACCTTTGCTCCATCCCACTCCTATCCCCACTCCTTCCCCCACCACGCGGCTACCCCCACCACCTCACTTTTCCACCGCCGCGCTACCCGCTCTGCTTGACCAGTGCCGGTAACATGGAGATGGTAAAGTGAGGTGGTGTGGGTACCTTGGTGAACAAGGAAGAGTAGAGATAAGAGTAGGATGGAGCAAAGGTGTACACATACTTGGAAAAATGAATAAAATTATGTACTCACCACCACCGCAGCTGTTGTAGGCATCTACCCTCCTGCCAAAGCGATTTTAAACTCCTGTCTCTCGAATGTACTCTCTCACACACGCACACACACACACATACACATGCACAGCGTCTTTAATTCATTACTACGTCCTCGTCAAAGCCCTCGTCCACGGCGTCGATATCGTAGCCGATATCTATCTCATCACCGAGGGCTTCTATAATAAACGCAGCCACATCCACGCGTTCACCGTTCGATAAGCGAACCCGCGGAACGTTATCGCCGGCAAGAGGTCGCATCATGACAGCGATCAAGTCATCTCCGCCGCACGCTTCTTCGACGAGCTGCTCGATACCTGCAACATCCACGCGTTCGAGTCCGTATATGGAAAACTCCATGACAAGAACCGGCAGCATACTTGCTAGAGGATCCGGATGAAATAGGTGAGACCAGTCGATGTAAATAGTTTCGCCGAAATCGACTAGCAACACCTCGCAGTACCCATCAAAGTCCGGGTAAACCACTTCCCCGCGGACAACGTTATTGAAACGAGGCACAATACAGGACATGCCGATATGCAACTCCCCAAGTTCAATGGGTCTTCCACGACGTTCCACTAAATACACACTACGCAGGAGTTCTTCCAGCTCGTCGTATGCATCGCACATTTCCTGCGTACGCAGAAACACACTCATTACACTCTCGACAAACATTAATCGGCACCAAAACGCGTCGCTTAAAATCTCCTTGCCGTATCGTGGATACATATTGCTTTTTATTGTTTCCAAGTAGGATGCCAAAGACAGACTAAATGCTCGAGATGCTACTAGAGAGTATCACGGGCATAAAGATAACAACCTCCTATGAATCATAACTAGGTATCCATCACTTTGAATGCAACGAAAGAGGTATTCGAGCATGCATACCCCGGCGCTATGCTCCTCGCAAAGTGCTTGCTCTGCAGTAAAAGATATAGAATATGATCCCTCACAGAGAGAGAGAGAGAAAGACTTCAATTATTATGCTATAAAAATAAGAGACGCAGTAAGATCAGATATTTTTAAACTAACCAATATTTTATGGAAAGCACTTTATACATTTACCGTCGTATGCAACAGCCCTGCAAACACGGTCATCCACGCTCGGAGATTCCTTCACCGTTAATTTTATTTCTATCGCTATATGGAATTAATTTGTATTATCACTCGTAATATTGGTTTTAAATTATTTTACGCTGTGGACGTTGTCATCATAGTGTACTTCTGGAAAAAGAACGAAACAACTATTTAATTGAGCGCACTGATCAATAAAAAACATCGTGTACAGAATAATCGATATTGTCTTACCTGATATGCCACGCCTCATTATACAAAGTTGGCAGCGTTGATGATCTTCTGCTACCGACGACAACTGCGGATGAGGATGTCGGGTGGCCCTTTTCTTTCCCGAAGTTAGCTCTATCTGTACAGTATATGTATCTTCCTCTCGCTCTCCATGACACGAATAACGAACCCTCGGTGTCGGCTCATATGCAGGGGTTGCTCGCTCTGCAAAGCATTTTTTAATTAAAAATAAATATCACATGATTTTAAATTATTTTATATTTTTTACTTACCAAGTTCTGCTGCTTTGCTGCTAATCGACATTGGCACGTATTCCATGATCTGCTGTGTTAATGAAGCAGAGACGAGCGATCCGTCTTCTTTCTAGCGCAGACCTTTGCTGATGCTTCGGTTTTACGACTGTCTCTCTCTCTCTCACTGTGACTGACATCGGCGTATACTTTATAATATTTCGAGCGAAATGTACACTATATACAATTATTTACAACAGTTTCTTTATCACAAATAGCTGCACATACGTAGAATTATTGCGTTCGCGACGCAACACCCGATGCATGATCAGCGATATGACCACGAAACAGCACAATTATTTCGGACAAAATAATTTTTATAAACTCCGTATCCTCTGGCGTTAGCAAGATCGCGATGTGTTCGAGCGCTTCTTCAAAGAAGTCCTTGGAACCGATGATCTCATACGCTACTGCACGAGGCATTTCACTGACAACTATTTTTTCACGGACATATGATACCACCTCGTGCATACACCTCTGAATCGTTTCACTTTTGCTCTCTAGAGCCTGCATATGAATATCAATTCTTCTACTTATTTCGACGAGCATATCAAATGTAGACCGCTGAAGAACAATGTTTGGAGAGTATTTTCGGAAGCGTTTCCGTTTCGATTCTCCAGATTCCTCTTGATTCTCGTATTCCTCATCAACGCTACCGCTTATTTTACCAAATGACACAGCTCTGTGCTGGTAACACGAGGTTAAAAGTGTGTAATGCGTTGTGTGCTCTATGCGGGTATTACACATTTTCTCGGCATCAGTCCCATGAGCTTCGAAATATTGTTGAACGCGAGAAAAATCACTTTTAAACACTCGCCACTCGTCCGCACTGAGTGTAATTCCGGTAAAAGTATTCGACAATATTTTCACCACTGGTGTAAGAGTACACGTAGAGTTCAACTCGAGCCCGGCGACGATTGATTTACCAAATGATTTATTTAAACCGTACATAACAGGGTTCGCTATATATGACGATATCGCGTGAGACGTAGCACTGTTAGCTGCCATTTTTATTGCTTTCCTGTAGACTGTAACTTTTCGAATGAATCGTCGGTCGTGTTCATACTCCGTTTTATACAGATTTCCCCCACCACCTAATTGCATTGCCTCTTCTTTTGATACTGCAAATCATACGCCTGAAAATTGCTAGCCAATATCCTTTGATATTTGTCGCATTCTCCTCAACAGCCTAGTAACAGCAGCAGATATATCCCAAAACTCTTGCATACTCGCGCACACTTATGCGCACACGCACACATTGACATACAGATAATATGTACCATGAAAACTAAATAATATTCGTCGGTGAAATTTGATGATTTTCCTCATGGGCGAGTGCCTTGAAATTAGATGAAAACAATATGACTTTCAGCAGCGAAACTCGATAACTAAGTACATCATCATCGCTAAATATTTCCCTAGGTCTTGCTTTTGTAAAGCGATCGCGTGCGGCCATCTTCTTGGTTAGTCGTATTCATTACATCGTTGCAGTATATGCAGAGAGAGAGAGAGAGAGAGAGAGAGAGAGAGAGAGAGCTTGTTAAAGGAATATATATAAAAGTGAGCCGCTTTGAAAATTCTCTAGTTAATTGTCTGATTTACTGTGGTTACTACTACTACTACTACTGTGACAGCATAATCATGGTCAGAGTGGTAAAGCGCTCATTGATAAGAAAATTGATAGAGTTTATATTGAAGCGTAGACCGTCGTTGCGTTCGCGCTGGGGTAGAAGAAATTTACAGATCACCCTATGGGAACTTCCGACACAGGCGGTTGTTCGTAAAATTCGCGGTATGCTGTGCGAGTGTCATCAGCGCGATTTAGTTGACGCGTATAATATTGGATTGTTTGATAATCAAATAATTATTGATTCGGTGGTGCGTGTTATTCGTCGACGAGGTTGGCTGAATGAGACTGCTCTGCAACCCATACTCAATGAAAGACGTAAGTAATATACAGCGCTAATTACTTTTATTTTATTTCCTTTATTTCATAAGATTTTTATATAGTTCGACGGTATGAGGACGCAGAAATGGGATCCGACACCTATGATTTCGATGAGGAGGGTAGAACCGATTCAGATGATCATAGCAGGGACAACGATGGCGACAGCACCGTAGGGAATCGCTGGATAAATTTTACCCAGCCATTCTGCGGTTATAAACCTACAAACGGTCTTTTCATGGCAGGCCCCTCGAGAGAACCAGATGAATCCGTCGCAGGCCCATCGCGACAATACAGTTCAAACGATGATGCCAGCAGCAATACAGACAGCGAGGAAGAAGAAGAAGAAGAAGAAGAAGAAGAAGAAGAAGAAGAAGAGGAGGAGGAGGAGCAAGAAGAAGAAGAAGAAGAAGAAGAGGAGGAGGAGGAGGAGGAGGAGCAAGACGTAGACGATGACGACGAGGAGGAGGAGGAAGAGGAGGAGGAGGACCCTGTAGATTCAGGTAAGCTTTTAATAATACAACTACGCTGACAAAAATAAAAAAATTACGCGGATAATAATAGTAAAATGAAAAAGCAGGGTACGAGACGGACCCAAACGTTTTTCGCTTTGCACGATTCACTGTGCCGAGACCGCCGACAATCGAGTTGGTTTACGAAATGCGTCGGCGGTTCCCGGGTGCAGTCGACGGATTCGAGGACTAGAAGCAAATATAAGTTTGTAATTCTTACGTTACACGAATTATATGCATAGTATATAGCCAGCGACAAACAAAAATTTAAAGTAAATTAAATAAAAATTCTAATAAATGGTTTAATTATACCTGCAGGTGGACAGACCGGCGATGGAAGGACTGTTGCACGGGGTGGTGATATTTTGCCTCCTGGTGAACGTTTCGGTATCGACAACGAGCAGAGACGTTATTTTTCACGCTTTAGGATGCAGGGTCGAGAGACAGATTTTTATTTTCGTCAGCCACCGGTCGGTATCGATCATCTGACATGGTTCGAGGGAGGTGTACGAGATGTTCTCACACGTCTTACAGAATCGTGCGAAGGACATGATTATGTGGGTATGACTCTGAGCGTACCGTCTTTTGCGCAAGGACCTGTATGGTTATCATTTCGACCAGCTCGTGACATCGTTCCCGACGATATATGGCGACTAATTAATAGTGTAGCTCAGAGCGCGCGCGAATTTCGAATAGACGCTGGTACATGTAGAATGACGACGTGTATAGTACGAGGCGTCGAAGGAGCCGGTGTGGGCACTAGGCTTACACACGAGTCTATAGCAAAAAAGTCAATTTTACGCATAAGTAATCGCGATAATTTGTGTCTACAACGATCCCTTGTCACTGCCCGAGCGCATGCCGAACGCGGTCAAATACGTACGGGTGTGCTACACAGACGATGGTGTCAAATTCGGAACGGGCTTCGAGGTGCGCAATATACAGCGGCGATAGAGCTCACACGTAATGCAGGGGTAACGACACCGTCTAGGGGGTGTGGTGCGCGCGAAATTCAGCTCTTTCAGGAGTACTTGGTTCACGAGGGTATAGCGATTGTTGTTTATGAATTTCTCACCTTCGGAAAACGCGTTCCGGCTCTGTACGATGGGCGAAAATACGTACTCACTGCAACAGGTAAAATTAATCATACACTCTTTATTCTCTATTACGAGCGTTCTCATCACTATCAACCGATATTAAATCTCGCCGGTGCGCTAGGTAGTCGGGGGTTCTGCACGCAATGTAATTCCAAGTATATTCGAGTACTCGAGCATCGATGTAGCTATCAATGTGCTCGCTGTAAATCCACTTATTGCAACGGTAATAGAGACTCTCAGCCTGAGTATTGCGCAGACTGTAATCGTTCGTTCTTTGGTGCTTTTTGCCTCGCTCATCACAAGAGTGAGGGCTCCGCGGGTATCACGTCTCGTAAATATAGACGGTACAGCGTCTGTAACGCATTGAAAATCTGTAGAGGCTGCTCGCGTATGATTAAAACCACAGATAAAAAGATGCATGTATGTGGTATATCGTTTTGTACTACATGCAAACAAACGCGGCCGACTACGCATGCATGTTTTATAGCACCTCTTAAGAAATCAGATGCGCAAAAGGAGAAGAAAAAAGACAAGTCTTGCACGAGATTTTTATTTTATGATTTTGAGACGCAGCAACACGCGCAATTGCATGATGATAAATCGACACGAATTCACGAACCGAATTTATGTGTCGTACAATGCGTATGTATGGCATGTCTGGATATCACAGATATAGAGACAGATTGTGCTAACTGTGGTAAACGTGAATTCGTGTTTATCGATGATCCTGTTGGGGATCTCGTAAAATTGGCATTATCGCAAAAATTTAAAAAGACCATCTGCATCGCCCATAATGCTAGAGGTTTCGACGCACAATTTATTCTACGGTATTTAATCGAGGTGCAAAAAACACAGCTGCCCTCTCTGATTATGAACGGTACGAAGATTGTCTCGATGAAAATTGGCGATGTCGTTTTTCTCGATAGTCTAAACTATTTACCCATGGCTCTTAGTGCTTTACCTAAGGCCTTTGGTTTCGCTGATGAGATGGCAAAAGGTACATTTCCCCATTTATTCAACACACCGGAATATCAGAATTACTCAGGTCCTCTGCCGGCTTTGCATTTTTACTCACCCGATACCATGTTCTCAGCGGATCGCGAGCGCTTTTTAAAATGGTATGAGGAAGAATCGAGTCGCGTAGATTATAAATTTGATTTTGCGACGCAATTTGTGCAATATTGTCGTACAGATGTTACGGTTTTGAGACGAGCGTGTTTAGCTTTTCGAGAGTTACTTATACGTTGTCGGAGCGTGTGCCCCTTTACAGAAGCATGCACGATAGCATCAGCATGTATGAGAGTATTTCGAAAGAATTTTCTACAGAAAGATCGCATTGCGGTGTTACCACCAGGAGGATATCGCTGGGGCGATAAGCAATCGCGCAAGGCCGTCGTATGGCTCGTATGGCTCGAGCGTGAGCTCAACTGCGTTATCGCTCATGCTGGACGCACGAGAGAGTATCGCCCTCCGGCCGGCCTACCGGCCGTGGACGGTTACTACGTGGATGCGGGGGTCCATCACGTTCTTCAATTTCATGGCTGCTTTTGGCATGGTTGTCCACGATGTTATCGCGTGAATAGAGATGCTCGAACTAAATTCGGTGATACAATGGATGAGCGATACGAGCGTACCATTCTTATTTCCGGGCGAATCAGATCGAAAGGGTACACTCTAACCGAAATATGGGAATGCGATTTTGACAGATTACTCGAGAATAACGAGGAAATGTCGATATACGTGAAAAATCACGCCATGGTCAAGCAGGCGCCTCTCGAACCACGCGATGCATTCTTTGGCGGTCGAACGGAAAATTTTGTAAGCTTGTACGACGTCGCGAACGGGGAGCAGATACGCTATGTGGATGTTTGCTCGCTGTATCCGTGGGTATGTAAGAATGGAAAATATCCCGTTGGACACCCGAAATTGTACGTAGGTGACGAGTGTCGAGAACTCGTAGGACTTGAAAACGATCTAAGTGTCGTCGAGGGTCTCGTGAAGTGTACCGTGCTGGCACCGCGCGATTTGTATATACCCGTACTGCCTGTTCGCATGCATGGGAAACTACTGTTCCCCCTGTGTAGAACGTGCTGTACAGATATGGACACATCCGAGGTTTGTACACACGATGACACGACTGAGCGAGCGTTTGACGGCACATGGGTCGTGGACGAACTGAGAAAAGCTGTGTCGCTCGGATATAAAGTGACGCGTATCTATGAAATTTGGCAATACGTTGTTACGCAGTATGACTCGACAACGCGACGAGGCGGTCATTTTGCCGAGTACATCGATACATTCCTAAAAATAAAACAGGAGGCGAGTGGTCCGCCAACAGAGTGTAACGATGACGAGGAAGCAATAGAGCGTTTTATAGCATTGTACAAGGAGTCTGAGGGTGTATATCTCGAGCGAAGTGCTTTGCAGCCAAATCCGGGTTTACGTTCACTAGCGAAATTGGCTCTTAATTCATTCTGGGGAAAGTTTGGTCAACGAGAGAATCTCACGAAAACCGTTATCGTCTTCACGCGCGCGGAGTTAATGAATTTACTAACGAGTCCGGAGATTGAGGTGACGGGGATGCTACCGGTTAATCACAAGATTATGTATGTAAACTATGTGAGCAACCGCGATGCTATCCAACCATCACCGACATCAAACGCCGTGATTGCAGCATACACGACGGCACAGGCACGCCTAAAATTATACAGTTATCTTGAGGGGCTCGGGCGGCGAATATTGTACTGCGATACGGACTCCTGTATTTACGTGAGCCATCCCGGTGGTAACGAGTTTGAGCCACCAATCGGTCAATTTCTAGGAGATCTTACGGATGAATTAAGTGAATACGGGCCTGGTAGTTATATAACTTCGTTCGTTTCGGGTGGACCAAAATTTTACGCATACCTTGTTCGTAAACCCGACGGTACGATTATTGAAAAATGTAAAGTGAAGGGTATCACGCTAAACTTTGCGAATAGCCGTCACGTAAATTATAACGCATTACGATCTTTCGTGACAGGAGCAAGGAGCGTACCTATTATTTTAAAATTCGACGCTATTCGACGTACGGAATTTCATCATGTAGTAACGCGTAAAGAAACGAAATCATGCGAGCCTGTTAACACGAAGCGAAAACGGCACGGGCTGTACTCTACTGTACCGTATGGCTATTGTGAAACACGCTAATTAGTATAACGCAAAAAGTATATAGTTTTACGGGTGAATTCGCGATATTTAAAAATAATCTTTTTGTCTAATTTCATGTAACATATTTACTGTGTACAATACATTGAAAAATTGATTTATCATGTATAAAATCGTTATCGGATCGTTCTTTTTGTGCTGCTATTCGTAACAGTAGCTGCTATCTCTCTACCGTTCCCTTTTGTGCTGACTTTCTCATCGTTGATTCCTTTTGTCCCGTCTTTCTTATCGAGTGTTTCCTTTTGTTCTGGCTTTCTAGTGCTACATCCGTGGATATAATATCGTTGTTTAGAATTTGATGATTCGTAAAATTTGTATATAGAGATGTATGCATAGTGAAATAAAAATATTGCTTTATTTGTGAGAAATATAAAAATTATCGTTATTTAATATACATACAGCGTAAACGCCAGCTTATACCGCGGGCCCGCGCCTCATCAGCTAGTGCAGGCGCGCCGCGTCTTATCAGCTCTTTAAGGCCGCGAAAATAGCTGATGCCGCGGGGTCGCCCCCGCCGCCGCCGCCGCCGCAGCCGCAGCCGCGGTATAAGCTTATTTAAGAGTATGCTGATTGATTTTGATAGACACTCATCGATATGGATACACGTTGGAAACATCCATGGACAGCTGTGATAAGCGGTCCTACGGGATGTGGTAAAACATATTTTGTAAAAAAATTCTTTAAATACATGCGCGAAATGACGGATGTCCCGTTCGAGCGTATACTTTTTTATTACTCAGAGTGGCAGTCCGGGTATTCAGAGTACGGTGATAAAATCGAATTTCGCGAGGGTTTACCGCAAGCAGTAGACTACTCGAATGACGCAAGACCTAAACTTGTGGTCATTGACGATCTAATGCGCGAGGCATCCAACAATACTGTGGTCGATCTTTTCACCAAGGGTAGCCATCATAAAAATCTTAGTGTCATTTTCATCACGCAAAATCTCTTCCATCAGGGTCACGGGCAGCGCGATATCTCCTTAAACGCTAATTATATCATTGTCTTCAAAAATCCGCGAGATCGCGCGCAAATTCAGCACCTAGCCCGCCAGGTATGTCCCGAGAATCCGCGATTTTTGCAGGAAGTATATTTCGATGCAACAGCCGCACCGCACGGCTATCTATTATTCGACTTGAAACAATCGACGCCTGATAATTGTCGATTTCGCGCCTGTATATTTCCCGATGACCAATACCATTACGTTTACGTGCCTCAAAAAGCAATAAAAGTTCGCGATGCATCGCGCGATGTACCAGTAATGCGCTTGTAATGGCGTTGCGCGGACCTCTCGATAAAAAGCAGATAATTATATTGCAAGCGTTGTGTTATCTGAAGCAAGAGCAACGACGTGCAATTTTGCGCAAAGCAGATGTAGCGCTTGTACGCTGTATATGCGAGTGTGCTCTAAACGTTTTACAGGGAAACGTGAGTCTGAACAACGTGCAAAAGAATCATCTTCGGAGGCACGCGACAATTCTTCGACGACTAGCCGCCAAAAGGGGAAATTGGAGCGGTAAGAGGAAGATCATCGTCGAGCACTGTGTCGGATTTCTCAAGTTGCTTCTTGCGCCTGTCTTGGCCTACGCGAGACATGGAGTATGCCAGAAAGATGGTACTTATTCCTCATGATAACATACAACGTCTCGCTGGACTCGCCACTACTGCCGCTGCTGCTACTACTACTACTACTACTAGTGCAGACCCGCTGCCTTCCGTACAGACTACCGGTACGCCATTATCGCGCCTCGACTCTGAGCTGAGTGAAATTCTAAACTCTCACTCGTACAAGAGCGAGAGAGAGAAGTGGATAGCGTACCAACAGGTTTTACAGCGTTATCTTCACATGGTCGAATACGATAATGCCGTACCGAATATTTCATCAAAACGAAAAGTAGCAACACTCGATAGCCACGAGAATAAATCCGACGACGATTTAATGAACAAAGTTAAATCGCGGCTCAATGACACACTTATTATCGATAGCGTACCAAAAAAATTTAAATCTAAAGCAATATCGTTGCTTCGCAATTTGCATCGCAGCGCCGTTGGTAAAAAAATGACATGGGATCGTAACGGCGTTGTTTCCATAGACGGCAGAAGAATTTCAAATTCCAATATCGTTGATCTTGTTAACGATGCTATGCGAGCTAGAAAACGCGAGAAACCCATCGGACGATCTCACTTTGCCAAACTCCTGCGAGCGATACAGATGCCGCGTGAATTTATCGGTAACCCCGCGTTACTACATGAGCCTACACCTACATCATCGTCGACACCACAGCGGCGTCTTATTTTACCGCGCGAAAACGATAGTAGCAGCAGCAGCAACGGTAGCAACAACAACAACAACGACGACGACGAGGCCGAGACCGCACACTCAAACAGAGATTTAATGCTCACGGCTGAAAACGACATCATCGAGGGGAAGGAGGGGAATGAAGAAGAGGACGAACAATTGCAAAACTTTGCACAAGTAGAATATCGACCACCCACACAGTTAGAAAAGAAAAAGAAAAAGCATCCATTTAACTGGTCATCGCTAAAATTATGAAAATTCTTCAAAAAATCTATTATGACACCGCTCATCCTGCTTCCTATTCTCGAGCAAAAAATTTGGCCCAGGTGGATCGTAGAGTAGCGCGAAAAAATGTTTTACCATGGCTCGAGACACAGGATTCATATAACATGCATCGCCTCGTACGACGACGATTTCCCCGTCGTACGTACAGTGTGAGTAATATAGACGATGTATGGGAGGCTGATTTAGCTGATCTTCGCTCGATAGCCACGTACAACGATGGGTACGCGTATCTGCTTGTTGTTATTGATGTGTTGAGCAAATACGCGTGGGTCGAGGCTTTGCGTGACAAAACGAGCGCAAACGTGGCCCGCGGTCTCACACGCATACTCGCGCGCAGTAACAATCGTCGCCCTCAACAATTGCAAACTGATCGAGGCAAAGAATTTATCGGCGCACCGTTTCAGCAAATTCTCAAGAAAAAGAATATCGATTTTCGCGCTGCTCGTAACCCTGATATAAAAGCCTCGATTGCCGAACGCTTTAATCGAACAATAAAAGAGCGAATGTGGCGCTACTTTACATACACGCGAAATAAGCGTTACATCGATGTTTTACAAAATTTTTTATATGCTTATAATCACACTAGACACAGCGGAACGCGTATTCCTCCGAGCGAGGTAACCCTCGAAAATGCCTCTATAGCCCGAGACAATTTAGCACGGCGTTACGAGCGTAACGCGAAAAAAATTAAAAAGCCTAAATACAGCGTCGGTGACTTGGTACGTATCAGTACAGCTAAAGCAGCTTTCGTGAAAGGATACGAGCGTGGTTGGAGTAACGAATTATTCAAGATTGAACGAATATCGGTGAATCGAGAGCCATTCGTGTATATTTTACACGATCTGAATAACGAGACTATCGACGGTATTTTCTACGAGGCAGAATTATCACGAGTACGAGCGCCTCCGTCACCCGAGAAGACGGAAGAGAAGAAGAGGACAAAGAAGAAGAAGAAGAACGCTCGGGATCATCGTCCGTGATAAATATGAGCTCCAAGGATAGCTCTTTCTTTGTCGTACTACCGAGCAACAGTAGTATGCAGTATTTTCCGGATAATACGACGACGAAATTTATTACAAAACTACCACGTCAGATACGCCTGCACGGAGAATGGGCTGTTTCTCTTGTGGAAATTGCTTATCCGATGACTCTTTTACATGTTCCTACTGTAGAAAATCTCGTAACTTTTGAGGATGGTGATTATGATTTATCGGGTTTAAATCTTTTAACACGGAGGAGCACTGATAGAGACCAAGTAGCACCTGGTGTATATCGCTCTATAGACGCTCTTTTGGAGAGTATAAATCAGTTACCTCACGTGGCCGATCATTTGCGCTTTAAATCGCTTCCGAGCGGGCAGGTCGAAGTGGCACGCGTATGCGACGATCTACGCTACCACGACTTTCGCGTATCGCCCGCTATCGCAAGGCTACTAGGATTCTCAGAAGAGGCTTGTAGCCCCGTAATGATAGAACCGCATTGCGAATACACAGGGTCGAGGCCTGCATCTCTCACCGGTGCTATACCGGGCAGCATGTTTTTATACACAGATATCTGCGAGAGCTATATTACAGGCGATGTACAAACACCCCTCTTACGAGTTGTTCCCATTGATACTGATGACTGTCCGTATGGTTCGATAAAAATTAAATCTTTTTCAACGCCACGATATATACCTCTCTTGCGCAATAATTTACACACTATCGAGATCGATATAAGAGACGAATTTGGGGATCCTATACCATTCGAGCAGGGAACGTTGACTGTGACACTACATTTCAAAAGGTCCCGCGATTGATTACACCACTATGGATGATATTGACAGTGTGCAGCACGGATGGGGTCGTCGTGGGTACGGTGGTATTAGCCATGTTTATATCGGAACACCTAATCAGCGAGGACACGGTATCGGTAGCTTTCTCGGGGGCCTGTTTCGTCGAGTGTTACCGCTTTTAAAGAAGGGCGCTAAAGCAGTTGGAAAAGAGGCGTTGCGTGCTGGTGTAAACGTGGCCGGTGATATCCTCGATAGAAATATAGCTGTGAAAGATGCTATTCGCGAGAGAGCGCGAGAATCAGGCAGTAATCTCAAACGCAAAGCCTCTGAAAAAATTGACACTCTCATGCGGGGGTCTGGTTATAAAAAGCGCTAAATTTCACGTACTCCTCATTCATCGAACGAACGTAAACCACGACGTATCTCTCGTAAAAATAAAAGTGTAATAAAGAGAAAAACAATAAAGAAGAAGAAGAATAATAAGAACAATAAGAAGAAGAAGACGCGTCAACGAACAGTTGCAGATATTTTTGGATAGCTGAAACAAGATGGCTTTTCTACATGCGCACTCGTGCGAGTGTCTTAAATCGGAACTTGAATTATTTTCACTCCCACCGACGCAAACTACTATCGAAGGCTCCAATTGGGTGTATTACAAACCAATATCTTCGCTAACAGATGATTCACCGATTGAATTTGTTATCCCCGGACAGGGTGATGAGTATATCGATCTCGCGCATACTATGCTTAGTCTGAGAGTGAAAATAACATCTCCTACCGTTACGGAAATTGCCGCGGACACATCGTCGAAAGTAAGTGCGGGCCCTGTAAACAATCTCTTGCATTCTATGTTTAATCAGGTGGATGTATACCTGAATCAAAAATTAGTTTCACCTCCAAATAATGCCTACGCTTATCGAGCGTACATAGAAACACTTTTGAATTACGGTCCAGCAGCAAAAAATTCGCATCTCACGAGCGTTCTCTGGTACGACGATACGCCTGGGAAAATGGATGATATAACATCGGAAAATACGGGGCTTGCGAAGAGAAAACAATTTTTAAATGTCGAAAAAACTGTAGACTTGCTCGGGCATCTGCATTGCGATATATTCAATCAGGAGCGGTTCCTATTAAACGGTGTCGAGATGCGTCTACGGCTGGTTCGGTCTAGAGATTCATTTTGTCTTGTGGGGAATACAAAGAATGGTCAATGCGGCTTAAAGATTCTCGAGGCATCGCTTCTCGTTCGTAGAACAAAAATAGCTCCTGGTGTGCTGCTCTCACATGCTAGAACTCTGGCAAAATCTACGGCTAAATATCCTCTTACGAGAGTCGAGGTAAAAGCCGTTTCAATACACTCGGGTGTTCATGGAGAGACTATCGATAATATCGTGTTAGGTCAGTTGCCGAAGCGTATAATTATCGGTTTTGTCGATAACAAAGCGTTTAACGGTGACTTCAGTATGAATCCGTTCAATTTCCAAAATTACAAGATAAATTATCTCTCGTTGTATGTAGATGGTGCTCAAATACCTTCGAAACCGTTACAACCTGATTTCACGAAAAATCATCTATATGTGGATGCTTTTCAAACGTTGTTTTCGGGCACTGGAATACATTTCTTGAACGACGGTAATTCGATCGATCGCGATAATTATCGCGATGGATACTGTCTGTTTGCTTTTGATTTGACACCCGATCTTTCGGCGAACAGCAATACACATTGGAATTTAATAAAGCACGGTAGTGTGAGAATAGAGGTACGATTTGAGGATGCGCTTGCTTCAACGATAAATTGTGTAGTCTACGCGGAATATGATAATGTCCTTGAAATTGATGCCTCTCGGCAGGTAATGGTGGATTTTACCGGATAAGCGAAAATGTGCTGATGTCGGCATAAAATTATTTCGTGTTAAGACACGTAGAAGCGTGTCCGCGAGTAACTAATCAGTCGAACTCGGTCATCTGTACGGATTAGACGCGAAAATGGATATCGTCGTGGATATACAGGGAATGCGTGGTAAAGACTCGGAATTTATTCCGAAAGAAATTGCCGTGGTAGCAGTGGATAGACCGTACTCTGCTCATTGGATCGTTGCACCGCCGTGTCACTTTGCCGAATTACCACAGCAATCGAGAAGCCAGAATAATTTTCTCTCGAAATATTTTCACGGTATGGAGTGGTACGAGGGCGATGTGAGCTGTAAACAGGTATACGCTAACTTGCGTGAAATTTCGCGAAAATCAAGACGCATCTATACGCGCGGTCACGAGAAGGCTATACTTCTTTGCGATATCACGAGTCGTGAAATTTCCAACCTGGAGGATGAGGAGGGCGCCCCATCGTACACATTTATGCCGAAATCTTTGCGAAAATGCTTCAGACACGCTATGATAAACGATACAGCGTCTTCGCATTGTGCAATGCGCCAGGCTTTCCAAATAAAAAATTGGCTTCGCGAACATCCATTTAAAGGAGAATCATACATGGATGTTTGGTCAGCAGACGAAGAGGAAGAGAATAAAAAAGAGGAGAAATCTTCATCGTGTGGTCGTGACACGATCGACGATGCTGTGAAATAAATTTTGCATATATACGTCTTTCAAAGCGTATCGGTCATCATTTAATCATTGACTATGTGTTCAGCATGAACACTAGACAAATCTACGAGAGTCTGCAGTATCTACCACTTTCAACCGTTGGCGTATACCCGGCTGACAGAATTCCGCGTGTATGGTCGTTACCAGCCGGACTCGTAGTTAACACGGATAACCACGACGGACCTGGGGAGCATTGGATCGCCATGTACGTTAACCATCATGGAAAAGGAATGTACTTTGATAGCTACGGGCTACCACCGGTTATACCGCAACATCTCGCCCGACTACGAAGAAACTGCAAGTTCTATCGGTACGGCCTCAAGCAGCTACAGAGTAATACGTCGGATGTGTGTGGACAATTTTGCATCGTATTCCTACACCTTATGTCGTGCGGCTTTACCATGTCGCGATTTAATAATCTCTTTAGCGATAATGTAACGAAAAACGACAGATTAGTGCGTGAATATTACAATGCTTTTGCCTCTCGACGATCAGACAGTGATAAAAATAAATTTAACGGTAGAGGAGTCCCCGAACGAAGATTACCGTGTTTGCAGGGATGTTGCATACGACGGTAAATATCTGTAAAGTGATTTAAATAAAATATTGATTAATTAAAAACAAATACATCGGTTTACTGTGTCTCTTCTTTTATAATTATATATACATTATAATCGAGGTCTCTCGCGGCACGGTATCATATTCTGCGTCTTTTACTGCAGAGCATTCGCTTCACGAGAAGCACAGCGCAAAGCGGTACGCACGTGCAAAACCGCTGACATTGCATTCAAAGCGTTGCACACCTAGTTATGACTCAGAGGGGGGTTTGTTATCTTCAAACACTATGATCACCGCCAGACTCATCCGGAGCATTCAGTCTGTCTTTAGCAGTGCACGTCGCTAGTTTAAATATAAAAAATGTATCCGCGAAATGATAACTTCGCGCTAGCCGCGGCTTTTGTGTTTCGGGTGGTTTGCGGTGCGTGGGATAACGCGTTATTCCTGCGCACTGAGTTAATGTGTGCTGCGTGGCTGAGATTAGAGGACGATTTGGAGCGACTATATATTGACAGAATTGTGGACAGGAGTGTTTTTAAATTTGAGGAGTTGTGTGCGGGAGCCTCATGCGTCGTTGTGCGGCATCAAAGGGCTCTGCGCGGTGAGATCGTAAACATGGACGATGACGGGTGCTGCGAGGTGCTGCTTGTCGATATCGATGAATCGGTATACGTCGATTGGCAGCAACTATATCACCCCGAGCCACTGATTAGCGAGTTACCCGTGTTGCTCGTGGAGTGCACGATATTCGGCCTCGATCATTTAATTGACGAGGACGGAAATCTAGATCGAATCGATGTAACGCGCGGTAACGATACGTTGATCGGGATACGTATCCCCACCCCTGCCGATGCCCACGCTCCATGGGTGCGGGTAATTCGTATTACCAGGGCGCGTAGCTGCGGCTTTTGATGCGTGGGTGAGCGTGTGCGTGCGTGACTGAGTGAGTGAGTGAGTGAGAGAGAGAGAGAGAGAGAGAGAGAGAGAGAGAGAGAGGGAGTGCATATGTGTGTGTCCTGGACTAAATATTGTGCCCGTCACCCTGGAGAGTCGTCGCAGATGCCGCCAACACAAGGGTGAGTTGAAAATTTTATTCCAAGTATGTGTACACCTTTGCTCTATCCTACTTTTATCTCTACTCTTCCTTGTTCACCAAGGTACCCACACCACCTCACTTTACCATCTCCATGTTACCGGCACTGGTCAAGCAGAGCGGGTAGCGCGGCTGTGGAAAAGTGAGGTGGTGGGGGTAGCCGCGTGGTGGGGGAAGGAGTGGGGATAGGAGTGGGATGGAGCAAAGGTGTACACATACTACTAATGAGGACCGATACGCTTTGAAAGACGTATATATGCAAAATTTATTTCACAGCATCATCGATCGTGTCACGACTACATGATGAAGATTTCTCCTCTTTCTTATTCTCTTCTTCTTCGTCTGCTGACCAAACATCCATGTATGATTCTCCTTTAGACGGGTGCTCGCGAAGCCAATTTTTTATTTGAAAAGCCTGGCGCATTGCACAATGCGAAGACGCTGTATCGTTTATCATAGCGTGTCTGAAGCATTTTCGCAAAGATTTCGGCATAAATGTGTACGATGGGGCGCCCTCCTCATCCTCCAGGCTGGAAATTTCATGACTCGTGATATCGCAAAGAAGTATAGCCTTCTCGTGACCGCGAGTATAGATACATCTTGATTTTCGCGAAATTTCACGCAAGTTAGCGTATGCCTGTTTACAGCTCACATCGCCCTCGTACCATTCCAGACCGTGAAAATATTTTGAGACAAAATTATTCTGGCTTCTTGAATGCTGTGGTAATTCGGCAAAGGGACACGGCGGTGCGACGATCCAATGAGCAGAATACGGTCTATCCACTGCTACCACGGCAATTTCTTTCGGAATAAATTCCGAGTCTTTACCACGCATTCCCTGTATATCCACGACGATATCCATTTTCACGTCTAATCCGTACAGATGCTCGAGTTCGACTGATTAGTTACTCACAGACACGCTTCTACGTCTCTTAACACGAAATAATTTTATGCCATCAGCACATTTTTCGTTTATCCGGTAAAATCCACCATTACTTGTCGAGAGGCATCAATTTCAAGGCCATTATCATATTCCGCGTAGACTACACAATTTATCGTTGAAGCAAGCGCATCCTCAAATCGTACCTCTATTCTCACACTACCGTGCTTTATTAAATTCCAATGTGTATTGCTGTTCGCCGAAAGTTCGGGTGTCAAATCAAAAGCAAACAGACAGTATCCATCGCGATAGTTATCGCGATCGATCGAATTACCGTCGTTCAAGAAATGTATTCCAGTTCCCGAAATCAACGTTTGAAAAGCATCCACATATGGATGATTTTTCGTGAAATCAGGTTGTAACGGTTTCGAAGGTATTTGAGCACCATCTACATACAACGAGAGATAATTTATCTTGTAATTTTGAAAATTGAATGGATTCATACTGAAGTCGCCGTTAAACGCTTTGTTATCGACAAAACCGATAATTATACGTTTCGGCAATTGACCTAACACGATATTATCGATAGTTTCTCCATGAACACCAGCGTGTTTTGGAACGGCTTTTACCTTGACTCTCGTAAGAGGATATTTAGCCGTAGATTTTGCCAGAGTTCTAGCATGCGAGATAAGCACACTAGGAGCTATTTTTGTTCTACGAACGCGAAGCGATGCCTCGAGAATCTTTAAGCCGCATTGACCATTCTTTGTATCCCCCACAAGACAAAATGAATCTCTAGACCGCACCAACCGTAGTCGCATCTCGACGCCGTTTAATAGGAACCGCTCCTGATTGAATATATCGCAATGCAGATGACCGAGCAAGTCTACAGTTTCTTCGACATTTAAAAATTGTTTTCTCTTCACAAGACCCGTATTTTCCGATGTTTTATCATACATTTTTCCAGGGGTATCGTCGTACCAGAGAACACTCGTGAGATGCGAATTTTTTGCTGCTGGACCGTAATTCAAAAGTGTTTCTATGTATGCTCGATAAGCGTAGGCATTATTTGGAGGTGAAACTAATTTTTGATTCAGGTATACATCCACCTGATTAAACATAGAATGCAAGAGATTATTTACAGGGCCGGCACTTACTTTCGATGCTGTACCCGCGGCATTTTCCGCAGTAGGAGATGTTATTTTCACTCTCAGACTAAGCATGGTATGCGCGAGATCGATATACTCATCACCCTGTCCAGGAATAACAAATTCAATCGGTGAATCATCTGTTAGCGAAGATATTGGTTTGTAATACACCCAATTGGAGCCTTCGATAGTAGTTTGCGTCGGTGGGAGTGAAAATAATACAAGTTCCGATTTAAGACACTCGCACGAGTGCGCATGTAGGAAAGCCATCTTGTTTCAGCTATCCAAAAATATCTGCAACTGTTCGTTGACGAGTCTTCTTCTTCTTCTTATTGTTCTTATTATTCTTCTTCTTCTTTATTGCTTTTCTCTTTATTACACTTTTATTTTTACGGGAGATACGTCGTGGTTTTCGTTCGTCCGATGAATGAGGAGTTCGCGAAATTTTGCGCTTTTTATAACCAGACCCCCGCATGAGAGTGTCAATTTTTTCAGAGGCTTTGCGTTTGAGATAACTGCCTGATTCTCTCGCTCTCTCGCGAATAGCATCTTTCACAGCTATATTTCTATCGAGGATATCACCGGCTACGTTTACACCAGCGCGCAATGCCTCTTTACCAACTGCTTTAGCGCCCTTCTTTAAAAGTGGTAACACTCGACGAAACAGGCCCCCGAGAAAGCTGCCGATACCGTGTCCTCGTTGATTAGGTGTTCCGATATAAACATGGCTAATACCGCCGTACCCGCAACGGCCCCATCCGCGCTGCACACTGTCAATATCATCCATAGCGATGTAATCAATCGTGGGACCTTTTGAAATGTAGTGTCACAGTCAACGTTCCCTGCTCGAACAGTATAGGATCCCCAAATTCGTCTCTTATAACGATCTCGATAGTGTGTAAATTATTGCGCAAGAGAGGTATTTATCGTGGCGTTGAAAACGATTTAATTTTCATCGAACCATACTGACAGTCATCAGTATCAATAGGGACAACTCGTAAGAGGGGTGTTTGTACATCGCCTGTACTATAGCTCTCGCAGATATCTGTGTATAGAAACACGCTACCTGGTATAACACCGGTGAGAGATGCTGGCCTCGACCCTGTGTATTCGCAATGCGGCTCTATCATTACATACCTACAAGCCTCTTCCGAGAATCCTAAGAGCCTCGCGATAGCGGGTGATACGCGAAAGTCATGGTATCGTAGATCGTCGCATACGCGGGCCACTTCGATCTGCCCGCTCGGAAGCGATTTAAAGCGCAAATGACCGGCCACGTGAGGTAGCTTATTTATACTCTCCAAAAGAGCGTCTATAGAGCGATATACACCAGGTGGAACTTGGTCTCTATCAGAGCGTCTCCGTGTTAAAAGATTTAAACCCGATAAATCATAATCACCATTCTCAAAAGTTACGAGATTTCCTACAGTAGGAACATGTAGAAGAGTCACCGGATAAGCAATTTCCACAAGAGAAACAGACCATTCTCCGTGCAAACGTGTCTGACGCGGTAGTTTTGTAATAAATTTTGTCGTCGTATTATTCGAAAAATACTGCATACTACTGTTGCTCGGTAGTACGACAAAAAAGAGCTATCTTTGGAGCTCATATTTATCAGGGACGGTGATTCCGTGCGTTCTTTCTCTTTGTCCTCTTCTTCTTCTCTTTCGTCTTCCCAGATGACGGAGGTACTCGTACTCGCGATAATTCTGCCTTGTAGAAAATACCGTCGATACTCTCGTTATTCAGATCGTGTAAAATATACACGAATGGTTCTCGATTCACTGATATTCGTTGAATCTTGAATAATTCGTTACTCCAACCACGCTCATATCCTTTCACGAAGGCTGCTTTAGCTGTACTGATACGTACCAAGTCACCGACGCTGTATTTAGGCTTTTTAATTTTTTTCGCATTACGCTCGTAATGCCGTGCTAAATTGTCTCGGGCTATAGAGGCGTTTTCGAGAGATACTTCGCTCGGGGGAATACGCGTTCCGCTGTGTCTAGTGTGATTATAAGCATATAAAAATTTTTGTAAAACATCGATGTAACGCTTATTTCGCGTGTATGTAAAGTAGCGCCACATTCGCTCTTTTATTGTTCGATTAAAGCGTTCGACAATCGAGGCTTTTATGTCAGGGTTACGAGCAGCACGAAAATCAATATTCTTTTTCTTGAAAATTTGCTGAAACGGAGTGCCGATAAATTCTTTGCCTCGATCAGTTTGCAATTGCTGCGGGCGACGATTGTTACTGCGTGCGAGTATGCGTGTGAGACCGCGGGCCACACTTGCACTCGTTTTGTCACGCAAGGGCTCGACCCACGCGTATTTGCTCGACACGTCGATAACAACAAGCAGATATGCGTACCCATCGTTGTACGTGGCTATCGAGCGAAGATCAGCTAAATCAGCCTCTCATACATCGTCTATATTACTCACGTTGTACATACGACGGGGAAATCGTCGTCGCACAAGACGATGCATGTTATATGAATCCTGTGTCTCGAGCCATGGTAAAATATTTTTTCGCGCTACTCTTCGATCCACCAGGGCCAAATTTATTGCTCGAGAATAGGACGCAGGATGAGTGGTGTCATAATAGATTTTTTGAAGAATTTTCATAATTTTAACGATGACCAGTTAAATGGATTCTTTTTCTTTTTCTTTTCTAACGGTGCACGAGATCGATATTCTACTTGCGCGATGTTTTGCAATTGTTCGTCCTCTTCTTCATCCCTCTCGTCCCCCTCGATGATGTCGTTTTCAGCCGTGACCATTAAATCTCTGTTTGAGTGTGCGGTCTCGGCCTCGTTGTTGTTGCTACTGTTGCTGCTGTTGCTGCTGCTACTATCGCTTTCGCGTGGTAAAATAAGACGCCGCTGCGGTGTCGAGGATGATGGAGGTGTAGGCTCGTGTAGTAACTCGGGATTGCCGATAACTTCGCGTGGCATCTGTATCGCTCGCAGGAGTTTGGCAAAGTGAGATCGTCCGATGGGTTTCTCGCGCTTTCTAGCTCGCATAGCACCGTTAACAAGATCAACGATATTGGAATTTGAAATTCTTCTGCCGTCTTTGGAAACAACACCGTTACGATTCCCTGTCATTTTTTTACCAACGGCGCTACGATGCAAATTGCGAAGCAACGATATTGCTTTAGATTAAAATTGTTTTGATACCCTATCGATAATAAGTGTGTCATTGAGTCGAGATTTAACTTTGTTCATTAAAACGTCGTCGAATTTATTCTCGTGACTATCGAGTATTGCTATTTTTCGTTTTGATGAAATATTCGGTACTGCATTATCGTACTCGACCATATGATGATAACGCTGTAAAATCTGCTGGTACGCTATCCATTTCTCTCTCGCTCTTATACAAGTGAGAGTTTAGAATTTCACTCAGCTCAGAGTCGAGGCGCGATACTGGCGTACCGGTAGTCTGTACGGAGGGCAACGGGTCTGCACTAGTAGTAGTAGTAGTAGTAGCAGCAGTAGTGGCGAGTCCAGCGAGACGATGTATGTTATCATGAGGTATAAGTACAATCTTCCTGGCATATTCCATGGCTCGTGTAGGCCAAGTCAGGCACAAGAAGCAACTTGAGAAATCCGACACACTGCTCGACGATGATCTTCCTCTTACCGCTCCAATTTCCGCTTTTGGCGGCTAGCCGTCGAAGAATTGTCGGGTGCCTCCGAAGATGATTGTTTTGCACGTTGTTCAGACTCACGTTCCCCTGTAAAACGTTTAGAGCACACTCGCATATACAGCGTACGAGCGCTACATCTGCTTTGCGCAAAATCGTACGTCGTTGCTCTTGCTTCAGATAACATAGCGCTTGCAATATAATTATTTGCTTTTTATCGAGAGGTCCGCGCAACGCCATTACAAGCGCATTACTGGTACATCGCGCGTCGCATCGCGAACTTTTATTGCTTTTTGAGGCACGTAAACGTAATGGTATTGGCCATCGGGAAATATACAGGCGCGAAATCGACAATTATCAGGCGTCGATTGTTTGAAGTCGAATAATAGATAGCCGTGCGGTGCAGCCGTTGCATCGAAATATACCTCTTGCAAAAATCGCGGATGCTCGGGACATACCTGATGGGCTAGGTGCTGAATTTGCGCGCGATCTCGCGGATTTTTGAAGACAACGATATAATTAGCGTTTAAGGAGATATCGCGTTGCCCGTGACCCTGATGGAAGAGATTTTGCGTGATGAAAATGACACTAAGATTTCATGATGGCTACCCTTGGTGAAAAGATCGACCACAGTATTGTTGGATGCCTCGCGCATTAGATCGTCAATGACCACAAGTTTAGGTCTTGTATCATTCGAGTAGTCTGCTGCTTGCGGTAAACCCTCGTGAAAGTCGATTTTATCACCGTACTCTGAATACCCGGACTGCCACTCTGAGTAATAAAAAAGTATACGCTCGAACGGGACATCCGTCATTTCGCGCATGTATTTAAAGAATTTTTTTACAAAATATGTTTTACCACAACCCGTAGGACCGCTTATCACAGCTGTCCATGGATGTTTCCAACGTGTATCCATATCGATGAGTGTCTATCAAAATCATTCAGCTGACTCTTAAATAAGCTTATACCGCGACGGCGGCGGCGGCGGCGGCGGCGGCGGTGGCGGCGGCGACCCTGCGGCATCAGCAATTTTCGCGGCTTTAACGAGTTGATAAGACGCGGCACGCCTGCACTAGCTGATGAGGCGCGGTCCTTCGGTATAAGCTGGTGTTTACGCCCTATGTAAATTAAATAACGATAGTTTTTATATTTCTCACAAATAAAGCAATATTTTTATTTCACTATGCATTAATCTCTATGTGCAAATTTTACGAATCATCAAATTCTAAACAGCAATATTATATCCACGGATGTAGCACGAGAAAGTCAGAACAAAAGGAAACACTCGATAAGAAAGACGGGACAAAAGGAATCAACGATGAGAAAGTCAGAACAAAAGGGAACGGTAGAGAGATAGCAGGTACTGCTACGAATAGCAGCACAAAAAAAAACGAGCCGACAACGGTTTTATACATAATAAATCAATATATATATATTTTTTAAATGTATTGTACACAGTAAATATGATACATGAAATTAGACAAAAAGATTATTTTTAAATATCGCGAATTGTGAAATACAAAATTTTTAAATATCGCGAATTGTGAAATACGAAATTTTAAAATATCGCGAATTCAACCGTAAAACTATATACTTTTTTGCGTTATACTAATTAGCGTATTTCACAATTCGCGATATTTAAAAATAATCTTTTTGTCTAATTTCATGTATCATATTTACTGTGTACAATACATTAAAAAAATATATATATTTTGATTTATTATGTATGAAACCGTTGTCGGCTCGTTCTTTTTGTGCTGCTATTCGTAGCAGTAGCTGCTATCTCTCTACCGTTCCCTTTTGTTCTGACTTTCTCATCGTTGATTCCTTTTGTCCCGTCTTTCTTATCGAGTGTTTCCTTTTGTTCTGACTTTCTCGTGCTACATCCGTGGATATAATATTGCTGTTTAGAATTTGATGATTCGTAAAATTTGTATATAGAGATGTATGCATAGTGAAATAATAATATTGCTTTATTTGTGAGAAATATAAAAACTATCGTTATATAATTTACATAGGGCGTAAACACCAGCTTATACCGAGGGACCGCGCCTCATCAGCTAGCGCAGGCGCGCCGCGTCTTATCAGCTCGTTAAGGCCGCGAAAATAGCTGATGCCGCGGGGTCGCCGCCGCCACCGCCGTCGCGGTATAAGCTTATTTAAGAGTCAGCTGATTGATTTTGATAGACACTCATCGATATGGATTCACGTTGGAAACATCCATGGATAGCTGTGATAAGCGGTCCTACGGGTTGTGGTAAAACATATTTTGTAAAAAAATTTTTTAATTACATGCGCGAAATGACGGATGTCCCGTTCGTGCGTATACTTTTTTATTACTCAGAGTGGCAGACCGGGTATTCAGAGTACCGTGATAAAATCGACTTTCACGAGGGTTTACCGCAAGCAGCAGACTACTCGAATGATACAAGACCTAAACTTGTCGTCATTGACGATCTAATGCGCGAGGCAACCAACAATACTGTGGTCGATCTTTTCACCAAGGGTAGCCATCATAAAAATCTTAGTGTCATTTTCATCATGCCAAATCTCTTCCATCAGGGTCACGGGCAACGCGATATCTCCTTAAACGCTAATTATATCGTTGTCTTCAAAAATCCGCGAGATCGCGCGCAAATTCAGCACCAAGCCCATCAGGCATGTCCCGAGCATCCGCGATTTTTGCAGGAGGTATATTTCGATACAACGGCTGCACCGCACGGCTATCTATTATTCGACTTCAAACAATCGACGCCTGATAATTGTCGATTTCGCGCCTGTATATTTCCCGATGACCAATACCATTACGTTTACGTGCCTCAAAAAGCAATAAAAGTTCGCGATGCGACGCGCGATGTACCAGTAATGCGCTTGTAATGGCGTTGCGCGGACCTCTCGATAAAAAGCAAATAATTATATTGCAAGCGCTGTGTTATCTGAAGCAAGAGCAACGACGTGCAATTTTGCGCAAAGCAGATGTAGCGCTCGTACGCTGTATATGCGAGTGTGCTCTAAACGTTTTACAGGGAAACGTGAGTCTGAACAACGTGCAAAACAATCATCTTCGGAGGCACGCGACAATTCTTCGACGGCTAGCTGCCAAAAGAGGAAATTGGAGCGGTAAGAGGAAGATCATCGTCGAGCACTGTGTCGGATTTCTCAAGTTGCTTCTTGTGCCTGCCTTGGCCTACACGAGCCATGGAATATGCCAGAAAGATTGTACCTATACCTCATGATAACATACATCGTCTCGCTGGACTCGCCACTACTGCTGCAACTACTACTACTACAACTACTACTAGTGCAGACCCGTTGCCCTCCGTACAGACTACCGGTACGCCATTATCGCGCCTCGACTCTGAGCTGAGTGAAATTCTAAACTCTCACTCGTATAAGAGCGAGAGAGAAATGAATAGCGTACCAGCAGGTTTTACAGCGTTATCTTCATATGGTCGAGTACGATAATGCAGTACCGAATATTTCATCAAAACGAAAAATAGCAATACTCGATAGTCACGAGAATAAATCCGACGACGTTTTAATGAACAAAGTTAAATCTCGACTCAATGACACACTTATTATCGATAGCGTACCAAAAAAAATTTAATCCAAAGCAATATCGTTGCTTCGCAATTTGCATCGTAGCGCCTTTGGTAAAAAAATGATATGGGATCGTAATGGTGTTGCTTCCATAGACTGTAGAAGAATTTCAAATTCCAATATCGTTAATCTTGTTAACGATGCTATGCGAGCTAGAAAACGCGAGAAACCCATCGGACGATCTCACTTTGCCAAACTCCTGCGAGCGATACAGATGACAAGCGAATTTATCAGCAATTCCGAGTTACTACACGAGCCTACACCTACATTATCCTCGACACCGCAGCGGCGTCTTATTTTACCACGCGAAAGCGATAGTAGCAGCAGCAACAGCAGCAACAGTAGCAACAACAACGAGGCCGAGACCGTACACTCAAACAGAGATTTAATGCTCACGGCTGAAAACGACATCATCGAGGGGGACGAGGGGGATAAAGAAGAGGACGAACAATTGCAAAACATCGCGCAAGTAGAATATCGATCTCGCGCACCGTTAGAAAAGAAAAAGAAAAAGAATCCATTTAACTGGTAATCGTTAAAATTATGAAAATTCTTCAAAAAATCTATTATGACACCACTCATCCTGCGTCCTATTCTCGAGCAAAAAATGTGGCCCTGGTGGATCGAAGGGTAGCGCGAAAAACTATTTTACCATGGCTCGAGACACAGGATTCATATAACATGCACCGTCTTGTGCGACGACGATTTCACCGTCGTATGTACAACGTGAGTAATATAGACGATGTATGGGAGGCTGATTTAGCTGATCTTCGCTCGATAGCCACGTACAACGATGGGTACGCATATCTGCTTGTTGTTATCGACGTGTTGAGCAAATACGCGTGGGTCTAGCCCTTGCGTGACAAAACGAGTGCAAGTGTGACCCGCGGTCTCACACGCATACTCGCACGCAGTAACAATCGTCCCCTGCAGCAATTGCAAACAGATCGAGGCAAAGAATTTATCGGCACTCTGTTTCAGCAAATTCTCAAGAAAAAGAATATCGATTTTCGTGCTGCTCGTAACTCTGACATAAAAGCCTCGATTGCCGAACGCTTTAATCGAACAATAAAAGAGCGAATGTGGCGCTACTTTACATACACGCGAAATAAGCGTTACATCGATGTTTTACAAAATTTTTCATATGCTTATAATCACACTAGACACAGCGGAACGCGTATTCCCCCGAGCGAAGTATCCCTCGAAAACGCCTTTATAGCCCGAGACAATTTAGCACGGCATTACGAGCGTAATGCGAAAAAAATCAAAAAGCCTAAATACAGCATCGGTGACTTGGTACGTATCAGTACAGCTAAAGCAGCTTTCGTGAAAGGATATGAGCGTGGTTGGAGTAATGAATTATTCAAGATTCAACGAATATCAGTGAATCGAGAACCATTCGTGTATATTTTACACGATCTGAATAACGAGAGTATCGACGGTATTTTCTATAAGGCAGAATTATCGCGAGTACGAGTACCTCCGTCATCTGGGAAGACGAAAGAGAAGAAGAAGAGGACAAAGAGAAAGAACGCACGGAATTACCGTCCCTGATAAATATGAGCTCCAAGGATAGCTCTTTTTTGTCGTACTACCGAGCAACAGTAGTATGCAGTATTTTTCGAATAATACGACGACAAAATTTATTACAAAACTACCGCGTCAGACACGTTTGCACGGAGAATGGTCTGTTTCTCTTGTGGAAATTGTTTATCCAGTGACTCTTTTACATGTTCCTACTGTAGGAAATCTCGTAACTTTTGAGAATGGTGATTATGATTTATCGGGTATAAATCTTTTAACACGGAGACGCTCTGATAGAGACCAAATTCCACCTGGTGTATATCGCTCTATAGACGCTCTTTTGGAGAGTATAAATAAGCTACCTCACGTGGCCGGTCATTTGCGCTTTAAATCGCTTCCGAGCGGGCAGATCGAAGTGGCCCGCGTATGCGACGATCTACGATACCATGACTTTCGCGTATCACCCGCTATCGCGAGGCTCTTAGGATTCTCGGAAGAGGCTTGTAGGTCTGTAATGATAGAGCCGCATTGCGAATACACAGGGTCGAGGCCAGCATCTCTCACCGGTGCTATACCAGGTAGCATGTTTTTATACACAGATATCTGCGAGAGTTATATTACAAGCAATGTACAAACACCCCTCTTACGAGTTGTCCCTATTGATACTGATGACTGTCAGTATGGTTCGATGAAAATTAAATCGTTTTGAACACCACCATATATACCTCTCTTGCGCAATAATTTACACACTATCGAGATCGATATAAGAGACGAACTTGGGAATCCTATACCATTCGAGCAGGGAACGTTGACTGTGACACTACATTTCAAAAGGTCCCACAATTGATTACATCGCTATGGATGATATTGACAGTGTGCAGCACGGATGGGGCCGTCACGGGTACGGCGGTATTAGCCATGTTTATATCGGAACACCTAATCAACGAGGACACGGTATCGGCAGCTTTCTCGGGGGCCTGTTTCGTCGAGTGTTACCACTTTTAAAGAAGGGCGCTAAAGCAGTTGGTAAAGAGGCATTGCGCGCTGGTGTAAACGTAGCCGGTGATATCCCCGATAGAAATATAGCTGTGAAAGATGATATTCGCGAGGGAGCGAGAGAATCAGGCAGTAATCTCAAACGCAAAGCCTCTGAAAAAATTGACACTCTCATGCGGGGGTCTGGTTATGAAAAGCGCAAAATTTCGCGAACTCCTCATTCATCGGACGAACGTAAACCACGACGTATCTCCCGTAAAAATAAAAGTGTAATAAAGAGAAAAGCAATAAGAAGAAGAAGACTCGTCAACGAACAGTTGCAGATATTTTTGGTTAGCTGAAACAAGATATCTTTTCTACATGCGCACTCGTGCGAGTGTCTTAAATCGGAACTTGAATTATTTTCACTTCTACCGACGCAAACTACTATCGAAGGCTCCAATTGGGTGTATTACAAACCAATATCTTCGCTAACAGATGATTCACCGATTGAATTTGTTATTCCTGGACAGGGTGATGAGTATATCGATCTCGCGCATACCATGCTTAGTCTGAGAGTGAAAATAACATCTCTTACTGCGGAAAATGCTGCGGGTACAGCATCGAAAGTAAGTGCTGGCCCTATAAACAATCTCTTGCATTCTATGTTTAATCAGGTGGATGTATACCTGAATCAAAAATTAGTTTCACCTCCAAATAATGCCTACGCTTATCGAGCGTACATAGAAACACTTTTGAATTACGGTCCAGCAGCAAAAAATTTACATCTCACGAGCGTTCTCTGGTACGACGATACACCTGGGAAAATGGTCGATATAACATCGGAAAATACGGGTCTTGTGAAGAGAAAACAATTTTTAAATGTCGAAAAAACTGTAGACTTGCTCGGTCATCTGCATTGCGATATATTCAATCAGGAGCGGTTCCTATTAAACGGCGTCGAGACGCGCCTACGGCTGGTTCGGTCTAGAGATTCATTTTGTCTTGTGGGGGATACAAAGAATGGTCAATGCGGCTTAAAGATTCTCGAGGCATCGCTTCTCGTTCGTAGAACAAAAATAGCTCCTGGTGTGCTGCTCTCGCATGCTAGAACTCTGGCAAAATCTACGGCTAAATATCCTCTTACGAGAGTCGAGGTAAAAGCCGTTTCAATACACTCTGGTGTTCCTGGAGAGACTATCTATAATATCGTGTTAGGTCAGTTGCCGAAGCGTATAATTATCGGTTTTGTCGATAACAAAGCGTTTAACGGTGACTTCAGTATGAATCCGTTCAATTTCCAAAATTACAAGATAAATTATTTCTCGTTGTATGTAGATGGTGCTCAAATACCTTCGAAACCGTTACAACCTGATTTCACGAAAAATTATCTATATGTGGATGCTTTTCAAACGTTGTTTTCGGGAACTGGAATACATTTCTTGAACGACGGTAATTCGATCGATCGCGATAATTATCGCGATGGATACTGTCTGTTTGCTTTTGATTTGACACCCGATCTTTCGGCGAACAGCAATACACATTAGAATTTGATAAAGCACGGTAGTGTGAGAATAGAGGTACGATTTGAGGATGCGCTTGCTTCAACGATAAATTGTGTAGTCTACGCGGAATACGATAATGTCCTTGAAATTGATGCTTCTCGGCAAGTAATGGTGGATTTTACCGGATAAGCGAAAAATGTGCTGATGTCGGCATAAAATTATTCCGTGTTAAGACACGTAGAAGCGTGTCCGCGAGTAACTAATCAGTCGAACTCGGTCATCTGTACGGATTAGACGTGAAAATGGATATCGTCGTGGATATACAGGGAATGCGTGGTAAAGACTCGGAATTTATTCCGAAAGAAATTGCCGTGGTAGCAGTGGATAGACCGTACTCTGCTCATTGGATCGTTGCACCGCCGTGTCACTTTGCCGAATTACCACAGCAATCGAGAAGTCAGAATAATTTTCTCTCGAAATATTTTCACGTTCTGGAGTGGTACGAGGGCGATGTGAGCTGTAAACAGGCATACGCTAACTTGCGTGAAATTTCGCGAAAATCAAGACGCATCTATACACGCGGTCACGAGAAGGCTATACTTCTTTGCGATATCACGAGTCGTGAAATTTCCAACCTGGAGGATGAGGAGGGCGCCCCATCGTACACATTCATGCCGAAATCTTTGCGAAAATGCTTCAGACACGCTATGATAAACGATACAGCGTATTCGCATTGTGCAATGCGCCAAGCTTTCCAAATAAAAAATTGGCTTCGCGAGCATCCATTTAAAGGAGAATCATACATGGATGTTTGGTCAGCAGACGAAGAGTAAGAGAATAAAAAAGAGGAGAAATCTTCATCATGTAGTCGTCACACGATCGACGATGCTGTGAAATAAATTTTGCATATATATACGTCTTTCAAAGCGTATCGGTCATCATTTAATCATTGACTATGTGTTCAGCATGAACACTAGACAAATCTACGAGAGTATTCAGTATCTACCGCTTTCAACCGTTGGCGTATACCCGGCTGACAGAATTCCTCGTGTATGGTCGTTACCAGCCGGACTCGTAGTTAACACGGATAACCACGATGGACCTGGAGAGCATTGGATCGCCATGTACGTTAACCATCATGGAAAAGGAATGTACTTTGATAGCTACGGGCTACCACCGGTTATACCGCAACATCTCGCACGACTACGAAGAAACTGCAAGTTCTATCGGTACGGCCTGAAGCAGCTACAGAGTAATACGTCGGATGTGTGTGGACAATTTTGCATCGTATTCCTACATCTTATGTCGTGCGGCTTCACCATGTCGCGATTTAATAATCTCTTTAGCGATAATGTAACGAAAAACGACAGATTAGTGCGTGAATATTACAAAACTTTAGCCTTTCGACGACCAGACAGTGATAGAAATAAATTTAACGGCAGAGGAGTCTCCGAGCGAAGATTACCGTGTTTGCAGGGATGTTGCATACGACGGTAAATATCTGTAAAGTGATTTAAATAAAATATTGATTAATTAAAAACAAGGACATCGGTTTACTGTGTCTCTTATTTTATAATTATATATAAATTATAATCGAGGTCTCTCGCGGCACGGTATCATATTCTGCGTCTTTTACTGCAGAGCATTCGCTTCACGAGTAGCACAGCGCAAAGCGGTACGCACGTGCAAAACCGCTGACATTGCATTCAAAGCGCTGCACACCTAGTTATGATTCAGAGGGGCGTTTGTTATCTTCAAACGCTGTGATCACCGCGAGCCTCATCCGGACCATCCAGTCTGTCTTTGACTTCGTGATCGTACAGTCTACAACGTTTTTCCGCTATGTATCCTCGTTATGATGCAAGTATTCTGGGTGTCGCGTTTTGGTGCAGTGTGTTATATAGACTTGGACATGGTGGTTCATCTGCGAACCGATGAAATGTGGGACGCGTACGAGGAGATGGCGAAAATTCTCCATCGTGTTTTTTACGAGTGGGATCGCGCATCATTTAGTATCGCCCTGGAGGACCTTTACGAGGGGATGCGGTGCGTGGTTGTGCAAAACGGTCGTGCGGATCGCGGTGAGCTAATCTATGCAGATGGTGACGGATATTTGGAGGTACTCCTAATCGATGAGGGGTACCCAATATTCGTCAATTGGGATAACTGATTTTATCCTGATACCTTCACCGGCATGATACCTGCCTTATGCATGGGGTGCCATCTGCATGGATTGGAACGGGTTGACGACTCTGGCTTAATGCCGCTGCTGGAGTCAATGTGTGGTTCCGCCGCATCATTGCACGGTGTTGTGGTGAGAGGCGAGAGTCGTACTCCCAGTGTTAGGCTAACGACGTTGGACAATGTGGACGTGGTGGAACACGTATTCGGGGTTCTCGGTGAGGACATAGCAATCGGCTACGATGGTGGCGACGTGGACGAAGGCTTCGACGACCCCGAGTCTCCTGACATGGACGGTGCTAGGTAGAAAAAGTGTGTGCGTGAGCGTATGCGTGCGTGCGTGCGTGCGTGCGTGCGTGCGTGCGTGCGTGCGTGCGTGCGTGCGTGCGTGCGTGCGTGTGTGTGTGTGTGTGTGTGTGTGTGTGTGTGTGTGTGTGTGTGTGGTGTGTGGGTGTGGGTGTGAGTGGGTGCGTGCTCGCGTATATGTGTGTGTGAAAGTGAGAGAAAGAGAGAGAGAGAGAGAGTTAAAACCGCCGTAGAAGGAGGAGGATAGTACAACAGCAGCGGTCAACAACAGCAGAAGTGGTGAGTGCATGAATTTATTTATTTAGTATGTGTACACCTTTGCTCCATCCTGCTCTTATCTCTACTCTTCCTTGTTCACCAAGGTACCCACACCACCTCACTTTACCATCTCCATGTTACCGACACTGGTCAAGCAGAGTGGGTAGCGCGGCGGTGGAAAAGTGAGGTGGTGGGGGTAGCCGCGCGGTGGGGGAAGGAGTGGAGATAGGAGTGGGATGGAGCAAAGGTGTACACATACTACTACTTGTGCCTCTTATTTTATAATTATATATAAATTATAATCGAGGTCCCTCGCGGTACGGTATCATATTCTGCGCCTTTTACTGCAGAGCAAGCGCTTCGCGGGGAGCACAGCGCAAAGCGGTACGCACGTGCAAAACCGCTGTCGCTGCATTCAGAGCGCTGGACACCTTAGTTATGATTCAGAGGGCGGTTTGCTATCTTCAAACCCCGTGATACCAACCAGCAGCATCCTGAGCATTCAGTCTGTCTTCAACTTCGTGATCGCGCAGTCAAAAACGTATTTTTCGCAATGTATCCTCGTTACGAGGCTAGCGGGTTTTCGGAGTCCTCAGTGCCGAAATAGACATCGGGTACGATGGTGGCGACGTGGACGAGGGCTTCGAGAACCCCGAGCTTCCTGAAGCTGACGATACTCGGTTATGAAAGTGTCGACGCGCGCGCGAGCGTGTGTCTGTGTGTTTGTGTGAGTGAGATAGTGAGAGACAGGAGTTTAAAATCGCCGTCGAAGGAAGGTGGACGTCAACAACAACAGAGGTAAGTACCTAATTTTTTTCCTTTTTTCAAGTATGTGTATACCTTTGCTCCATCCTGCTCTTATCTCTAGTCCTTCTTGTTCACCAGACTACCCACACCACCTCACTTTACCATCTCCACGTTACCGACACTGGTTAAGCAGAGTGGGTAGCGCGACGGTGGAAAAGTGGGGTGGTGGGAGTAGCCGCGTGGTGGGGAAAGGAGTGGGGATAGGAGTGGGATGGAGCAAAGGTGTACACATACTACTTATATTATATCCATCTTATAAATTAGTACAGAAAGCTAAGTGTAAATGTTATCCTGAAACAGATCGTATTAGTATATGTGAAACCAATGCAGAAGTTAAACTACAAGCTTTATTAGACCATACAATCAGCCGACTGTTGACGACTCAAATGGATGTCGTAAAAAGTTTGCCGGATGAACAACTTTCTAATTTTTTCTTAATTTGTAAGTGGGGTTGTGATGGCAGTTCTGGCCAAAGTATGTACAAGCGAAAATTTAGTGATGATGATGAAAGTAAATCAGATGCTAGTATCTGTTTCACTTCGCTTGTTCCAGTGCAACTAATATCGATCGATAAAAATACATCTGCAAAAATCATTGTATGGAAAAATCCGAGACCATCATCACCACGCTTTTGTAGATCAATAAAAATTGAATTTTTGCATGAAACTACTAAGGCCACTGATAAACAAACGGAGTATATAAAAGAACAAGCGGACAAACTTATGCCTTTTAAAACTGTAATAAATGGAAAAGAGATCATTGTTACTTACGAACTTGCTTGTATAAAGGAGTCTTGTAATAAATATATTAAAAGATACCGTGAAGATTTTGCACGAAAATGCAGCAGAACAAAATCGATGGAAGATCTTTTCTTGCGCTTGCTAGTGGCATCAGATCCGTATATATCAAGCTTAAAGAAATTGCCACATAAGAAATAAAAATCCTTATTTCCGGAAACAATTGCTTTGCTTACTTCACCAATTGTTTATGCGTCTACTGATGATTCCATCTCTTCTTTTTCGATGTCGTCAGATTCTTCATATTTTTATACAGACAATTCGACTGATGATGAAGACTAATTTTTATGGTTATATTAGAACAATATTCTTGTTAATATAAATTTATTTTTTGAATTTGGCTTTGTACTGTATTTCTCAAATAAATATGTTTGTATTTAAAAAATCGTGTTCCTTATTACACTTTCTTATATATTTGAATTATACATTTTTCAATATTTTTATAAATGATCAAGAATGTAATTACTTATCTCAAATATGTACAAAATATTTCTTTTAAACAAGAAAATCATTACTCTGTAATCCAAATACATTTATTTAAAAACTGTAAATCAAATTATTATACAGTAATCTTAAAAAATGTTTACTTAAACTAAAATAATTATAAATTAACTGTTTGAACATGTTAATTTTATTTCACAAAATCTATTTTGTTTCAGAAAATTATTTTAGGAAATATGTGCTTTAAAGAAAAAATTACTTGCATATAACTGAAGTACATTCACTTCAATAAAAAAAGGAAATGTAACTTGTAAATAGTATAAAATAAGTCTTTCAAAAGTGATTTTAATCAATACAATTATAGATGTAAAAGTAGATGTTTTATTAGTTTTTATCAAATATATAATTTACTTACAGATTACAAAAAGTTAATACATTTTTATAATCGCTATTTTAGATCTGCCATTTTGAATTTTGTCTTTTTCACATCGGATTCATGTTCAGCGACCTCAAAAACCCCCGAGTAACAAGTTTCAAGCAAATCCGGCCGATTACGAAAATTGCGTCCGCCATATTGGATCCGCCATTTTGAATTTTGTTTTTTTAACACCGGATTCGTATTCAGCGACCACGACAACTTACACAAACCAAGTTTCATACAAATTCGATAAACATTCCGTATTATAACTGAGTATTTTCGGTTTACTATCGCCATTTTGAACCCGAGATTTTGTTTTTTTACAATTTTGACTTCAGATTTGTAATTAGCGACCCCAAAAACCCTTATATACTATATCTCAAACAGACTGAACTACGTTTTCGACTTTTGACCAGCTTTTTGGGAATCGGCCCCACTGTGCGTCGGTGAGAGCTCCGAAACGAGTTTCTAGCGAGTTACCTCTACGCTTTGGTCTCGCGCCTCTAGATCCCGACATATGGCTACTTTCGCGGTTGGCTCTACTTTAAAATATTCCCACTGAATACCTCGAAAAAGTTTTTCCCTTAATTTTCCCTTTGAATATTTTATCTCTTTGGTGAAATATTTTTCCGATCTAGCGCTACCGTCTGGGTTTGGTTTTACAGTTATATATATTAGTCTAATGTAACCGCCATTTTCAGAAGGATCTTGTAGACGATCCTTTCCATGGCGTTGATCTGGGTTCTGTCGACTTGGCGTCCTGCAGCTCACCTCTGTAGTCGGTCCTTGACGTCCTTCCTGGTGCCGTTGACCCGTTCTTCCGGTGGTTCCTGGGCTCGTCCTTTGGCGCGTCGCCAATTGTTGCGCGATGGCTTTGTCACAAGTTGCTCCCGTGAGCACTCATTGGACACTTTATGCGTTATCCACAACTTGACGTGATGACGTCAACCGGGACGTTAAACGGTTGACCACTATGTCACACCGCACCGACGTACACTTCGCGCCTTCGCGTTAGTTTGGTCGGGTTTCTACGAACTGCATTGGTGTCCTGACACGAGTTGCAGCCGTCACTTCAGAGTCACTGTGAACGTTGTCCAAAATCACTTTTTGTCCAAGTAAGTCACGTATCACTATACACTTCAGCAGATCCCACCGCTGCCACCAAATGTTATGCTGGTCCCGTGTAATCGGATTATTACGGTAATCGGTATAATATTAAGAGTTGGATATTTATTATAGACAACGGCAACTTTCCGTTATCGATTTATGACGATAAAAAGAGTGTTACAATAATTAACTGTTTTTCGAGTGATTGACGAGGAACCAACCCGTTCTCTTTGAATTTACTTTTTAGAATTTAATATTTCGCGCGAGTCCGACCCGCGAACAACCGTTCAGGCTGATGTTAAACTTTTGACTGATTTCCGTAAAAGCAGTTCCTAGCTGTGTTTACGAAAACGCTGTGTTGGCGTTCTCGGTGTACATCGTACGATCGGGCATTGGACTTCGTTTCCTGTCTTGAACGAATTTCAATGTTTCGTTAGCTGGTCAGCTATGGAATATACCATGAAATGGAATATTCCGCGGCACAACAGTGGAGCATGGAGGTATCGCCTCCACTTAACCAGCATTATTAATATTTGAAGCTTTGAAGCATTGGTGACGTTGTCAAAACTTAGATTTACATGCAGAAACTGTGTGCAATGGAGCATATGGTAGTTCTTGAACGTGACACTGGCGACGCTGATATGTTAGACGGGTGCAGAAGATGGCTGCCCAATAAATTTACAGAGAAAAATGAATGTAAAAGAAATAATATTTGCAGCGTTAATATTGTTCGAAAAAAAATGTCTCAGGAAATTCATTCTTTAAAATTTATTTTTGCACTTTCTTCAAGTGCAAAAATAATCGAGCGATTAAATAAAATAGAATTATTGAAAATTCTTTAACTGTGTTAGTTTAAGAAAATATAGTAACTATAAAAATATGTATAACAATTATTATAACTATAAATATGCTGTTAAAAGTCACATTGAACTATAGATTTCAAAACTATGAAATAAAAAAACTAAACATTTTAAAAACTCTCGTGAAATATATGTGGAACGTATAATAAATATGAAAAATCTGTATTACATATACATTTTGTGCGCCAAAATCGTTTATATTTCTGTTGAAAATCCGTCCGATGTAGCTTAACAGATCTGTGGAGATATTGAAAGTAATGAAGCCTCACTCGATACAGGGTGATAAATAAACCAGACACATTGTTGTTATCTTGAGAAAGCGGTTTATTCCACCTTCCGTCAGCTCTCATACAAAATACAATTTTGGTTATAATTTGTAAAAAATGTTAAATGTCAAAATAAGTTAAATTTGGAAAACAACAAAATTGATATAAAATAATTGCACCAAAAAGTCAAAGAATTGAACTGTATGAACAAATAAATTGAGCTGAATATCTGGACTGAGAACCAGCACACAATTATATTAATTGTGTGCTGTAGGTACTGAGAGCGGTGTGCGTGCTGCAGCTAGTGCTGCAGAGCACGCCACGCTATGAGATAAATGAGTGCTTAAAATGTGTCAATTATTCACTGCAAGCTCTCAGCAGATTTATCTGAGAGAAGTTGCAGCGAATAGGTGAGAGCACTTGCAATTGAATTGCTTGAGTGCTGTGACTGAATGTGAGAACAGCTACGTAGTCAGCACTGCGTAGCACAATACAACATAGACTGAGGATGCACAAATGAGCAGTCACTGTATTTTCCCAGCAGATTTTCTGGGGGAAACTACAGTGAATATAAAGCACATGCGTAATTATATTAATTAAGCCGGCAAAATAGAGTGAGGAGAACGTGGTGCAGCACGTGCTGCAGCGCACGCCACAAAGTGAGACAAAAATGTTGACGTACCGCTATTTTTCTCCTCACTGACAGTGAATTGCTCTGCATTATATCAGTGTACACTTACCTTGAGTTCTGAGTCCTGGTGAGGGAGAAGTTGAGCGAGTCCGGTGAATTGCGACAGAGAAACGGTCCGAGAATCCTTTGATGCGTGTGCTGTTCCCGTGGTTGTTTTGAAAAAGTGTCAAAATTTCCAATATGGCTGCGAGATATGAAAGCGTCGTTGGGCGCTAAAGTCAATTGATGGAGATAGCCGGTGAGCGAAGCCGAAGTCAAGCGAGACAGACATCCTCTCGCTCAACGCGGTGTGCCTACGAGGCATAGCCTCGGCTCTGCGAAGCCCTGCCCCGGCTATCTCCGGCCCAACCGAACGCAGCGTGCTCGAGCACAGCAACAGGTGCGCCAGCTGATTATCCAACAATTTCATATATGTCTATATACGCCGATATATGTTTCCGCATGCATATGCACACACAATTTCTTTATATGTAGTGCATATATTTAGTGCAGGAATACGAACTCACGTTCTTTTGAAAAACGGCGTCTCGATTTTATGAACTTTTTATCGAGAAACCAACATAGATTCTACAGCAACATTGAGTCAGAATAAAAAAATTCCTTATCTCGGGGTCCCCTTTACGCTTATGCCTTCACTTCTGCTTATCCGCTTATACCGACAACCGCGATTAGCGAACCTACCATCAGGATCTGGAACTAACAATTACTAGCATAGACTGCAATATGGCCGCGAACACGACTTTGACGTACGTTCTTTTCGGATTATCGCTTTGATTTGCAACGAAACAAGTTAGGATTTTTTTTTAAGTGCAGTGCAGTGGTAAGCTTTGATGTCTGGTCCAGTGAAGTGTGGCAGATATGCATGAAAGTTGTAATAAAATGAATTAGTCAGTTGTCGAGAGAAGCGTCATGGCTAACGACAGCCATCTCGATTTTTCGATAATTTATTGTATCTACACAAAAAAATTGCATATAGAGGCGGACCAGAGCTCAAATTTTACTAAATAAAAGAATTCAATTTTTATGTTGTTTCATGTAATACTATTTGTTCGAGAATTCAGTATCATGGAGAGTAAGCGGACTGTAATATATCGAAGGAATAATTAAAAGCAGTACACAGGTGTAATTTAACAGAGACGTTTATTGCCCACCTGTCAAATTCAGTGGGAAAAAATACATATAAAAAACACATAAATGGTTTAAAAAAATATACGAAAACAAACGCAAACATGTAGAGAATAAAATAGGTGAGCTTTTATTACCGCACACGATTATATCGATTGGTGAGATGAGTTGAGAAGTGCTGTCTCGCACGCTCGCCACGCGGTGGAGCCGGAGCAGAGTGCACGATACAATGAGCCTCGATGCTGATGCACAGATGAGCCAATGTCTGGAGACCACAGTGATGTTGAATCAAGATCATGGTGATGGGTCACAGTGAATCGGCCTATTAGAATAATGACAACTTGTGATATTGCACAGAACAGAGATAGAACACGCACATTTCACGAGGTGAAGCCTGAGCAGCGCAAGAGAAATTTAAGATGTCTGTCCTTTTCGAAGCAGCCCTTGTCTCAACGATGCTGTCGAAATGCCCGTGCGCGCAGCGACCTGTTGCTTGGCACGCTGACCCAGTGAATTTTCACTCCTATTAGGTGCTGCCGCTATGCAGCCACAGCGAGCGGTTGCCTATGCTAGCCTGCAGTCTGCAGTCCAGCAACGCGCAGCAGAATGCCCGTGCATTCTCAAACACTATTGTATTTTCGGCGAAATCCAAAAACTATCAGGAGTACAAATTGAAAATGCGGGATTTTTTTCTATTTTTGAACGTTTATTCTGAAAAAATGGTAACAAATGAATTATTCAAAGTATTGTCCATCGCTAGCCACAACTTTTTCCCATCTTTCTGGCAATTTACGGATACCGACGCGAAAAAATTCGGCCGGCTTGGCTGCTATCCAGTCATCGACCCATTTTTGGGCTTCTTCGTAAGAATGGAAGCGCTGGTCAGCTAGGCCATGTGTCATCGATCGGAAAAGGTGGTAATCGGAAGGAGCAATATCTGGGCTATACGGCGGGTGGGGTAAGACTTCCCATTTCAGCGTTTGTAGGTATGTTTTGACCGGCGCTGCAACATGTGGCCGAGCGTTGTCATGTTGCAAAATTACTTTGTCGTGTCTTTGCTCGTATTGTGGCCGTTTTTCTTTGAGTGCGCGGCTCAAACGCATCAATTGAGTTCGGTATAGTGCTCCTGTGATGGTTTCGTTCGATTTCAATAGCTCATAATACACCACACCCAGCTGGTCCCACCAAATACAGAGCATGAGCTTGGCGCCGTGAATATTTGGTTTGGCCGTCGATGATGATGCATGGCCGGGGTAACCATATGATTTTTTGCGCTTCGGGTTATCGTAATGGATCCACTTTTCATCACCAGTGACAATGCGATGCAAAAAACCCTTCCGTTTTTGCCGTTCGAGCAGCAGTTCGCATGCAAAAAAACGGCGCTCGACGTCTCTCGGCTTCAGCTCATACGGCACCCAATGTCCTTGCTTTTGGATCATTCCGAGGGCTTTTATACGATGGGAAATGGCTTGTTGTGTCACTCCCAATGAATCTGCGAGCTCTTGTTGAGTTTGACACGAGTCTTCATTGAGTATTGCCTCCAATTCAGCATTCTCAAACTTTTTCACTTGGCCCGGCCGCTCTTTGTCCTCAACGTCAAAATCACCACTTCTAAACCGCACAAACCATCTCTCGCACGTTGAAACCGATGGAACATGACTCGGATAAGCCTCGGAGACCAATCGATGTGCTTCAGCAGCACTTTTCTTCAAATTAAAGAAGTAAATTAAAACTTCCCGCAAATGCTGTTTTGTTGGCACGAAACTCGACATATTGAGAGCTCAAAAAAACTATGAATTTGACACTGCGACAAATTGACACATACTGAAAATTAAAGCTATAAGACGTAGCTTTGACATGAACATAGTCACAGTACTGCCTGATGCGTATAGCGTTAGTAACGCCATCTGTTATCAAACCCGCATTTTCAATTTGTACCCCTGATACATATAGTAGTTTGCTTATTGGCCACTTGGCGCTTCGTATGCCCTCGCTCGATGACTCATAACATTTCCTAGAGTAGCATGTCTTGGAGAGAACCTTTGAGAGAGTCTGGTACGTATTTTCCACGTAATGCATCGACTTTAGCAAGAATCTACGCGCGAGTCCTGAATCGATTTTTTCACTATGGGTTCGGATCCTATGCGAGATTCTTTGGATCTTCACTGAACTTTATCCAAAACTACATTCAAGACTGTCTCCTAAGTTACTTTTTTTCTGCACGGCACGTTAAGAGACAAAAGGGAAATTCTTTGTGAACGATAATGTTATTTTATTGAGTTACGTTACATTTCGGAAAAAATAAGGCTGCTCTCTTTTGTGTATTTATTTAACCATAAACGAAGTTGCATCTCTGTGAATACATGGGGGACTCTTAGGTAACGGGATTGAATTAAGTACAATCAACTTGACAAAAGCATGGATTGGGTATAAAGGGCTAGAGGATCGTTGGGCACCTTCTGTGTTGCCCTATGAACTGCTTAGAAAAAGATAGAAACTAGCGTGTAGGACCCTGAGGTACCATGCAGGTTCATGAAGTAAAGTGTTCGAGAGGAGTGTGCAATTTGCATTGACGCCACACTCTCTAGTGAAAGATCCCCCGGCGCGAGTCTCCAAGCGACTTCAGGGTGTAGAGTACTGTAAACTCGCAACGGTTACCCGTTGCGGGACTCAACGGCACGTGATCGGGAGGTGCAGCGAGGGCTGCGCTCCAGATCACCTAGGCAAGAAAGGAGATTATTAACAACCTTGGATGGCTCTACGATATAGCGTCGTCTAAGTAGCTGGCCCACGAGACAGAAATCGCGGCAAGCTTACGACAGAAAACAGTGAGAGGAGTGGAACGTGGGAATTTTATTGGTTATCTGATGTGTACACGAAATCTCTCTGTACACTTTAGGATTGACCAGAAGAAACGCTTATTCGCAAGTGGTTCTTGCACCGAATATCTACACGCGGACAATACAAAAAAAATATAATGTTTATTATGCGCGAACAATAATGGTTAATATACTCGGACTGTAAATGTTTTGGATGCGCAAAAGTATAATGTTTGTTATGCGCGAACAATGGCATGCGCGAACAATAATGCGCAAACAATAAGTGTTTTGGATATTAAATTCATTAAATTCGTAAAAGAGGACTGCCTTTTTTATGAATAATGACTTCCGATGTGATGCCTGGCTAAGTGCCTCTTCAGTCTCCAACTCGCCAAAAGTGTAGAGTGGCGAGTCCCGCGGGTCTCTATCTGAATTCTAAGAATTAGACCAACAAGCCTTGCAGCCTAACCGGCCTGTCAACATATCTCGGTTGGGTGTCGCGCTTATCGCTGCCGTTTGACGAGCGCCTGGGCCCACATAACAACCCGGTGCGTGGGACTGCTTACGTTAGGTAAGATTGAAGCAACTACGCGCCAACGGATAACGCAGGATTGTTGCGAGTAACAATATCCCGTATAAATAAGCAGGGTGCGAGAGAATCTGTGCGTTTTTGCGGCAAGTACGACTTATAAACGTTATATCAAGTAGCTATATAAGTACTACTTCCTCGTGGAACCGAACAAAGTCGCATGGATGATTGACGCGCGATGCTTCGTTCAGCATCTCTCACATACAGCCCAATGATCGGGCACCTTATGTGTGTTCATAAGCCATGTACGAATGTACGTTCGTGCAGGATTTGCCGCACAAGAGGGCCGTCTTACGCGAGGGCCGTGTTCCGCGTGGCGATCCCTAAACATTTTGTAAAGAGTATTTGTATGAGAATGAGTGTAAGTAAATTAGATCCGACTCAAAGGACCAAAAAGTGTATGAAACTAAGTGAGAGTAAATAAGGTCCTGCTCGAAGGACCAACAAATGTATGATATTGTTCCAAAGAAATGATTGAGAATATTTTGTGATTAATACTAACTGGTGTGAAAAAGCACTCTAAGAAAATTGACAAGTGCGCAGAGTGGGCGCCTAGTCAAAATGAGTAAGAATGTCAAATATCGATGAACATAGTGCTTTGCGCAGTGAAACTGTACTAATTGAGTATTACTACGCTGTCGACGGATAGTAGGTCGATGCATTCGCACTTAGTAAATCGAGTGACAGCTGCGAATGTTAATATTAAGGATCCTGGTGAGGGTATGCTAAATTAAATACACTCAATATTTAACAAGAATAAATCAATTTTTATTGAATTATTTAACAATATTTAAATAATACCTTGTGAGTGAAAAAAGGAATGTACAATTGATTATATCTGGCCTGTGTGTTGATGCACTAATGTTGATTAGATTCTCAGGCTGGTGAATCGACTCGTTGATTCGTGTGGATGATCCTGGTGAGGTGGTCTGATGTAGAGCTCTGACGTGAAGCCACACGACGAGCTGCTGAGTGAGCTATCGTCAACGTATGATGCGAGGCTGCGTGGCGTCTATGCTGCCAACGACGCACCACGCCGATGACGTTTGTGTGAATAATTCTCGAGTTCTGGTGATCTGCTATGATTAGCACTTACACTGACTTCAAATACGGGTGATCTAACAATGAATGTAACACCCTACACTACTGAGTAGGTCAAATATGATATGAGTGGAGCTACTGAACAGAAATGTGAGATAACGCCTGAATATCTAGCGTGAACGACTCGAGTGAGAACAATGGCTACACCCGTCGACCACGAGGCAGAGTATCATGAGGGCGGACGTGCGTCACAGCTTGCTTGACTTATGATTCGCCGCCAGCGATAGAAAGTGAGTCCTGTGAGTGGTCTTGCCGCTGGGGCCGCGCTAGGAGCGTTGACCGCTTGAGTGAGCTTCGATCGAGGATGTGAGCTGATGGACAATGCACTTGAGTGTGCCGGATCGATAAATCGATATAGTATGCCTGTGAGCTATATCACATGACGCGAGGCGTCATATGGTTGTGAGTGTAGTGCGTGCACGAGTTGAGTGTGTGCGTGATAGGTGCGAAAACTGAACAGTATTGTAATTTTAATAAAAGAATGCAACACTCCCACAGTCGGATTTAGTACGCGTATATACTAGGTGTACAGGTATGAAATGCGGATTTCAGACAACAGAAGACGCACGAATGCAGTTTGTGCTATAAAGATTTGACACTGCGCCATTTTGTGGTGTCATCAACAAGTGTCAGACGCGCACGAGTGATAAATTGGAAAAGTGTGTGCATAGTGTTGTGTTGTTGTGTTCAATATGTCGAAATCTATACCGAACAAAGAGCATTCGTAGACAGCATTAATTTTTTGTTTTCATTTGAAGAAAGCTGCTGCTGAATCATACCGATTACTTCGAGAAGCTTACGGTGAATATGGTCCATCGCAAGATACGTGTGAATGATGGTTTCGGCGTCTCGAAAGTGGTGACTTCGATGTTGCAGACAAGGAATTCGGAAAGCCGCCAAAAAAACACGAAGATGTGGAATTGCAAGCATTGTTGGACGAAGATGATTCGCAAACACAAAAAATACTCGCCGAGCGATTGGGCGTCAGTCAATAAGCTGTTTCCAATCGGTTACGAGAGATGGGAATGATTCAGCAGACTGGTAGATGGGTACCACATGAGTTGTACGACAAGCAAATGGAAAAGCACAAAAACACATGTGATATTTTGCTCGCTCGGTACAAAAGGAAGTCGTTTTCGCATCGTATAGTTACAGGGGATGAAAAGTGGATTTATTTTGAGAATCCCAAGCGTAAAAAGACATGGGTAGACCAAGGCGCACCATCCACATCGACCGCAAGACCGAATAGCTTTGGCAGAAAGACGATGCTCTGTGTTTGGTCGGACCAGAAGGACGTGGTCTAGTATGAGCTGTTGAAACCTGGGGAAACGGTTAATACTAAACGTTACCAACAACAATTGACCGATTTGAACCGTTCGCTGCTTGAAAAAGGCCAGAATACCGAAGGAGGCAACACAAAGTCATTTTTCTTCATGACAATGCTCCATCACACACGGCAAAACCGGTTCGCGACACGTTGGGAGCACTCAGCTGGGAAGTTCCACCCCATGCGGCTTACTCACCAAACTTGGGTCCTTCCGATTACCAATTATTTGCATCGATCGGTTACGCACTTGCTGAGCAGCGCTTTGGTTCGTACGAAGATGTGAAAAAATAGCTCGATGAATGGTTCGCAGCAAAAGCGGAAGATTTTTACTGGCGTAGTATTCACAAATTGCCCGAAAGATGGGAAAAATGTATAACAAGCGGTGGAGCATACTTTGAATAAAGCACTTTTTATCATTTTTCCGAATTTAACATGTTTTTTTATTAAAAAAATCCGCATTTCATACTTGTACACCTTTATGTATGCGTAAACATAAATTTGTAATATGTATAGCCACAATATACACAATAATTGTTTTAAATTTACGCATGACAATTCGAACGTTGAACCCGAAACGTCACCATTACATACCTCCAAATTTAATAAATGGGACCATGAACATTCGAAATGTCTTATACATATCCAGTTTACAGAAAATTTTAAACAGCGACAAATTGAAGAGAACATACTCGAAATGGCGCCAAGTTGCTTCAATATTATTTTTCAAAGATAATACTGACAACAATGGTAAATTTCAGTCGCAACGTAATCGTTGATATGCTCCTTATTTTCGTGAGATGTAGGGGCAATTATTTACGAGCCGAAAATTTGTATCGACGCATATATCTTCATCGTCGTCACTCATCACGGCAATCAGAACCCTCGAACAGAGAGCGAGAGCAGATTGGATAAGCCGCTACCGTTGACGTCGTGAAAATGTCACCTATGATTTTAATGGCCCGCATGAGGCTCGAAACGGGTATTTTAGCCATGATAGCAATCCATGATAGCATTCATTTGAGTGTTGAGTGATCTCGGAACGACTGCGGTTTCCCAGATCCACAATGCACCGAGCATTAAGAGGTGCGAAACTCCACCCGTACCGGGAACAATTCCACCAAGCACGCCTAATCTTGATCCGCTGCAAAGGATGGCGTTTTTCGGTGGAGATTGAGACGAATCGATCGATTCAGAGACTTTTTAAATATCGTTATGTTCAGTGATAAATCCACAATCAACAACCGACGTCAGGTGAATCGATGGAACTTTCGGTATTGGTCTGATCAGAATCCACATTTGGCGAGACAAATCGATCATCAGCATCGGTTGAGTTTGAATGTTTGTTGTGGCATTATTAATGGGCAAATAATAGGTCCTCATTTCTTCGAAGGAAGTGTGACTGCTGTCCGTTGTCTTGATTTTCTGCAAATTGAATTGCCTATTTTTCTAAAAGATGATAATTTAGATACACGTCAATAAATGTGGTTTCAGCAAGACGTTGCATCAGCTCACTGGGCTCGTGTTGTTCGAAATCATGTGTCGAAACATTCGGCCGACGGTCGATAGGTCGAGATGGTCCTATCCATTAGCCTCCAAGGTCACCTGATCTCTCCTGATTTTTTTCTTGTGGGGCTACCTTAAAGACGCTGTTTACCGTCAAGCTTCAACAACACAAGAGAATATGAGGGAGCGGATAAGAGCTGCCTGCCGTGCAACCCAGTGATATGTTCTCTTACAGTTAATTATTTTGAGAGGAGAGTTCAGGCATGTTTAAACATGACTGGTGGAATATTTGAGCACCTTCATGAAGGGTTCAGAATACACTGTCAAGGAAGGTTTGGAGTCTAAAAATACTGCGGAAGTGACGAGCTGCAGAGACCTAATCCTTGTGAGTGTTACACACGCATATACACCTACATACACACGCACACTTACACTTGGGATGTTAAAGACTACCTCCTCGTGGTACAATATGGATAGCGCTAAAATAGTCAAAAATAGTGTTCTAACCCAAAAATTATGGACTTTATAAAAAAAATTTTTCCTACAAAAGTTGTTAGGTCTGATCTGACAAATTTCTTGGTAAAAAAGTCATGTTTATTATTATTTTTAAAAATATGTCGGCTATCTTAACGTCACTGCTTAAATTATGGACTAAAACAGAAAATGTTTTGAACGTCCTCTTTTTAACCATATAAGTTTCACTATACTCAATACTTGATCGGAACAATTTTTTTCGAGATAAATCAGGTGTAAGATTAAAATGGGACTGCCAGTATACCAGGTGTATGCATAAGTTTTTTCCGGTTTTTTGGTACAAAAAAACACGTAACTTTCAAGGGAAATTAATTTTTGTTTCATTCAAAATATTGGCAATCGGCTTCTACACATTTCGCCCATCTTTCAGGTAACTTATGAATACCATGCCAGAAAAACTGCTTGTATTTTGCGGCAAACCATTCGTCGAGCCATTTTCCAACTTCCTCGAAATTGCTGAAGTGCTGCTCTGGGAGCGCGTGCCCCATTGATGCGAAGAGGTGGTAGTCAGATGGCGCCAGGTCTGGCGAATGCGGCGGGTGCGGAAGGATGTCCCATCCAAGCGATTTCAAGGTGTCTTTCACTGCTTTTGCTGTGTGAGACGGCGCATTGTTGTGTAACAAAATTACTTTGCCATGTCTTCTGGCCCATTCCGGTCGTCTTTCGATTAATGCGTGGTTTAAATTAATAATTTGTTGGCGATAGCGTTGTGTATTAACAGTTTCGCCGGGCTTTAAGAGTTCATCATACACAATACCGCTCTGGTCCCACCAGACACAGAGCATGGTCTTCTTGCCGAAGCGATTTGGCCTTGGTGTTGAAGGACCGGCTTCGCCAGGTGAAAGCCACGATTTTTTCCGCTTCGGGTTTTCAAAATAAATCCATTTTTCGTCACCCGTCACAATTCGATGCAAAAATGATTTCCTTTCGTGGCGTTGAAGCAGCACTTCACAAGTGACTTTGCGATTTTCTATTTGACGTTCATTCAAATCGTGTGGGACCCATTTACCGAGTTTATTGATCTTCCCCATTACTCGTAAACGTCTGCTGATTGTTTCTTGTGACACATGTAATGCTTCTGCTAATTGCCGTTGAGTTTGAGTTGGGTCATCATCCAATAACTCCTGCAATTGCTCGTCTTCGCATTTTTGTGGTCTACCAGAGCGCTCACTGTCTTTCACATTGAAATCACCATTTTTAAATTGTCGAAACCATGTCTCACATGTTCTAATCGATGGAGCGTGTTCACCATATGTTTCTACCAGCAAACGTTGACTTTCAGCAGCTTTTTTCTTTTGATTAAATAAGAAAAGCAATGCGTGCCGCAAATATTCTTTTTCAGGCACAAAACTCGACATGATCACTGAACGATAAAACAAAGACGCTAGTTTTTGGCGGACTCAACTTGTGTGTGTTTGTAGGTTAATGTCAGACGAACAAAATGACGTATGTGTCAAATTAATACGCTGGCGCCATCTCTTAGTTAAACCGGAAAAAACTTATGCATACACCTGGTATACTGTAACCAACTTTTCCACTTACTCCGCCTCCAGCTCCTGCGGATGGTCACAAAAGCCCGTGATCCCGCGTGCTGGGCGCCAGTCTCGAGAAAAAATTATTTCCCGAGACAAATTTAATTCGCACGCGGAATACACGGGGCCTCGGCTTCGCTGTAGCCTTAGCGATTAGGAGAGGGGATGGGTCAGTCAGTGGTGGCTCGCACGGAAATAAAATCTTGACTCGTCAATTTAGGGAATCCAAAAATGTAAGAATCGATTTATTGCAGTGATAAACAAAATGATTAGCCGAGAGCTAAAGAGATATTCTCGGAAGCACGGTCGGGAAGCGACAAACGATAACGTGATAGATTCCCGTCATTCAATCTTCCTTAAAATATTTAACAAAGGCTCTCGGACTGGCGACAACATTTAAACGAAACTAATCCAATAACACAAAATAAAGAAATCAAAAGGAAGATTTAGATAAATACAACAGAATAATTACTTTAGAATAAATAAATCAGTATAAACAAAACAGAATAAATAAATCAGAATGAGTAAATCAGAGGAAACAAAACAGCATAAATAAATCAGACGAGATGGAACGAAAGTCGTAGAAGAGATAACACGGATAAGCCGTCCAAAAATTCAAACGAGAGCACGACTCTCTCAACGGTACGCTCAAAGTCATCGACACACTACTCGGCCATACACAATTACTCCCAATCTTACAAGCACACGCACACGACACACAAGAACTCTTAACGCGCCCAAATTTTACAATAAAATATTAACAATGACTAAGAAATGGAACCCCTTCGGCGATCCTTTTATTCTTGTGAAGCGAATTACTTGTAAATTGGTAATACCGGGCGGTAGCGGTTTGACCGCTATTTTCAAATAGACGTAGGATTTTCGGCTCGACAGCGTGCCGTCACGACAATATCGCTCGGGTTTTCTCAACAAAAGTACTGGAGCTAACTCCCAAACTCAAACCAGAGACGAATGACGGCCTTACCGAATGGTTGCAGTATCGGGATCCTCTCAAGAAATACTCTCGCAGCGGTCCAGAATCGCAGGGGGCAGGCGTTGGTTCTCGTCGATCAGACACGGCAGCAAACCCGGTATACACGTCCTCGTTCTACAAGATACGGTGCAAGAGTCCTCGACAATACGTTGGCTTTCGTTGTTTGAGCCGATAAAACCCCTCCCTCCAAATTGTAGCTACCAATAAAATTGAAATTATGGTAACGGTACTTGCGACTGGGGTTATTATCCGAGCCAGCAATGGCTGTAGCGAGAGCTTCGATGTCTCGTATGAAGCAGCAGTCAGAAGCGAACGATAATAGAAAAATAAAGACGTCGCAGCACAGCGAAAATTCAAAGGCCGCTCGAGATCGTTGCATCTTCCGGTCCTCATGAGATGCTGCGGGGATGGTCTCCGCGTAGTTCTCTCGGCGAGAGCGCTGACGTCATAGGCGGGGCTACGGCTAGATTGCATGACCATGACGGAAACTCGAGATCGCTCCTCTCGCTGCTATCGTAGCGTCCTTCAGGCTCCCGCAGCTGACCTTCCTGTCGATGCTGATAATTCCGTGCTTGGGCCGTCGCCCGCTCGGGAGGATTATATTAGAAAAAAGAAAACAAAAGAAACACGAAATGAATATTAGTCTCTTCATACGCTCTACTTTTGCCCTGTTGGGTCGTCTCGGGGAGACTTTCGGCCGAACGAGCAGGTGTATCGTAGTCAGCCCTACTTGGTCCGACTTTGTGAAGGGTTTCACAAATCCTCCGTCACAATACATATATAATTTTCGCAAGCGTGATAAGTAGGGGGTTCCTTTTGGCAATGCTGGAAGCTGTGCGGTCACGGTTCAATTCAGCTATTTGCTATTGATACCGGTTATACCACGTATATATATATTACTGTGTTCAAAAAGTAAGGTGAATTTTGTTTTAAAATAAATTTTTTTAATTTATTCTTCCAAATCGATTTCGTCCCCCTCAAAATAATCCCCCCTAGCTACAATACACTTATGCCAACGTTTTTTCCAATGTAAGAAGCATGCTAAAAAGTCGTCCTCGGGTATAGCCTTAAATGCGCGTAGCGATTCACGTTTGATCTCTTCAATCGACTCAAAACGATTTCCCCGGAGTGGTCTCTTGAGCTTTGGGAACAGCCAGAAGTCACACGGTGCTAAATCAGGCAAATACGGTGGCTGTAGAGCGACATGAGTTGAGTTTTTGGCGAAAAACTCACGAAGAACCAGTGCTGTGTGCGACGGTGCATTATCGTGGTGCAAAATCCAAGTGTTGTCTTTCCATAATTCTGGCTTTTTCTTGCGAATAGCTTCACGCAAACGACGCATAACACTTAAATAATATTCCTTGTTGACAGTTTGGCCAGTGGGAAGGAATTCGTAATGCACCATACCACGATAATCGAAGAAAACTGTGAACATGACCTTGATTTTTGAGCGACTTTGGCATGGATTTTTCGGTCTCGGTTCACCTTTGGCACGATATTCGCTCGATTGATCGGTTGTTTCCGGATCATAGGCATAAATCCAAGTCTCATCGCCCGCAATAATTTGTTTGTAGACTTCCTGATAGTCAGAAATCATTGATTCACATGCTTGAACGTGACGCTCTTTTTCGAAAAAATTGAGAAATTTTGGCACTAACGCGATTTGACTCTTCTGAGGCACAAATGATCCTTTAAAATTGCTTGCACTGATCCAATTGATATTGCAAGCATGTCGGCAAGGTCTCGAATTGTTAATCGACGATTTTCGAGCACCAATTCCTTGATTTTCTTGATGTGTTGCTCATCAATTGACGTCGATGGTCATCCAGAGCGTTCCAAATCATCAACACGTTCTCTGCCTTCTTTGAAGTCTTTGTACCACTTGTAAACATTTTTCTGTGACATAGTCTCATCACCGAAGGCCTTTTGTAACATTCGATACGTTTCAGCGGCGGAAATTTCATTCCGCAAGCAAAATTTAATAGCAAATTCACTTTTCTTTGTTCACAAAACCAAGCGTAAACTAAAAACTAATGATGATATTGACATGTTATTTGTCACAGATGTCACTAACAGTCCTGCCAACTTGAAAAAAAAATTCATTTGTCCGATTCGGTTAACGCGGGAAGTTTAAATAAAAAATTCACCTTACTTTTTGAACACAGTAGTACATATATATGTATATTTTCGTGGGTTTCGTAAAATAGGCTGCGATTTTAACGTAACACTATGACCACCACTATAGCCACTTAATACATTTATGGGTTATAATATGCCAGATATTCTTATTGTGTCATATATATTGTAACCGTTATTCTCAAATAAAACCCCAAAATCGTCACGGATAAATTATTTCACGAAACAAATTTCATTCGCACGCGGAATATACGGGGCCGGCTCGGCTTCGCTGCAGCCTTGGTGAATGGTAGATGGGATGGATCAGTCAGAAGTGTCTCGTAAAGAAAATCTCACCACGCTATTTGGGAATCAAGAACAAAATAACTAATTTATTCTTCTTGGCAACATTAACCGAAAGCCTAGTCACCACTCTCGGAAGCACGGTCGGTAAGCGATAAATGGCAACATGCTGAATTCCCATCAATTCAATTTTCCTCATAATATTTAACAAAATCTTTCGGACTGGTGACAACCGTATATCTTTCCACACTAAACTCCACACACAGTCCCTCGCTCTTTACCATCTGGCTAGTTCGTCAAAACAAGAATAAAATGGAATATAACTAATGTCGGTCAGATAATTAAAAACGGACTCGAGATAAAATGTGAAAACTAATGGTAGGCAATTAAAACGGAGATAACATAAAATATAATAAATAATAAAATTATTGAAAACGAACAATAAATAAATAAATATATAAATAAAATAGAATATATAAAACGTAATAAATGAAACGGAATAAATAAAATGGAAACAGTCGAATAAATAACAAGATGAATGCCAGGACAGACCCCTGCTTCTGACCCGCACTCTCGCAACGGGTAATTCGACGCAAACACACAACAAATTACATTCAACAATTCAAACGAGAAGGCGACTCTCCCAATGATATACTCAAAGTCACAGACGCGTCTCTTACACTCAATATAGCTTTTGTTTTACGTCACACTCACACTGCATACGTAAACTCTAACGCGGTCACATTTACAATAAGAAAATATTAACAAAAACAACGAAGAAATGGAACCCCTTCAGCGATCCTTTAATTTTCGTAAAGCGAATTATTGCAAAATTTGAAATACCAGGCGGTAGCTGTTTGACCGCTACCCCAAAAGACGTTAAATTACTCACCAAAAATAACGGAGTTAACTCCCACACTCAAACCAGAGACGTACGAGGGCCTTGCCGAAAGGTTGCAGTAAAGGAAGCCTCACGAGAAATAATTTTGCAGTTGTCCAGAATCGCAGTGGGCAGGTGTCGGTTCTCGTCGGACAGACACGGCAGTAGACACGGTGAAAAACGTCCTCGATCCTCGGTATGCGACGAATGGCGAGAATCTCGACTGCTTCGAGCCAAGCGTTCCCCACAATAGCACGTGTGAGTGAATTCATTCCGTAAGTTTTTGCTTGAGTTTTCCCTACCCGTTGACACCTGTTCCTCTCCCCCTCGATCTGTACTCATTAGAGATTATTCGTTTTTGAGAATTGGCTACCACGTGTTGGTCGGCATCGCCATTATTGAGCCATGTATTGAGTCATGATTGTTAGCATGCGTGGTGAGTGGCAATAGAGTATATTTAATTAGATCATAGAACGTTTTGTTCCCTTCGAAATGTTCTTTCCGCACCTTATTTGTTGAATTAGAAATTACCCCCCCCCCCCCCTTCCATCTAGACACCAAGGTAATAACTAAATAGTCATCGAGGTCGGGAATTCACGCCTCAGAGATACCCCTCGTACCGCCCGCTAGCTAGTCCCGCCGTCATCGAGTACGATCTATTATTTCGAGTAAACGGAGCTACGCCGTTAGGTAACTGGAGCCCTAAACTTTCAAACCATTCCTGTTCTATTATTTTGCAATATTATTTGAGACTGTTACGTCCTGGGTCTCCAACCCCCTTTGTGAATTTTTGAATTTTTATAATTTATATACGATTTATTATACATTTTTTTTGTTAACGTCAGCGTTCACACGCTGACCAACGGGACGCGGCGCATCAGCAAGACGCGCTGCGCCCCACAAATAATTTTCTATTGTTCTTGCGCGTGCCTTCAGCACTACTTTTCTTCATTCGTTCCCTTAGTTCATCTCCGGGGGCCGACCACGATGGTCGGTCCTCGTAACAGCACGGGCCCATACTTACCTATAATCACCCATTTCTTTTATAATATATATAGTGGTGCTAAAGACTCTTATTATATATACAAATTGTGTTAACTGTTTTAATATGCATCTAATGTTGTGTGATTTGACTGTTTTAATATCAAATAACTTTATTCGGTGTGTTCAGTTTTCTCGCTTACCAAGTACACACTCAACTCATGCACACGCTACAGTCACAATCATCTGACGCCTCGCGTCATATGGTATAGCTCGCAGGTATGCTATATCGATTTATCGACCGCGCACTCATGCATATTGTCCATCTGCTCACATCCTCGATCGAAGCTCACTCAAGCGGCCAACGCTGTTAGCGTGGCCCCATCGGCAAGACCACTCATAAGTCTCGCCTTCCATCGCTGACAGCAAATCACAAGCAAGCTGTGACGCACGTCCGTCTTCTTGATACTCTGCCGCGTGGTCGACGGATGTGGCCATTGTTCTCACTCGAGTCGCTCGCAGTACACGTTCCCGCGTAAAACTCACAGAGATATTCACTCGTTCTAATCACTTTAGTGCGCATTCATTTCTATAGTGTAATACATTCTTGGTCAAATCACCCGTGTTTCAACTCAGTGTTAGTGAAAATCACAGCAGATCATCAGAACTACAGAACCAATCACATAAACGTCAACGGCGTGGTTCGCTCGTTGGCTGCACAGACGCCATTCTGCTCAGCACCGATCATCGGCGTCAGGACACTCACCAGACTGCCGTGTGGCATTTTTCGAGCTCTACAGTCAGACCTTATCATCAGGATCAACCACACGGAATCACCAAGGCAACTCACAGGCCTGAGACCCAATCACCAACAGTACATCAACACGCAGGCCAGACCAATCACAGTAATATATTAAACACAATCAACAGGTATTTTTTCATGCAGCCAATGTTACATACTTTCAATAAACGTTGAATTTATTATTGTTAAATTACTGAGTTCATTTAATTAGTTATACTTGTCACCAGGATCCTTAACCTTAATATTCGCATCTGTCACTCGACATGCTACGTGCGAATGCATCAACCCGCTATCCACCAACAGCGTAGTAATACTCAAGTGATACAGGTTCACTGTGCAGAGCACTATATTCATTGTTATTTATTATGTTTTACTCAGTCTGACTAGGCGCTGACTTTGCGCACTTGTCAATTTCTCTCATAGTGCTTTGCCGCATCAGTTAGTGTCTATCGTAGAGGTCTTAATAATTTTGTTGGAGCATTATCAAATATTTATAATATACTCATATTCAATACTCATACATTTTTTGGTCCTTCGAGCCGGATATAATTTACTCACACTCATTAACATACATTTTTTGGTCCTTCGAGCCGGATCCTGGTCAAGTATATAATTTTATGCCTCGATACTCACATGAATCACCAATCAACACATGTAATACACTACAGATTGCGCAACTCAGCATGCATCGATACAAGACAATGCTCAATAATAATAAAATACTCACCCAAGTGCACTAATCATTTTTTGTAAACCATTCACCAGGCTCAACTAGTTCAAATCATGGCTGACGATAAGAAAGCGCAGTCAGACCAAAGCAAATCCTCGCAGGAAGGCGACTCACAGGATGGTGATGTGGAAGCAATCGATGAAGCAACAGTCGTTACCGAGACACTCAATGTACCACCCACGGTACAGAGACCACGCACCAGATCACCATCACCAAACACCAATCAAGCTAACCTCATGGAGTATAAGGTCGCATCACAGCATGCGAGGATAGCAATGATCAACCAGCTACACGATCACCTGCAAAACTCACCAGGCAGCGTTTCCGAAGAACTCAACGGCCAGTTAGAGATTTTAAATCGCACTTGGGACTGTTTTTGTAACGAGCATGATCAAATGGGAGAAACATGTAAACGTGCTTTTCTCACTCACCCGTATGTTACAGAGAAGGTGTACCAATCAGGCTTTGATAGTTACTTCAAGGCACTCACAATCATCTTGCGAAAGAAGGCAATCGCAAAAACTCAAGAGACCGTATCAAGCAGAACTGATCAACAGAGTCAACCAAGTCAGCACCGATCAACATTGCCGAAAATAACGTTGCCGGAATTTGACGGTGATTTTACAAAATGGCCGCATTTAGAGACTTGTTTGCCTCAATGGTGGTCGACAATGACCAAATCAGTGATGTAGAGAAACTACACTATTTAAAGATCAGCCTTAAAGGATCAGCCGCTCAACTGATCTCCAATGTGCCGATCAACAATGATTCGTTCAATTCATCATGGCAAATAATCAAGGACAGATTCAACAACAAGGAAAGACTCATCCTGTCTTATGTTGAGAAACTCCTTAGTAACACTCGACCAGTGGCAAAATCTGCAGCCGCACTCAACACATTAGTTAGCTCAACGAAGGAAATAATCAACGCACTCAACGTTCTCGGAATTGATACAGAATCGTGGAATTATGTATTAATTTTCGTAGTTGCTCAACGCCTTGATACATCCATGCGTGAAGCATGGGAATACAAACGGAGTGCGCACAAGCAGCCAACCTCGTTTGAAGATTTGATGGGATTCATCGAATCCAGAGCGAGAGGTTTAGAAGTCATCCCAATCAACCCTGATCAATCGGCTGACAGAGCCAGCAACATCTCAAAACACTCAACAAAACCTGCACTTCTGCCAGCAAGACCGGCTCACCATGCGTCCACTCAACCGAGGACACACCAGTATCCATGCGATCACTGTGGTGGTTCGCATTACATAGTGAGCTGTGCTAAATTCAGAGAGCTACAACCTGCAGATCGCCACAAAGTTGTGACTGAACACCGACTGTGTTTCAACTGCTTTGGTCATCACAACCTCCACTCGTGCCAATCAACCATCAACTGCAAGACGTGCGGTGCCAAACACCACACGATGATTCATTTGCCATCCTCCGCAAGAACCACACCAAAGTCAAATCAACCAAGCACCTCAGCTACACCTGCCACAGCTCATCCAAGCACCAGTTCACGTCAATGAGAAATTGACGTGCCATTTTGCCAACTCATCAACTCATCCGGTAGAACAGCAGTTCTACTAGCAACGTGTCAAGCATTACTCATCACATCTTTCGACACTCACCAAGTCAGATTACTCATTGATCCAGGATCAGAGCTCACCTTCGTCTCAGAACAACTTGTATCCGATCATGGGCTTACTCGTCAACACTCATCAATTCCAGTCATTGGCATTGGAAACACGAGATCAACACAAACCAGAGGTACCACCACATTAACATTACGATCAATTCATTCATCACGTGGTGTTACCATCGCAGCTCACATACTCAATAAGTTGACGAGTACATTGCCATCAGTACACACGCAACCACAGGAGTGGCCACACATTTCATCACTGCAGTTGGCAGACCCTGACTTCTTAACACCACGGCCAGTAGATATCATCATCGGGGCTGATTCATACGGGCTAATCATCCAGCCTGGCATCAAGAAACACTCGGACTTCTTACCGATTGCACAATCAACAATATTTGGGTGGATTATTCTTGGTCCAGTCCCAGAGAATTATTCAACACCAAGCAACTCATACCACATAGCAGTAGAATCATCGAACAAGGAAATTCAAGATCTTCTCACGCAGTTCTGGGTTCAAGAAGAAACACCATCGACAATAGATCACAAGCTCACCCCAGACGAAGAAGCGTGTGAAAAGTATTTTCAAACGACTCACACTCGAGACGAAGAAGGACGATACATCGTGCGAATCCCGCTCAAATCATCACCATCGAGTCTAGGAGACTCAAAACTCACTGCTCAGCGATGTCTACAACGACTCATGAAGAAACTCTCAACAAATAATTCATACACCAACTTATACAACTCATTCATGAAAGAGTATGAAGATTGTGGTCACATGATACGTGTACCATCCTACCACCAGTCAACTCAAATGAGCGACTCTGTTCATGACTATTGTGAAACCGAGACGACCTTGGCACATGATGCTGTAGCATCAGGAGGGTTGAGGGTCTCGGAAGATCAATTCTCAGAACAAACTTACGCTCATCCTCCATATTATCTTCCTCATCATGGTGTACTGAAAGAAGATCGAATCACAACAAAGTTGAGAGTTGTTTTCAACGGATCCAGCCCAACGACGTCGCAAGTATCACTCAACGACATCCAGCATGTTGGAGCAAAATGTCAACGTGACATCTCAGACGTGCTCTTATGGATCCGACAGCACAAACTCATCTTTTCAACAGACATCACAAAGATGTACAGACAAATCAAAGTCCACCCGGACGATTGGGATTTGCAACGAATCATATGGCGAGATGACCAACTCAATATGGTGCCATATCACCTAACAACAGTGACGTATGGGACTCGCTCAGCACCATTCTTAGCAATCAGATCATTACTTCAACTAGTTGAAGACGAAAGTCATCGCTTCCCGCTCGCAATTGAACCACTCATGAAAGGCAGATATGTTGATGACATATTTGGAGGAGCTGATCAGCTTGACACACTCATCGAAATCTCAAATCAAGTCACCCAGCTCTGCATGGCGGGCGGGTTGCCTCTAGCAAAATGGCACAGCAACATCGAGCAATTCATCGAGCATATCGACCACCACTCACCATCAAACTCACACTCATTCGAAGATAGCAGTACCAAGTTACTCGGCCTGTCATGGATACCTCGTGAAGACGTATTCAAGTTCCACGCAAAGCCTCTATGCTCAAGTTCCAAGCTCACCAAGAGAATCATCTTGTCTGAAACAGCACAACTCTACGATCCACTCGGGTTTCTCTCACCATTCATCATCAAGGCCAAATCATTATTACAAGAATTATGGCTGGAGAAACTCAGCTGGGACGATCAAGTTTCAGATCAGATACACACCAAGTGGACGTTGCTCAGACAAGAGCTCACTCAAGTCGATGAAATCTCAATTCCACGATGGATTCAACTCACAAGCTCAACACTTGTGGAGTTGCACGGATTCTCCGACGCATCTCAAATAGCAATGGCGGCTGCTATCTATATCAAAACAACAACTCCAGGAGAAGAAACCAAGGTTACACTCATCTGCGCGAAATCAAAAGTAACACCACTCAAGCGACTCTCCATCCCTCGACTCGAGCTCACAGCAGCACTGATCTTAGCAAAGCTCATGAATTACGTGCAAACAACCTTGGAACTCACCAACACTCAAACGTTCCTGTGGACTGATTCCTCAGTAACGCTCACCTGGATTAACTCACACCCATCACGGTGGAAGGACTTTGTCAGGAACAGAGTGTCAGCAATTCAAGAACTAACTCCAAACAGCGTATGGAGATTTGTTCCTGGCAAAGACAACCCAGCCGATTGTGCTTCAAGGGGCATCAGTATCTCCCAGCTCCAGAAGCACCTCCTGTGGTGGACAGGACCACAGTGGCTCACAGGTGATCAATGTTCATGGCCAACTCAACACTATCAACAAGACTCACAGACTCATCAGGAAGAGCGACCGGGGCTCGCATTCACAGTGGCAACAAATCAAGCCGTATATCATTGGGAGATGATATACAGACACTCTTCTCTCACTAGACTACTCAGAGTAACCGCAATATGCTTTCGAGTAAGTCAACTCATCAAGAAATTGCCAAACTCAACGCTCTTTAACCCTCTCTCGCCACAAGATATTGAGAGAGCAAGAGTATTTTGGATCAAAGCAACTCAAGCAGCATATTTCTCAACAGAGCTCAAATTGATCACCATAGCTCAACTACCAACAGCTCATCCCTTCAATCGCCTGACTGCCTATATCGACACTCAAGGCATCATTCGGGTTGGAGGAAGATTGACCAACTCACAACTGGAACTTGAGGCAATTCACCCAGCAATACTCCCACGACATTCTCACTTCACCACACTCATCATAGCAGATGCACATCACAAAACCATGCATGGAGGCACTCAACTCACCCTGAACTACACAAGGCAATCGTACTGGATTATTGGTGGTAGAGCTCCTGTACGGTCGCATATACTCAGCTGCATGAAATGTGCTCGACAACGTGGCGTCAGAGCACAACAACTCATGGGTCAATTACCAACCAAGAGAGTCACCCCAGCACGACCATTCTTCTACTCAGGTGTGGACTACGCTGGTCCACTGACCATCAAAACCTGGAAAGGTAGAGGCGCCAAACAACACAAAGGATGGCTGTGCATTTTCGTGTGCTTCGTCACCTCGGCCTTGCATCTGGAGGCCGTGAGTGACTACTCAACTGACTCATTCATCGCTGCATTCAGACGGTTCACTGGACGCAGAGGCATCTGCAACACTCTCTATAGTGATTGCGGCACAAACTTCATAGGAGCAGATGCCATACTCACCAAACTCTTCACTCAAGGTACAACAGAATCACTCTCACTGCACTGCTCACTCACCAGTGATGGAACTACATGGAAGTTCAACCCACCAGCAGCTCCACATATGGGAGGAAAATGGGAAGCAGCAGTCAAATCAGTAAAATATCACCTGAACCGAACAGTAGGAGACATCGCACTCACGTTCGAGGAATTAACTACGTTGCTCATCCAGATCGAAGCAACGCTCAACTCACGACCATTGGAACCACTCACAGAAGACCCTGAAGATACTTCAGCACTCACACCAGCTCACTTTCTCATAGGAGAGCCGCTCACAGCCATACCAGAGCCATCACTCACAGATCTGAACGTTACTAGACTATCACGATGGCAACTAATACAACAAAGGCTTCAATATTTTTGGTCCAAATGGTCAACTCAATATCTCCAGCGCCAACTGTCTACATCGAAATGGCACCATCCATCGAACACCATCAAGGTCGGTTCGTTAGTACTGATCACTGATGAGAGGTCTCCACCATCAAAATGGCCTCTCGCCAGAGTCACTCAACTCCATCCAGGAAAGGATGGACTGACCAGGGTAGTGTCACTTAAAACTGCAACAACAACACTCGTTCGACCAATCACCAAGCTCGCCATCCTACCAGCTCAAACTGAATGAAGAACAGATCACATTTAATCATCAACACCGTTGCTGATGGCGGGCGGAATGTTCAGTTTTCTCGCTTACCAAGTACACACTCAACTCATGCACACGCTACAGTCACAATCATCTGACGCCTCGCGTCATATGGTATAGCTCGCAGGTATGCTATATCGATTTATCGACCGCGCACTCATGCATATTGTCCATCTGCTCACATCCTCGATCGAAGCTCACTCAAGCGGCCAACGCTGTTAGCGTGGCCCCATCGGCAAGACCACTCATAAGTCTCGCCTTCCATCGCTGACAGCAAATCACAAGCAAGCTGTGACGCACGTCCGTCTTCTTGATACTCTGCCGCGTGGTCGACGGATGTGGCCATTGTTCTCACTCGAGTCGCTCGCAGTACACGTTCCCGCGTAAAACTCACAGAGATATTCACTCGTTCTAATCACTTTAGTGCGCATTCATTTCTATAGTGTAATACATTCTTGGTCAAATCACCCGTGTTTCAACTCAGTGTTAGTGAAAATCACAGCAGATCATCAGAACTACAGAACCAATCACATAAACGTCAACGGCGTGGTTCGCTCGTTGGCTGCACAGACGCCATTCTGCTCAGCACCGATCATCGGCGTCAGGACACTCACCAGACTGCCGTGTGGCATTTTTCGAGCTCTACAGTCAGACCTTATCATCAGGATCAACCACACGGAATCACCAAGGCAACTCACAGGCCTGAGACCCAATCACCAACAGTACATCAACACGCAGGCCAGACCAATCACAGTAATATATTAAACACAATCAACAGGTATTTTTTCATGCAGCCAATGTTACATACTTTCAATAAACGTTGAATTTATTATTGTTAAATTACTGAGTTCATTTAATTAGTTATACTTGTCACCAGGATCCTTAACCTTAATATTCGCATCTGTCACTCGACATGCTACGTGCGAATGCATCAACCCGCTATCCACCAACAGCGTAGTAATACTCAAGTGATACAGGTTCACTGTGCAGAGCACTATATTCATTGTTATTTATTATGTTTTACTCAGTCTGACTAGGCGCTGACTTTGCGCACTTGTCAATTTCTCTCATAGTGCTTTACCGCATCAGTTAGTGTCTATCGTAGAGGTCTTAATAATTTTGTTGGAGCATTATCAAATATTTATAATATACTCATATTCAATACTCATACATTTTTTGGTCCTTCGAGCCGGATATAATTTACTCACACTCATTAACGTACACGGTGCCATTCGAAATTGTGTTAATATAAACCATTACTGTTTTAATACACATTTAATGTAGTGTGATCCGACTGTTTTTATACCTAATAATTCAGACATTTTAGCGAATCAGTGTTCTTCAATATTTATTAATAAAACCCGCCCCTCACCAACCGTGCTCCAATCCCGAGGCAGCGCATTCTGCCTCAAAATGGGGAAAATAAAATATTATTCCTTCGTTGCGTCTCTTCGTTAAAACCCAGGACGTAATAGGAGGAGACTATATTTTGAGTGGTATCGATATTATATTTCCGCCCTCTCTTTGTTGCATTATATATTTTTAGCTGGTATTTAGCATTACATTTTCGCCCGGTCTTTTGCATTATATTTGAGTTTGTGTCCCACCGTATATTTGGTTTCGATTAATTTGCGCTATTGTCTGAGCTTTTACCAGGTCTATAAATATGAAACCGGAATTTTTGTATAGAAAATACACGTTTATTGTATGAAAATGATACAAAATATTTTATTCGAAGTATTGCCCATCGCTAGCTATACATTTTTCCCACCTGTCTGACAATTTGTGGATGCCACGCCAAAAAAACTGTTGCTCTTTTGAGGCAAACCAGTCATCGAGCCATTTTCGTACATTTTCGTAAGAAGTAAAGCACTGCTCAGCAAGTGCGTGTCCCATCGATGCAAATAAGTAGTAATCGGACGGAGCCAAGTCTGTTGAGTAAGCTGCATGCGAAAGTATTTCCCAACTAAACGCCTCAATCGTTTCCTTGACCAGTTTTGCTGTGTGTGATGGTGCATTATCGTGAAGCAAAATCACTTTGTGTTGCCTTTTTTGATATTCTGGTCGTTTTTCACGCAAAGCTTGATTCAAATCGATCATTTGTTGTCGTTAGCGTTCAGTATTAACGGTTTCGCCAGGTTTTAGCTGCTCATAATAGATCACACCCTTCTGATCGCACCAAACACAGTGAATTATCTTCCGTCCATAGCGATTTGGCCTTGCAGTCGATGTCGATGGTTCGCCTGGAGTTCCCCATAATCTTTTACGCTTAGGATTCTCAAAATATATCCACTTTTCATCACCAGTCACAATTCGATGGAGAAATTACTTTCTTTTGTACCTGGCGAGCAGCATTTCGCAAGTGATTTTTCGGTTTTCCTGCTGTCTTTCATTCAGTTCATGTGGAACCCATTTTCCCATCTTCTGGATCTTTCCCATGGCTTTCAAACGTATGGAGATGGCTTCTTGTGTCACATTTAATTGATGGGCGAGTTGTTGTTGCGTTTGAGCGTCATCCTCATCGAACAATGCTTGCAATTCGCTGTCTTCAAACTTTTTCGATGGTCTTCCACGTTCTTCGTTTCTCACGTCAAAATCGCCACTTTTGAATTTTTTAACCACTCAAAGGACTGTGATTTACCAAGAGCATGCTCACCGTAAGCTTCGACAAGCATTCGATGCGATTCTGCAGCAGTTTTCTTCAATTGGTAACAGAAAATCAATGCTGTCCGCAAATCGTAGTTTCCAGGCACAAAATTCGACATGTTCAACGCTATTACAAACTATGCTGTTGTATGAAACTTGTATTGTTGTGAGTTGAAAATCTTTGTCAGAGATGTCAATAAGGAAATGGCGCCAATGACGCGGTTTGACGGTAACTACATTGACAGCTAGGGCCATTTATGGGCAAATTCCGGTTTCAAATTTCTTATTTTTAATAATTTTAAAAGACGTTTTAGGCTTGTGAAGGGCGTTTAGTGAAAAATGAAATAAATGGTTTAGTTGAAAATAAGAAATTTCAAGCCTTATAACTCAAAAAATGCTGAATAGAAAAACACTTTATTATAGCGTTTTGAAAAATTGGGGGTTCTATTTAAAAAATTGCAGGTGACCTCCACGTGACCTTGGCAACGCTATTCAAGGTCATAGTAATACCACTGTCTGATGCGTCATTTAAAACCCTATAACTTTTGTATGAAAAACTTTTTTCGATAATACGTATTTTTCAAAATAAAAGGGGTGGACGGGTGGTCGTATGCACCCTGTATAGTATAATATGACATAACATGAATATCTGGCATATTATGACGATGATGCGATTTTGACGTAACACTTTAGCCACTCAATACGTTTACATTTTTTGTTTATATATATACAGGGTGGGCCATTTTAATCTATGCACCCAAATTTCTTTGTACCTAACAAGGAAAGATAGTTTGGTGTCCCCCTCCGATTTTGATGAAACTCACGTATGTTATAGAGCATCGAAAACTAAAAGACACGTATTTTTTTTTATCGGCGGAAAAACATTTCTAAGGGGTGAAATCGTCCTTCAAAATTAGCATGTCGAGGGGTGATTATGCAGTTTCACCCAGAAGGCGTCAATCGATATTAATGAAACAAAAACCAAAATACTCCTCATTGAAGACAATCAAAATTCCACGTGAAGTTGAAGAAAAAAATTCATTTGCAGGGGTGAACAACCCCCTGATTTTTCAATTTTCCACCCTACACAAAAAACTAACCAACCAAATTGAACAGAACATATACCATTTGGAAGCGCAAGTTAAAATAAAGATGAGGTAGTTTTGCACATTCACAAGAAAATGAATTTACGGGGGTAAACTACCCCTTATCCATTAGTACGTATATTTGTTCGTACATTCTTGTTTCTCGTTATTTACATGTTAAAGAGCTGCTTGCGTTCACTCTTTGTGCTGATTTTGTGCTTATCAATAATTTATCGTCATATGTTATCGACCTTTCGATTAGATTGTATTTCGATTCGGCGCAAATTTCGGCATAAGTCGATGATGCAAAAGTCGTTCCATCTATAGAACATTGTCAATTATTCCAACGAAATGAATATGATCTTATTTTTTTGAGTAATCTAATCATACGCCAATATGATAAAAATACTTTCGACGCAGTAAGAGGTGTTTTCTACATAGGCGGCTATCTGGGACTGCGTATTATCTGCTGATATCGCATGTGGTTCAACAACAAGTCTTTCAAATATAAAAACCGCGATACATACAGCGATCTTCAGTTGCTCATTTGAACGGAGTGCCAGTGCGTCAGCTATAATTTCTGATTTAAAAAATCAATAGACCATGAAAGTGAATCCAATCAACGTCATTAAACTTCTTTTGGCTACATTTGAAGCCATGAATATTCTCGAAACTCCGATTAACAATGCAGAAATCGAGGTAAAGCAGAATTTCGAAAAAGTTCTGGTCGACTGCATGGACCATTATAACGGAGTTGAAATTATCGAGGAACAATCGCTAGATTTTCAAGAGCCATTCAAGAAATATGATGTTAACCCTGTCGAGGACACTCTTTGGCAACATGATGAAGGTCCAGTGGATTCTGATACTTGTTCTAAAGACGAAGAAGACATAAGCTACGATTACAAACGCAAAGCAATCGAATCTGGAGATCCGGTAAGAAGAAAAATTACAGTGTCGATACCGTCAGTCAGAAATTCAAAAAAGTCAAATCTGTACGACAATTAAAACGTTGGGCAAATCAAATGAACAAAGGTGGGACCTACAAGGAGAAATTAGCTCAAATCTCTGAATATACTTTGAAAAACATACAAGCCGCAGTAGATGCCGGTTTCATTGTTCATGATATCGACCTTCAAAAGTGGGCTCTACAAGCTCAAAAAGGGATAGGTCACGAAGACATTCGTTTTAAAGCTTCTCGTGATTGGCTTTGGAAGTTCAAGAAATCACATCGCATTGTGTCCAGGAAAATTAATAAATTCGTAACACGAAAGACTATAGAAGACGAACCAGTTTTAAGGATGAATGCAGAAAACTTCGTGAACGAAATTAAACCATATAAAAACATGTCTTTTTTCTTTTTTCGATCCGATGTGTAATTTCTCGAGATATTCGCAAAAATCAAGTCCTTTGCGATTACAGCGCCATCTATCACGAATCGAAAAAGAATGTTTCTGTTGGATAATCAGCTGGCGCACAGCGATCGATATTCGCCGTGCGTCGACCTGTTGCTGTGCTCTAGCACGCTGCGTTCGGTTGGGCCGGAGATAGCCGAGGCAGGGCTTCGCGGAGCCGAGGCTGTGCCTCGTAGGCATGCCGCGTTGAGCGAGAGGATGTCTCTCTCGCTTGACTTTGGTTTCGCTCACCGGCTATCCCTCTCAATTGACTTCAGCGCCCAACGACGTTTTCGTATCCCGCAGCCATATTGGATATTTCGGCACTTACGTGAAAACCCGCTCGAACTGCGCACACATTTTGGCAAAGCTCGAACAATTTTCGCTTCTCTACACCGGATCACCTCAACTATTTCTTGGTCATCAGGACTCAAATTAAGATAAGAGTACACCGTCATAATTTAACATAATTCACTGACGGTGAGGAGATTTATATACATCGGTACATCAGCATAAAGGGCTCACCCATTGACGTGTGCTGCAGCACGGGCTGTACCACGTTTTCACTCGACCTGTAGCACACTCGATTAATATAATTGCGTGTGCTTTACCAATTCACTGTACTTTTCCCCAATCAAACTTGCTGGGAAAGTATTATGAATTCAGTCCAATCATTTTGTGCATCCTCAAGCTCACATTTCAATGCTCTGCAGCGTAGACTGCATCACAGCCTGTCAGTATAGAATTTCACTCAATTGTCAGATTTGCATGTGCTAGCACTCACTATCTGTAAATTCTATTTCGCTATCACATTGAGTATTTGCTGACAGGCATTAAATTCGTCTACGCACTCATCTATCTCATTGCGTGGCATGCTCCGCCGCGCTGGCTGCACTGCGTACACGCCACTCATTGGATACAGCACACAATTAATACAATCGTTTGCTACATGATCACTTAACACAGACAGCATTCAATTAATATAATTGAGTGTTACTCAAATTGCCTTAAATTCAAAATTCTAATTCTTTTATATTTTATTTTGTATTTGGTATATTTTCTAAATGAAACCAATTTTGTAAATGACATGCGGAAGGTGTAATAAACCACTTTCTCTAATTAAACATCAATGTGTCTGGTTTCTTTTTTCCCTGTCGAGAGTGAAGACTCATAGTTTTCAATATATTCACAGGTCGATCCAACAACGTCCAAGGATTTCTCAAACACTGTGTGACGCCAAATAAATTAAATTGCATGAAGTTTTAAAAAACATGTCGTGAAGCGATTAAGGTCCTGGAAGTATGCGCTTCATAGTAGAATGTATATACAGAGTGCGCCATCTTTTATGTTGGTATGTAAACATTGAATAACGTTGACATTTATCAACCGATTGACTTGAGTATACATGTTTTTGAAACGTCAATTCAATACAATTTTAACCATGAATCGCTTCACACCGAAATAACGCGCCGAAATAGGGACGCTAGACATTGAAAATAGTCGTTCAGTTATATTAACTCAACGTGCATATCGCCGAAAATATCGTGATCAACAAGCACCGTCTGGCAACACTATTCGTTGTTTGGTGTTGAATTTTGTTGAGCATGGGACAATGGGAGATCGTCCACGTGCCGTTCCTCAACGCCCAAGACGTTCCAATAAACTGGTTGAAGCGGTAAGAGAGAGTATTGCCGAGAACCCACATGTGTGGAATCGTCACCACGCTCAGCATTTTGGCATCATTGGAACCACTTTGCAGCACATTTTGAGGGATGATTTGTATTAGTTTCCGTATAAAGTGCAATTGACTCAAAGAATATTGCTGACAGACCGTCCACGTCGTTTGGAATGCAGCCAAACAATTGCTCGAATGGTTGACACTGAACCTGATTTTTGGAAGCAAACTTTGATGATCGACGAGGCTCATTTCACACTCTCTGCCGCCGTTAACAAGCAAAATTGCCGCATTTGGGGAACAGAGAATCCACACGAGATCCATGAAACACCATTGCATGACCAAAAAGTAACTGTTTGGGCCGGCGCTTGCGCCAAAACCATCATTGCGCTATTTTCCTTCAGAGAAGGCGAAACAGTCAATGGGAATCGATATCGGTGGATGTTGGCTCATTATGTTTGCCCACAAATGCGTGAAAAAGGTCTGGACGGTTACTGATTTCAACAAGACGGTGCGCTATGCCTCACTGCAAATCAAACAATGCAGTTTCTGCAACGAAAATTCCCTGTACGTGTGATGTCTAAAATGGCGACACTGACTAGCCACCCAGATCTCCAGATTCGACCCCTCCGGACTTCTTTTTGTGGGGTTATTTGAAAAGCAAAGTGTATGCCAACAAGCCTCAGACCATTGAGGAGCTCAAGGCAAACATTCGTGCCGAAATCATCGCTATACCGCCCGAGATGCTCGAAAAAGTGATGGAAAACGTAGCAAAAAGGCACATTTTGCTTTGGCCAACAAAAGTGGCCACTCAATTGATGTTGTATTCAAAAACTAGTCCAAATAAATTGTAAAGGACCAAATTAAATACAAATACCTCATGTATGGAAATCGGTTGTTTTTTTTTTAAAGTTATTCAATGTTTACATACCAACATAAAAGATGGCGCACCCTGTATATATATAAAGGGTGGTTAAATTTTAAGGGCCGATGTTGATTTTGAATAAAACACAAATTATTTAGGAAATTATTGTCAATTCTTTTTATTATGATAATATGGTATGGTTCAATTATGTATGGAACAAAATATCGGCCAAATGGCCGCCGCGACCTCGGCGGCACACCTCTATCCGATGGTCCAAATTTTCGATGACGCTTAGGCATAATTGAGGTTCTATGCCGTTAATGTGCCGAATTATCTCATCCTTTAGCTCTTGAATTGTTGCTGGCTTATCGACGTACAACTTTTCTTTCAAATAACCCCAAAGAAAGAAGTCCAACGGTGTCAAATCACATGATCTTGGCGGCCAATTGACATCGCCACCACGTGAGATAACACGGCCATTGAATTTGTCGCGCAAAAGAGCCATTGTTTCGTTAGCTGTGTGGCAAGTGGCACCGTCCTGTTGAAACCACATATCGCCCACATCCATATCTTCCAATTCGGGCCATAAAAAGTTCGTTATCATCTCACGATAGCGAACACCATTCACAGTAACTGCCTGACCGGCCTCATTTTGGAAAAAATACGGCCCGATGATGCCGCCAGCCCATAAACCGCACCAAACAGTCACTCTTTGTGGGTGCATTGGTTTTTCGACAATCACTCTTAGATTATGATTCGCCCAAATGCGGCAATTCTGCTTATTGACGAATCCACTGAGGTGAAAATGTGCCTCATCACTGAAGATGATTTTCTTCGAAAATTGATCATCCACTGTTGCCATTTCTTGCCACCATTCTGACCATTGACGACGTTTGGAATGGTCAAGAGGCTTTAGTTCTTGAGTCAATTGCACCTTATAAGCGTGTAAATGCAAGTCTTTATGCATAATGTTCATCAACGACGAGCGTGAGAGGTGCAATTGTTGGGCACGACGACGAGTTGAGGTGAACGGCTCTTCAGCCACACTATCGCGAACAGCAGCAATATTTTCTGCAGTACGAGCTGTACGAGCATGCACTGGTGTTTTAATATCTCCTACAGACGCGGTTTGCTCAAATTTTTGCACGATTTTTCCGAATGTACGCACGTTTGGACGATTAAATTGACCGAAAAAATCACGAAGTGCACGATATGCATTTTGATTTGAACGCCCATTTTCATAATAAGCCTGAATAACTTTAACGCGTTGTTCGATTGTGTATCTTTCCATGGTTCAAATTGAGTTAGTCTGAAATTGAGAAATGTCAAATGAAATGCAGAAAAAACTTGACGTTTAGGTGTGGTTCACATTCAACATCGGCCTTTAAAATTTAACCACCCTTTATATGCTGCGAAATCCGTCCAGATGTTGTTGGAACGACCTGAGAATATATTGAAAATTATGAGTCTTCACTCACGATAGGGAAAAAAGAAGCCAGACAAATTGATGTTTAGATAGAGAACGTGGTTTATTTTCACCTTCCGCTTGTAAATTACAAAGATATCAGTTTAAGCCAAAATAACAAATATAAGAATAAAATATAAAAAATTGAAGTTGAATTTTGGATTTTGGTGAAATATTTGAGTAACGCACAATTACATCAATTTTGTGCTGTCTTTGTGAATTACTTGAGTAGCACACAATTATATTAATTGTAATATGCTGTATTTATTGAGAGTAGTGTACGTGCTGCAGCCAGCGCTGCGGAGCACGCAACGCAATGAGATATGTAAGTGCGCAGATTGATTTTATTAATTCCAGTAACTTCTCAATAAGATAGCCAAATAGAATGTACAGAGAGTGAGTGCTGATACATGCAACTCTGGTACCTGAGTGCTGGAATTTTACTATGACAGACCGTGATGCAATCAACGCTGCAAAGCACGGCAAAGTGAGCTTGAGGATGCACAAAATGAGTGGAATAAATTCACAGTACTTTCCCAGCAAGCTTGGTTGGGGGAAAGTACACTGAACTGATATGAACACACGCAATTATATTAATTGGGTGAGCAACAGGTAGTGTGAAAACCATGGTGCAGCCCGCGCTGCAGAGCACGTCAACGGGTGAGACCTTTATGAGGATGCACGATTGAGAATTACACTCCTCACCGTTATTGAATTACACTGAATCGTGACGGTGTACTCTTACCTGAGTTTTGAGTCCTGGTGAGCGCAGAAGGTTGAGAAAGTCCGGTGAAAGCAGTGGAAAAGTCCGAGATGTGCAGGAGATGTGTGCGCTGTTCCGCGGGTTTTTTCGAAAGTGTCTACTTTTTTAACATTGCTGCGTGATACGAAAGCGTCATTGAGCGCTGGAGTCAAATGAGTGAGATAGCCGGTGAGCGAAGCCGAAGTCAAGCGAGAGAGATAACCTCTCGCTTAACGCGGAATGCATGCGAGGCGTAGTTTAGGCTCCGCGAGGCCCTTCCTCGGCTATCTCTGGCCTAGCCGAACGCAGCGTGCTCGACCGCAGCAACAGGTCGACGCACGGCGAATATCGATCGCCAAGCGCCAGCTGACTATCCAACAATATAGATATATATATTGTAACGTGGCAAAAACATTCCAGGGCTGCGTCCTCCTCGCTCGACGATCACCAACGCGATCGCGCAGGGCTGTAGATGGTAGTTGGCGTACTTTGTTTAATTACTTTTTTTTCTTTTATATATATTACGATTTATACGACCGAGGGACGGAGAGGGAGAGCACGGGGAAGAAGAGAGCAACACATCTAACAACTGGAGGCTGCGGAGTTCGGCTTTTTACCTGGACCGATATTTTACATCTTTCTCAGTCGGGATATGTCGTTTTCCCGCGCGACGTACCGAATGCTATCCTTGGCCGTCGTCGACCCAGGGAAATCTATATGTCTCGGGGGGTCATCTGCTGGACTACGCACCGTTGGTATTGTCTGTCGCTAATTTATACATCGTCCAGCTGAGGCGCTAGTCGCGGTCATCGTGCAACACCGGTTCCCCCAATTAACCGAGTTCGGCTCGTTAAGTGGGGATCAGAGTTCACGGGCACGCGTGCCGAACGGACCTCGGGGCTTTTTCCTGGATATCGTTGAGCGAGTAGGACCTGGGTCTCGCATTACTCTCGCCACGTTTCGGATAAAGAGAGAAGGAAGGCGATTACAACGCAATCGAAATAAAACTCAAAGTCGGCACGTCCAAAAATTCAACACCTATTCGCTACAGTAATTCCTGGACGGGGTGGCCAAAGTTACGTCAGCCTACGAGGATTCTTTCGGAAATCAGCGAACGACTCTGCAACATCGTCTCGGTGAGCTCGCTTTCTTTCCCCGGTCTTTGATTTTATTCGATTCTTTGATAACAGACAAGTCCGTTCGAGCCTGTTCATACCTGCAATTTCTATACCCCGCACGCAGAGTATGCATTTGTATTGGGCCAGGTTGCGTTTGTAGAGTGTAACAACGAGATCGCTTGTTAGGTAAAGCCGGGAATAAGCCACGCCCTATTTTATGTTTCTTTGTATGTAATTTCTAATGTCGCGCGCGCATTAGTACGTCGTCCCGTTGTGAGTTTTGTGTAAAGGGGACTGATACGTTATAGACCGCGTCGCATATCATTCAAAATTAACTGGCGTTTATTTGTTCCATTTATTTATTTATTTATTTATTTATTTATTCCTATGATCATTTATTTATATTTATTCGGTCGGACTTAGCCTTAAACAATATTGAAAGTCGCTTAGTGCGTGATCGGCCGTTATCCCGTATTGTGTATGTGAGTCTGTGGAATTCGAATGGTTCGAGACATATATCGCGACGTTAAATTGGCCGTTACATTTTGTGATATTTTATTTTATTGCTGGGAATTCGGTCCAGATCTCGTGAATATTTTGGTTTATTAATTATTTTTATTTTTATTTCCTCAACTTATTTTATTCGTTGGATCGTGGTCGTTGCGTACTTGTTTATTGACCGATCAGGGATTTATTGTCTGACAGAGTTTCCCTGTTTGAAATTATCTTCGTTATACGACTGGCTTTATTGAAACGATCGAGCTGTTAGACATTTCGCGTACGTGACCTTCCGGCGTCCCGTTGTCGACGTGTTGTTTTGAGTACTTGGGATTGACCCGGCATAGGCCATATCACGAGCTAGTTATCCTCCAGAATTATTATTTCGCTTTATTCGATTTTCTGTTGTTCGTTTTGATGTGTGTTTGGAATTTGGTTTGAACGAGGTTAACATAGGCGGTAGAGAGTCGGGTAGAACGTAGATTACGTATGCGTGTGTGAGAGAAGGAGAGAGCGTCAGGATAATACATACTGCCGAGATAATTAGGTTTGAGAATTGTTAAACGACTAAGAGTGATTTTACGGGATACTTTCTTTTACATTTTTTTTGTTATTGTAAAATTTTGACAATTTTATAATCATTCTGATTAAATGAAAGATCTGCCCGAGGGGCATTTGTAAATCCCGTATCTGAAGTGTTGTCGGATTTATTTATTGGTTGTGTTTATCATTATTTATCCGTTTTATTTTCTGGTATTACTTATTGGTTATTGATGTTATTCTAGTGAGCTTATTTGTTTGTTGGTTCCATTTTATTTTATTGACTTTATTAGTTTAGATTGATTTTATTTTATTGACGGATTTTATTAACTAATTTTATGTACGAATTTTATGAATTAACGACTACCTTGACAATCCGAACCACCCACTCTGCCTCGAACAGCTGTAGCTAGCCTGGATTGAGTCTGGCCGAACATCTCGTTATTTTTTCCTTCCGGAGCGTGAGCGCCTGGCGCCCATCTCGAAAAAGTAAAGTAACGGAAGGAAAAATAGCTTGGGCCAGCTATAGGTAACGTGTTGCGTTAGGGTGAAAATTTACGTTACAATATATACGTTATATATATTATATACATACATTTTTTATTCATATATACAGGGTGGGCCATTTTAATCTATGCACCCAAATTTCTTTGTACCTAAGACAGATACGGAAAAATGGTTCAGACAAAAGTTGTTCAAGATAATGGAAGTCACCTATCTGTTTAACTAGCTTTGATCTTGAGACTACTTGTCAAGGTTATTTGAAGGTCAGAGTGATTTTTTTTAATAGAAACCCCTATTTTTTATACCGGATTCGAAAAGAGCAGAAGATTTTACGTCTGAAATGATATTTTTAAGTTTTTTTTTTTACTTTGAGAAGGTCAATTTAAGGTCAAATGCTAAATTACTGCCTGGTAGCTGTTTATTTAGCTGTTTAAATTTGCTGGCGGAATAATCATTAAAGTTATAATCGTAACGATAGTGAGAGGCAAGGGGACTCACTTTAATCAAGCACCCCAAAGGAAACAGAACTTACTACGTCCACGTCGTTGTTTCCGGGTAACGCTAAAAGTAAGGTTAACTCATTTAAAGCAACAGCTACCAAGAGCTTGTGGAATAAGAAGCACTAAATGGTCTTTTTATGTTAGGAAAAACCTTAAAACGTTAAATTTTTCATTTTTTCTTGATTCGGTATCAAAAACAAAGTTTCCCGTTAATAAAACCACTCTCCTTTAAATGACCTTGAAAAATGACGTTAAGGTCAACATTGTTGAGGTTGTTGTCACATTCCAGTTCGATCTTTCTTATAAAGGTACCTTCACAACGTTTATTCCGCTAGAAAATTTAAACAGCTAAATAAACAGCTACCAGGCAGTTATTTAGCATTTGACCTTAAATTGACCTTCTTAAGGTCACAAAAAAAACTTCAAAATATCATTTCAGACGTCAAATTTTTTGCTCTTTTCGAATCCGGTGTCAAAAATAGGGGTTCCCATTTTAAAAAACCACTCTGACCTTCTAATAACTTTGACAAGTAGTCTCAAAGTCAAAGCTAGTTACACAGATAGGTGACCCCTATTATCTTGAACAACTTTTGTCTGAACCATTTTTCCGTATCTGTCTTAGGTACAAAGAAATTTGGGTGCATAGATTAAAATGGCCCACCCTGTATATATGAATAAAAAATGTATGTAAAGGGTGATTTTTTAAGAGCTTGAGAACTTTTTAAAAAAAAAAAACGCATAAAATTTGCAAAATCTCATCGGTTCTTTATTTGAAACGTTAGATTGGTCCATGACATTTACTTTTTGAAGATAATTTCATTTAAATGTTGACCGCGGCTGCGTCTTAGGTGGTCCATTCGGAAAGTCCAATTTTGGGCAACTTTTTCGAGCATTTCGGCCGGAATAGCCCGAATTTCTTCGGAAATGTTGTCTTCCAAAACTGGAATAGTTGCTGGCTTATTTCTGTAGACTTTAGACTTGACGTAGCCCCACAAAAAATAGTCTAAAGGCGTCAAATCGCATGATCTTGGTGGCCAACTTACCGGGCCATTTCTTGAGATGAATTGTTCTCCGAAGTTTTCGCTCAAAATGGCCATAGAATCGCGAGCTGTGTGGCATGTAGCGCCATCTTGTTGAAACCACATGTCAACTAAGTTCAGTTCTTCCATTTTTGGCAACAAAAAGTTTGTTAGCATCGAACGATAGCGATCGCCATTCACCGTAACGTTGCGTCCAACAGCATCTTTGAAAAAATACGGTCCAATGATTCCACCAGCGTACAAACCACACCAAACAGTGCATTTTTCGGGATGCATGGGCAGTTCTTGAACGGCTTCTGGTTGCTCTTCACTCCAAATGCGGCAATTTTGCCTATTTACGTAGCCATTCAACCAGAAATGAGCCTCATCGCTGAACAAAATTTGTCGATAAAAAAGCGGATTTTCTGCCAACTTTTCTAGGGCCCATTCACTGAAAATTCGACGTTGTGGCAGATCGTTCGGCTTCAGTTGTTGCAGGAGCTGTATTTTATACGGTTTTACACCAAGATCTTTGCGTAAAATCTTCCATGTCGTCGAATAACACAAACCCAATTGCTGCGAACGGCGACGAATCGACATTTCACGGTCTTCAGCAACACTCTCAGAAACAGACGCAATATTCTCTTCTGTACGCACTGTACGCATTCGTGTGGTTGGTTTAATGTCCAATAAAGTAAACTGAGTGCGAAACTTGGTCACAATCGCATTAATTGTTTGCTCACTTGGTCGATTATGTAGACCATAAATCGGACGTAAATCGCGAAACACTTTTCGAACCGAACACTGATTTTTGTAATAAAATTCAATTATTTGCAAGCGTTGCTCGTTAGTAAGTCTATTCATTATGAAATGTCAAAGCATACTGAGCATCTTTCTCTTTGACACCTTGTCTGAAATCCCGCGTGATCTGTCAAATACTAATGCATGAAAATCCTAACCTCAAAAAAATCACCCTTTATATAATATATATAACGTATATATTGTAACGTAAATTTTCACCCTAACGCAACACGTTACCTATAGCTGGCCCGAGCTATTTTTCCTTCCGTTACTTTACTTTTTCGAGATGGGCGCCAGGCGCTCACGCTCCGGAAGGAAAAAATAACGAGATGTTCGGCCAGACTCAATCCAGGCTAGATACAGCTGTTCGAGGCGGAGTGGGTGGTTCGGATTGTCAAGGTAGTCGTTAATTCATAAAATTCGTACATAAAATTAGTCAATAAAATCCGTCAATAAAATAAAATCAATCTAAACTAATAAAGTCAATAAAATAAAATGGAACCAACAAACAAATAAGCTCACTAGAATAACATCAATAACCAATAAGTAATACCAGAAAATAAAACGGATAAATAATGATAAACACAACCAATAAATAAATCCGACAACACTTCAGATACGGGATTTACAAATGCCCCTCGGGCAGATCTTTCATTTAATCAGAATGATTATAAAATTGTCAAAATTTTACAATAACAAAAAAAATGTAAAAGAAAGTATCCCGTAAAATCACTCTTAGTCGTTTAACAATTCTCAAACCTAATTATCTCGGCAGTATGTATTATCCTGACGCTCTCTCCTTCTCTCACACACGCATACGTAATCTACGTTCTACCCGACTCTCTACCGCCTATGTTAACCTCGTTCAAACCAAATTCCAAACACACATCAAAACGAACAACAGAAAATCGAATAAAGCGAAATAATAATTCTGGAGGATAACTAGCTCGTGATATGGCCTATGCCGGGTCAATCCCAAGTACTCAAAACAACACGTCGACAACGGGACGCCGGAAGGTCACGTACGCGAAATGTCTAACAGCTCGATCGTTTCAATAAAGCCAGTCGTATAACGAAGATAATTTCAAACAGGGAAACTCTGTCAGACAATAAATCCCTGATCGGTCAATAAACAAGTACGCAACGACCACGATCCAACGAATAAAATAAGTTGAGGAAATAAAAATAAAAATAATTAATAAACCAAAATATTCACGAGATCTGGACCGAATTCCCAGCAATAAAATAAAATATCACAAAATGTAACGGCCAATTTAACGTCGCGATATATGTCTCGAACCATTCGAATTCCACAGACTCACATACACAATACGGGATAACGGCCGATCACGCACTAAGCGACTTTCAATATTGTTTAAGGCTAAGTCCGACCGAATAAATATAAATAAATGATCATAGGAATAAATAAATAAATAAATAAATAAATAAATGGAACAAATAAACGCCAGTTAATTTTGAATGATATGCGACGCGGTCTATAACGTATCAGTCCCCTTTACACAAAACTCACAACGGGACGACGTACTAATGCGCGCGCGACATTAGAAATTACATACAAAGAAACATAAAATAGGGCGTGGCTTATTCCCGGCTTTACCTAACAAGCGATCTCGTTGTTACACTCTACAAACGCAACCTGGCCCAATACAAATGCATACTCTGCGTGCGGGGTATAGAAATTGCAGGTATGAACAGGCTCGAACGGACTTGTCTGTTATCAAAGAATCGAATAAAATCAAAGACCGGGGAAAGAAAGCGAGCTCACCGAGACGATGTTGCAGAGTCGTTCGCTGATTTCCGAAAGAATCCTCGTAGGCTGACGTAACTTTGGCCACCCCGTCCAGGAATTACTGTAGCGAATAGGTGTTGAATTTTTGGACGTGCCGACTTTGAGTTTTATTTCGATTGCGTTGTAATCGCCTTCCTTCTCTCTTTATCCGAAACGTGGCGAGAGTAATGCGAGACCCAGGTCCTACTCGCTCAACGATATCCAGGAAAAAGCCCCGAGGTCCGTTCGGCACGCGTGCCCGTGAACTCTGATCCCCACTTAACGAGCCGAACTCGGTTAATTGGGGGAACCGGTGTTGCACGATGACCGCGACTAGCGCCTCAGCTGGACGATGTATAAATTAGCGACAGACAATACCAACGGTGCGTAGTCCAGCAGATGACCCCCCGAGACATATAGATTTCCCTGGGTCGACGACGGCCAAGGATAGCATTCGGTACGTCGCGCGGGAAAACGACATATCCCGACTGAGAAAGATGTAAAATATCGGTCCAGGTAAAAAGCCGAACTCCGCAGCCTCCAGTTGTTAGATGTGTTGCTCTCTTCTTCCCCGTGCTCTCCCTCTCCGTCCCTCGGTCGTATAAATCGTAATATATATAAAAGAAAAAAAAGTAATTAAACAAAGTACGCCAACTACCATCTACAGCCCTGCGCGATCGCGTTGGTGATCGTCGAGCGAGGAGGACGCAGCCCTGGAATGTTTTTGCCACGTTACAATATATATATCTATATTGTTGGATAGTCAGCTGGCGCTTGGCGATCGATATTCGCCGTGCGTCGACCTGTTGCTGCGGTCGAGCACGCTGCGTTCGGCTAGGCCAGAGATAGCCGAGGAAGGGCCTCGCGGAGCCTAAACTACGCCTCGCATGCATTCCGCGTTAAGCGAGAGGTTATCTCTCTCGCTTGACTTCGGCTTCGCTCACCGGCTATCTCACTCATTTGACTCCAGCGCTCAATGACGCTTTCGTATCACGCAGCAATGTTAAAAAAGTAGACACTTTCGAAAAAACCCGCGGAACAGCGCACACATCTCCTGCACATCTCGGACTTTTCCACTGCTTTCACCGGACTTTCTCAACCTTCTGCGCTCACCAGGACTCAAAACTCAGGTAAGAGTACACCGTCACGATTCAGTGTAATTCAATAACGGTGAGGAGTGTAATTCTCAATCGTGCATCCTCATAAAGGTCTCACCCGTTGACGTGCTCTGCAGCGCGGGCTGCACCATGGTTTTCACACTACCTGTTGCTCACCCAATTAATATAATTGCGTGTGTTCATATCAGTTCAGTGTACTTTCCCCCAACCAAGCTTGCTGGGAAAGTACTGTGAATTTATTCCACTCATTTTGTGCATCCTCAAGCTCACTTTGCCGTGCTTTGCAGCGTTGATTGCATCACGGTCTGTCATAGTAAAATTCCAGCACTCAGGTACCAGAGTTGCATGTATCAGCACTCACTCTCTGTACATTCTATTTGGCTATCTTATTGAGAAGTTACTGGAATTAATAAAATCAATCTGCGCACTTACATATCTCATTGCGTTGCGTGCTCCGCAGCGCTGGCTGCAGCACGTACACTACTCTCAATAAATACAGCATATTACAATTAATATAATTGTGTGCTACTCAAGTAATTCACAAAGACAGCACAAAATTGATGTAATTGTGCGTTACTCAAATATTTCACCAAAATCCAAAATTCAACTTCAATTTTTTATATTTTATTCTTATATTTGTTATTTTGGCTTAAACTGATATCTTTGTAATTTACAAGCGGAAGGTGAAAATAAACCACGTTCTCTATCTAAACATCAATTTGTCTGGCTTCTTTTTTCCCTATCGTGAGTGAAGACTCATAATTTTCAATATATTCTCAGGTCGTTCCAACAACATCTGGACGGATTTCGCAGCATATAAAGGGTGGTTAAATTTTAAAGGCCGATGTTGAATGTGAACCACACCTAAACGTCAAGTTTTTTCTGCATTTCATTTGACATTTCTCAATTTCAGACTAACTCAATTTGAACCATGGAAAGATACACAATCGAACAACGCGTTAAAGTTATTCAGGCTTATTATGAAAATGGGCGTTCAAATCAAAATGCATATCGTGCACTTCGTGATTTTTTCGGTCAATTTAATCGTCCAAACGTGCGTACATTCGGAAAAATCGTGCAAAAATTTGAGCAAACCGCGTCTGTAGGAGATATTAAAACACCAGTGCATGCTCGTACAGCTCGTACTGCAGAAAATATTGCTGCTGTTCGCGATAGTGTGGCTGAAGAGCCGTTCACCTCAACTCGTCGTCGTGCCCAACAATTGCACCTCTCACGCTCGTCGTTGATGAACATTATGCATAAAGACTTGCATTTACACGCTTATAAGGTGCAATTGACTCAAGAACTAAAGCCTCTTGACCATTCCAAACGTCGTCAATGGTCAGAATGGTGGCAAGAAATGGCAACAGTGGATGATCAATTTTCGAAGAAAATCATCTTCAGTGATGAGGCACATTTTCACCTCAGTGGATTCGTCAATAAGCAGAATTGCCGCATTTGGGCGAATCATAATCTAAGAGTGATTGTCGAAAAACCAATGCACCCACAAAGAGTGACTGTTTGGTGCGGTTTATGGGCTGGCGGCATCATCGGGCCGTATTTTTTCCAAAATGAGGCCGGTCAGGCAGTTACTGTGAATGGTGTTCGCTATCGTGAGATGATAACGAACTTTTTATGGCCCGAATTGGAAGATATGGATGTGGGCGATATGTGGTTTCAACAGGACGGTGCCACTTGCCACACAGCTAACGAAACAATGGCTCTTTTGCGCGACAAATTCAATGGCCGTGTTATCTCACGTGGTGGCGATGTCAATTGGCCGCCAAGATCATGTGATTTGACACCGTTGGACTTCTTTCTTTGGGGTTATTTGAAAGAAAAGTTGTACGTCGATAAGCCAGCAACAATTCAAGAGCTAAAGGATGAGATAATTCGGCACATTAACGGCATAGAACCTCAATTATGCCTAAGCGTCATCGAAAATTTGGACCATCGGATAGAGGTGTGCCGCCGAGGTCGCGGCGGCCATTTGGCCGATATTTTGTTCCATACATAATTGAACCATACCATATTATCATAATAAAAAGAATTGACAATAATTTCCTAAATAATTTGTGTTTTATTCAAAATCAACATCGGCCCTTAAAATTTAACCACCCTTTATATATATACAGGGTGCGCCATCTTTTATGTTGGTATGTAAACATTGAATAACTTTAAAAAAAAAACAACCGATTTCCATACATGAGGTATTTGTATTTAATTTGGTCCTTTACAATTTATTTGGACTAGTTTTTGAATACAACATCAATTGAGTGGCCACTTTTGTTGGCCAAAGCAAAATGTGCCTTTTTGCTACGTTTTCCATCACTTTTTCGAGCATCTCGGGCGGTATAGCGATGATTTCGGCACGAATGTTTGCCTTGAGCTCCTCAATGGTCTGAGGCTTGTTGGCATACACTTTGCTTTTCAAATAACCCCACAAAAAGAAGTCCGGAGGGGTCGAATCTGGAGATCTGGGTGGCTAGTCAGTGTCGCCATTTTAGACATCACACGTACAGGGAATTTTCGTTGCAGAAACTGCATTGTTTGATTTGCAGTGAGGCATAGCGCACCGTCTTGTTGAAATCAGTAACCGTCCAGACCTTTTTCACGCATTTGTGGGCAAACATAATGAGCCAACATCCACCGATATCGATTCCCATTGACTGTTTCGCCTTCTCTGAAGGAAAATAGCGCAATGATGGTTTTGGCGCAAGCGCCGGCCCAAACAGTTACTTTTTGGTCATGCAATGGTGTTTCATGGATCTCGTGTGGATTCTCTGTTCCCCAAATGCGGCAATTTTGCTTGTTAACGGCGGCAGAGAGTGTGAAATGAGCCTCGTCGATCATCAAAGTTTGCTTCCAAAAATCAGGTTCAGTGTCAACCATTCGAGCAATTGTTTGGCTGCATTCCAAACGACGTGGACGGTCTGTCAGCAATATTCTTTGAGTCAATTGCACTTTATACGGAAACTAATACAAATCATCCCTCAAAATGTGCTGCAAAGTGGTTCCAATGATGCCAAAATGCTGAGCGTGGTGACGATTCCACACATGTGGGTTCTCGGCAATACTCTCTCTTACCGCTTCAACCAGTTTATTGGAACGTCTTGGGCGTTGAGGAACGGCACGTGGACGATCTCCCATTGTCCCATGCTCAACAAAATTCAACACCAAACAACGAATAGTGTTGCCAGACGGTGCTTGTTGATCACGATATTTTCGGCGATATGCACGTTGAGTTAATATAACTGAACGACTATTTTCAATGTCTAGCGTCCCTATTTCGGCGCGTTATTTCGGTGTGAAGCGATTCATGGTTAAAATTGTATTGAATTGACGTTTCAAAAACATGTATACTCAAGTCAATCGGTTGATAAATGTCAACGTTATTCAATGTTTACATACCAACATAAAAGATGGCGCACTCTGTATATATCAGGGGTACAAATTGAAAATGCGGGTTTGATAACAGATGGCGTTACTAACGCTATACGCATCAGGCAGTACTGTGACTATGTTCATGTCAAAGCTACGTCTTATAGCTTTAATTTTCAGTATGTGTCAATTTGTCGCAGTGTCAAATTCATAGTTTTTTTGAGCTCTCAATATGTCGAGTTTCGTGCCAACAAAACAGCATTTGCGGGAAGTTTTAATTTACTTCTTTAATTTGAAGAAAAGTGCTGCTGAAGCACATCGATTGGTCTCCGAGGCTTATCCGAGTCATGTTCCATCGGTTTCAACGTGCGAGAGATGGTTTGTGCGGTTTAGAAGTGGTGATTTTGACGTTGAGGACAAAGAGCGGCCGGGCCAAGTGAAAAAGTTTGAGAATGCTGAATTGGAGGCAATACTCAATGAAGACTCGTGTCAAACTCAACAAGAGCTCGCAGATTCATTGGGAGTGACACAACAAGCCATTTCCCATCGTATAAAAGCCCTCGGAATGATCCAAAAGCAAGGACATTGGGTGCCGTATGAGCTGAAGCCGAGAGACGTCGAGCGCCGTTTTTTTGCATGCGAACTGCTGCTCGAACGGCAAAAACGGAAGGGTTTTTTGCATCGCATTGTCACTGGTGATGAAAAGTGGATCCATTACGATAACCCGAAGCGCAAAAAATCATATGGTTACCCCGGCCATGCATCATCATCGACGGCCAAACCAAATATTCACGGCGCCAAGCTCATGCTCTGTATTTGGTGGGACCAGCTGGGTGTGGTGTATTATGAGCTATTGAAATCGAACGAAACCATCACAGGAGCACTATACCGAACTCAATTGATGCGTTTGAGCCGCGCACTCAAAGAAAAACGGCCACAATACGAGCAAAGACACGACAAAGTAATTTTGCAACATGACAACGCTCGGCCACATGTTGCAGCGCCGGTCAAAACATACCTACAAACGCTGAAATGGGAAGTCTTACCCCACCCGCCGTATAGCCCAGTAATTGCTCCTTCCGATTACCACCTTTTCCGATCGATGACACATGGCCTAGCTGACCAGCGCTTCCATTCTTACGAAGAAGCCCAAAAATGGGTCGATGACTGGATAGCAGCCAAGCCGGCCGAATTTTTTCGCGACGGTATCCGTAAATTGCCAGAAAGATGGGAAAAAGTTGTGGCTAGCGATGGACAATACTTTGAATAATTCATTTGTTACCATTTTTTCAGAATAAACGTTCAAAAATAGAAAAAAATCCCGCATTTTCAATTTGTACTCCTGATACATTCTACTATGAAGCGCATACTTCCAGGACCTTAATCGCTTCACGACATGTTTTTTAAAACTTCATGCAATTTAATTTATTTGGCGTCACACAGTGTTTGAGAAATCCTTGGACGTTGTTGGATCGACCTGTGAATATATTGAAAACTATGAGTCTTCACTCTCGACAGGGAAAAAAGAAACCAGACACATTGATGTTTAATTAGAGAAAGTGGTTTATTACACCTTCCGCATGTCATTTACAAAATTGGTTTCATTTAGAAAATATACCAAATACAAAATAAAATATAAAAGAATTAGAATTTTGAATTTAAGGCAATTTGAGTAACACTCAATTATATTAATTGAATGCTGTCTGTGTTAAGTGATCATGTAGCAAACGATTGTATTAATTGTGTGCTGTATCCAATGAGTGGCGTGTACGCAGTGCAGCCAGCGCTGCGGAGCATGCCACGCAATGAGATAGATGAGTGCGTAGACGAATTTAATGCCTGTCAGCAAATACTCAATGTGATAGCGAAATAGAATTTACAGATAGTGAGTGCTAGCACATGCAAATCTGACAATTGAGTGAAATTCTATACTGACAGGCTGTGATGCAGTCTACGCTGCAGAGCATTGAAATGTGAGCTTGAGGATGCACAAAATGATTGGACTGAATTCATAATACTTTCCCAGCAAGTTTGATTGGGGAAAAGTACAGTGAATTGGTAAAGCACACGCAATTATATTAATCGAGTGTGCTACAGGTCGAGTGAAAACGTGGTACAGCCCGTGCTGCAGCACACGTCAATGGGTGAGCCCTTTATGCTGATGTACCGATGTATATAAATCTCCTCACCGTCAGTGAATTATGTTAAATTATGACGGTGTACTCTTATCTTAATTTGAGTCCTGATGACCAAGAAATAGTTGAGGTGATCCGGTGTAGAGAAGCGAAAATTGTTCGAGCTTTGCCAAAATGTGTGCGCAGTTCGAGCGGGTTTTCACGTAAGTGCCGAAATATCCAATATGGCTGCGGGATACGAAAACGTCGTTGGGCGCTGAAGTCAATTGAGAGGGATAGCCGGTGAGCGAAACCAAAGTCAAGCGAGAGAGACATCCTCTCGCTCAACGCGGCATGCCTACGAGGCACAGCCTCGGCTCCGCGAAGCCCTGCCTCGGCTATCTCCGGCCCAACCGAACGCAGCGTGCTAGAGCACAGCAACAGGTCGACGCACGGTGAATATCGATCGCTGTGCGCCAGCTGATTATCCAACAGAAACATTCTTTTTCGATTCGTGATAGATGGCGCTGTAATCGCAAAGGACTTGATTTTTGCGAATATCTCGAGAAATTACACATCGGATCGAAAAAAGAAAAAAGACATGTTTAATTTTTCAAAAAGCTATTCAGCGATACGAAACTCGATCCACGCTCCCCCCCCCCCCCCCCATCCCTACCCCATTATGGTGAAAATGGAAGTTGCTTCAAAATTGTGATTGGAAAACCCTATTCTTTTTCTGATTTTTCCATGACAAAATCCATTGATTTGATTTTATTGTTAATATGAAATTTTTTCACAAATGACGCTGCAATCAAAAGCATGTATTCGTTTATCAATAAGTTAAAAACTACTTTTAGCGTTACCCAGGAACAACGACGTGGACGTAATAGTTTTTGTTCCCATCGGGGTGCTTGTTTTAGGTGAGTCTCCTTGCCTCTCACTGTTCAATAAATTAGATTAAATGTTCGAAATTGTGACCTTGAACTTCTAGACACTTATTTATTCTTTCCTCGAATGATTGTACACAGGAGAGGAGCATATCTGCGTTAATTTCAGCGCAAACGTTTCTTATGCGCTGTATCATGTTTTCACGAGTTGTTGGTGCTTGTTGAAAAACCTATTTTTTAAATGACCCCATAGAAAAAAATCTGGCGATGTCAAATCAGGCGATCTAGCAGGCCAATTAATCGGGCCACCTCTGTCGATCCATCGGCCATTGAAAACACGGTTCAATACTTCCCGTGCTGTTATTAAGTAATGCGCTGGGCAACCGTCATGCTGAAACCACATAATTTGGCGAATAGGCAATGCAATATCCTCAAGTAGAGGTTGTAGTTCATGTGCCAGGAAATTTCGATATTTGATTCCATTTAAAGTACCATCAATAAAATAAGGAACAATGAGTTCGTTACGTACAATTCCACACCACACGTTAACCGACCAGGGACGTTGATGTTCAACTTGTCGTAACCAGTGGGGATTTTGCACACTCCAGTAATGCGTGTTATGCCGATTAACGGCACCATGGTTTGTGAATGTGGACTCATCTGAAAATAGTACTTTAGCGAAGAAGTTGGAATTCATTTGTATTTGCTGAACTGCCCATTCACAAAATTCTACTCGCAGACGAAAATCATCGCCATGAAGTTCCTGATGCAATGAAATATGGTATAGGTGATACTTGTGACGATGCAATATTCTGAAAATACTATCTCTAGAAATTCCGGAATCCCGATGTAATTGCCGAGTGCTTACATGAGGGTTTTGTTGAACAGCTGCTAGCACATCAATTCCATTAGCTTCTCTTGTGACAGTGATTCTTCGTTTTCTTTTTATAGGTTGTACACTACTATCAGACATAAAGGATTAAACAACTTTGTAAAAAAAAGAACGTGAGCGAACATTATCTGGAAAACGCTCAGCATACAAGGCAACAGCATCGTCAACATTCCGCCTACATTCACCGAAAATCAGAATCATTTCAGTTTTTTCTTTTATGGTTGCAGCATTCATTTCGCACTCGTACTTCAGTTTAAGAAATGAAGGGTAAAGATAGTCAAGTGAATTGACAATGTTGGAGGTGTTTTCAGGTAAAATCGTTGATATTGACCTTGACGCGCCGCTGTGACCGTATGGTGAACTACGGGCTTATAAAAGCCAGTGCAGCGTTGTCAAAGATGACCATTTACGATTTCAGGGTGGGGGTGAGAGCCTCTTCTGTGTACAAGCATTCGAGGAAAGAATAAAAAACTGTCTAGAAGTTCAAGGTCACAATTTCGAACATTGAAACTAATTTATTGAACAGTGAGAAGCAAGGGGACTCACGTAAAACAAGCACCCCGATAGTGAGAGGCAAGGGGACTCACCTAAAACAAATACCCCGATGAGAACAAAAACTACTACGTCCACGTCGTTGTTCCTGGGTAACGCTAAAAGTAGTTGTTAACTTATTGATAAACGTATGCATGCTTTCGATTGCAGCGCCATGTGTAAGAAAATTTCATATCAACAATAAAGTCAAATTAATGGATTTTGTCATGGAAAACCAGGAAAAAAATAGGGTTTTCCAATTACGATTACGTCGCTAAGGGGCGACGTGACCCTAACAGGGAATACGATACATTGCGTTGAAGTAAACTATGCGGGAGAGCTTAGAAGTGTGCCGCACCACTCGAGGTGGACGAGATACGTCGCATCATTAAAGAGTGGTGAGTTGTGGGCATCGTAGACGATACGAAATCGCCATATGCTAGCCCAGTGCTGCTCGTTAAGAAAAAGAGCGGAGAGTCGCGCCTGGTGGCGGACTTCAGGAGATTGAACCAGCAAACAGAGCGCGTCCATTTCCCGCTCTCGAACATCGACGACCATTTGGCACAAATTCGAAGGGCCACTACATTCATGATCCTCGATTTAGCGCACGGGTACTTGCAAATACCGCTGGCAGAGCAAGGTCGTCCCAAGACCGCTATAATCACGCCAGATGAGACGGATGAGCTCACGCGAATGATCTTCGGCCTAACCAATGGAGAAGCCTATTTCTCTAAGGCCATGTACAAGGCATTGGGACCACTTAGGGATAAAATAGTGCTCTACTACCTGAACGACGTTCTCATACCGATCAAAGATTGGTCCTGCTCCACGTGGAAGCCCTGAGTAGGGCATCACTGCCAGGCCAACAAACAAGGACGACCTCGTAAGATGACGCCGAGGTATTCCAACTCACAACAGTGAGCGACGAAGTGGCCGCCTATCAAGCGACGGATGATGTGGTATGAAGGAAAGGGGAGCTCCTCGACGAGAACTTCAATGACTTGGTGCCCAGCTAACATAGTGAAATCCACGGATACGAGCTACATGACGGAATCGTCTATAAGAATACGCTAGCCGTACCATACTGCGACTTGCAGGGACACCCGGGAGTTCAGCGAACTCACGCAAAATGATATAAACGGTTTTACTTCCCAGGATCTCAACCCTACCTACGGAGCCACATCGCAGCCTGCTTCTCCTGCCCATGACCAAGAATAAGAGATATATGTGGTGTAAGTAGCCGTTACTAATGATCCATGGTATTTACGTGTGCGGCTATGCGTCGGCTATTCCGACGCGTAAATACCATGGATCAAGAATAAAAGAGGCAAACCCGAAGGGCAGTTCCATCCAATACCACTGGGTGAATGCCCCTTTCAAGTGATCCACCTCGACCACGTTTAGGCCGCTTGCGACGTCACGCCGAGGAAAGAAATATATCCTGGTACTGGTAGACAACCTCACCAAATATGTCTACGTCCACACTGTTAAGAACACCAGCACCGGACCCGTGATGAAAGTGTTGCAAAAGCTCGTGGACACACACGGGGTACCACATAAAATTATCACTGTTCGAGGACCTTGGCTACACGAGTCGCATCTTGAAGGAATGGTGCATGCAGCAGGAAATACGACACACCCTCAAGTGAACGGCCAAGTTGAAAGAGTGAATGGAGAGCTCGTACCCATGTTAAAACGAGCACTAGACGATGCGGATGGCCAGGTCTGGGACCATCACCTCGCCGAGGTGCAGCGCCACTTGAACGATGCCATTAACACGACCACAGGTGCATCGGCGTTCAAAACTATGTACGGATACGAACCACACAATGACGAGGGGCCTGACCGCCTCCTCACGGAAGGAACGGACAATTATAAATCCCCACAGAGCGTCCAATAACGAGTGTAGAGCAGGATAGCCGAGCAGCAATGACAATGACAAGGGGCCGCTGGCTATAATCAAGGAGCGCGCCCCGAATACCTACCAGGTCGCAGATCTGCGCCAGCAGGGAGGACGGAAATACTTCACTACGGTCCACACCTCGCAGCTGAAGATGTGAAGACCCCACACAGACGACAACGAGTCCACCGACTCATCGAACGACGAAGACCACCAGAGTCTACCTGCCGAACCCAGTCGCGAACCCCCGCATGAGGAAAGGCTGGTGCAGTCACCGGTCTACGCTACAATTCGAGACAATTCGTGTTACATTCTTTTTACACAAGTTTTCCCTATCACGAGGCTGACCGTCTTCTAAATTTTCATGCAAATTAATCTATCTATAGTCATACAGTCCTTAAGCTGTTGATCGACCAATTTATTTCCCTCTATCATATATTCTACTAGGTTATGTATTATATAGCAAATGCTATGGTTAAATAAATGTTTCTTTGTAGAAATATTTTGAATGTAACCAGCCCGTGAGTTCCTGATTCTTACAGTGCTTAAATGATCAATCCATTTCTACCTATAATATCTTTTAGCTGGTATACTTCTAGGACCTTAACTGCTGAATAACATGTTTCCAAAATGTCATGCAAATTAATTGCTTTGGAGTCACACAGTCTTACAGTTTTTAATAAATCAATTCATTTGTACCTATTATAACTTGTACTAGGTTTTGTATTATACAACAGTTGTCAGTCTCGGAGACTTATGCCAAACAGGTTATATTTTCCGGAAAATTTCTCGGTATAGTATGGTTATTTCCTGTCTGTGACTTTTTTTCATATAGTTCCAGGACATTTCAAATAGGAATCGGATACTTCCAATTCCTGAGTCGCAGAACGACTTTTTCCCACAGCTGGATTTAAATCAATTGCTCCTGGATTGTAGAGTATTTCATTCACCGATAGGCAGAAGGAAATTAAAAGACATAAAATGCGAAAGCTTATCATTAATTGTTCATCAATCCGTTATTTGTAGAAATATCTCAAATATAATGAGTCTGTGAGTCGCTAATTGCTCTATAGATCATTTTATCTTTATTTATTTATTTATTTATTTATCGTAATAATTGAGCTATTGTTGGATTAAATTATCTATGATCAAAGTATCTTATTTTATGTCTTAAAACATAGATTCACTCCACACATAAAGTCTCTCTACGTTCTCTCATCGATACAACTTACACGGGCTTGCTCAACGCTACTACGAACCGCTCTCTCACTCATACACCCACCGGCAACAGCTCATCAGGCACGTCTTCTCATCGATCCAGGATCGGAATTGACTTTTGTTACGGAAGATCTCGTTCGAAAACTCAACACAACATGCAAGCACTCATTAATTTCGATCACGGGGATTGGTGGAAGACACTCATTGCACACACGCGGATCGGTTCAACTCGCCATATGCTCTGCTCACACCACGGAGAAAGTCACGGTTCATGCCCATGTACTCCTAGCTGTAATCACTCAATTACCATCATTCGAATCGGCAGCACGAACATGGTCTCACATTGTGAAACTAAAGCTGGCAGATCCGGACTTTCTCAAACCTCGGTAAATAGATATCATCATTGGTGCAGATATCTACAGGTAGGTTATCAAGCCCAACATCATCAAGGGCACAATATCAATGCTCATTGCACAGTTATCAATGTTTGGTTGCATCATCATTGGACCAGTCAACTCAAGCCAACCAGAAGCACTCACTGTTCATGACGCTGCCGTACAGCATGATGATCAGGCATCGCATGAGGTGCTCACGAAGTCTTGGGTTCAAGAAGAGCCACCAAAGGACAAGGTCGATCAACTCACACCAGAGGAGCAGGCTTGCGAGGATCACTTTTGCAACACGCACCAGCGTGATTCTACTGGAAGATACATCGTTCGGCTTCCTCTCACTTTATCGCCTGCAAATCTAGGCAGCTCACACTCAAAAGCTCATCGGTGTCTGCAGCACCTCATACGGAGAATCTCAAAGGATGCTGAGTACGGTCAGCTCTCCACTCAGTTTATTGAGGAATATGGGCAACTAAGCCACATGGTGAAGGCTTCAACGTCGACATCAGGAGAGGCAAATTTTTACCTGCCTCATCATGGCATTCTCAGACCAGACAGAGTCACAACCAAACTACGAGTGGTATTCCATGGCTCCAGCTCAACGCCATCTGGACAGTCTCCCAATGGCATCATGCATACTAACCCTAACTTGTTGCTCAATAATTCGGATGTGCTCATTTGGATCCGCCACCACGAACACATCTTTGCCACGGACATTACTAAAATGTATCGTCAAATTCGCATTCATCACGAAGACTGGAATCTTCAACGGATTTTGTGGAGAGATGATCAACTCAACGCAGTACCATACCATCTAACAATTGTAACGTATGGTACAAAAGTTGCTCCTTTCCTAGCAGTTAGGACTCTCATTCAGCCCATCGAGGATGAGGGATATCGGTTTCCACCTTGGCAGGTACGTGGATTACATCTTCGAAGTGGCGGATACCACAGTCATTGAAAGTGCTCAACAGCTCAAGGAATTGTCATGTGCCAGGTACCAGCAACCCAGCTGATTGTGCCTCGCGAGGGGTTACGACGTCGCAACTAGCTTCTCACCAGCTGTAATGGTTAAGTCCATCATGGATGGTAGGGCCAGTTGACTCTTGGCTAACATCAACCACCACTCATGAAAATTTGAGCAACATGAAAGGTCGACCTGGGGTAGCCCTCTTGACTGCCACTCTGCGTCCTGAGATTCATTGGAATATTATCTATCAGTACTCATCTCTCATCAAGCTATGTCGTCTCACCTCATTATGTGTCAGGGTATTGGCCAGAATGAGAAGGAGGCACGAATTGGCTGGAACAGCTCCACTCACTGCACGAGAAATGGTCACGGCGAACATCTTTGAGACTAAGGCAACTCGAACTGTTTTTTTTTCAAACACGAGCTTCAAGTGCTGCAGTCGGGCTCTCTACTGCCATCCTCTCATGCCTCCAGTCGACTCACAGCTTTCATCGACCAGGAGGGTGTCATCATAGTGGGAGGTTATCTCGTTCAATCTGCACTCACATACGAAGGAAGTCATCTCGTCATTCTGCCTCGTCACGCTAAGCTCTCAACGCTCATTATCGATCAAACTCATCGGCGGACTTTTCACGGAGGCGCTCAGCTCACATTAGCTCAAGTACGGCTAAATCATTGGTTCATCGGCGGGAGAGCTCCTGCTAAAAGTCACATTTTGCGTTGCGTTGTGTGTGCTCGACAGAGAGAGATTCGTGCTCATGAATTGATGGGTCAGCTATCTCTTTCACGAGTTTCACCAACGCGTCCATTTACTCATACAGGAGTTGACTACGCCGGTCCACTCACATTCAAGACGTGTAAAGGTCGAGGGAACAAAACACACAAAGGCTGGATATGCGTCTTTGTGTGTCTCACCACATCTGCACTTCATCTAGAAGTAGTCAGCGACTACTCAACCGATGGTTTTCTCTCAGTTTTGAGGCGCTTCTCAGCTCAGCGTGGTATTCCTATTGCCATGTACTCGGACTGTAGCACTAACTTCGTTGGCGTTCACAAGACACTAGTTCAGCTGTTCATGAAGAACGCATCAGAACATTAGCTCATCGCATCATCACGGGCCAATCGTTAGTTTGAATGGAGGTTCAATCCACCTGCTGCTCCACACATGGGTGGTAAGTGGGAAGCAGCAGGTGATGTATCAGCGCTGACGCCTGGACATTTCCTCATCGGAGAAGCACTCACAACTTTCCCAGAACCATCCGTAGGGGATCTGCCGATCTCACGACTCCCAAGATGGCAATTACTTCAGCGGAAGGTGAAACATTTTTGACGCTAATGGTCGGCTCATTATCTCCAATGGCAGCAATCAATCGCAAAATGGCACCACCCCAAAAACAACTTTCAAGTCGGCTCTTTGGTTTTGTTCACGGACAAACGTTTCCACCGTGCAAGTGGCCACTTGCACGAGTCACAACGTCGCATCCAGGCAATGATAGGCTCACAAGGGTGGTGATACTAGGGACTGCTACTACGATGCTCACCAAGCCAATCTCAAAATTAGCTATTTTGCCCGTCTCACCCATCGACCAGCCTGGTGAGGATAATCAGCAACCCCGTTGCTGATGGTGGGCGGAAATGTTGAGAAAACAGTTTTCTTTTATATATATTTTTTTTTTAATATAACTTGTGCGACGATACACCAACTTTCTTTTTTTCTAGCTACTTCAAAAACGTAGATGTAGAGTTATGTTGTAAAACGTAATAATCAGAGCCACGTAAAAGCAAAAAGTAAGAAGCACGTAAGAGCCAAAAATGTAAAACGTAAGAAAGCATTTCCTCTTCCGCAGGCTCTTTTATAGCCTGCCCCTCCGCCTCATTCTCCTCCATATCATTATCGGCTTTAATTTTAAAATGTAATGCGATTTTATCATTTTTCGGCTTGCCGTCGTCGCGCCACTCTTCTTCCCCTCGCCATCAAGCGAGGCCAGCTGGTCGCTGACCTGCCGTTTTCGGCAGCGAGGGAATTTCTTAGACATGACGCCGGTTGTTTACTTTGAACTCTGTCCTGATTCGATGATCCAGTGCCCTTGTTTCTCGGTGCGTTCGGAAATAATCGAGGCGAAGGCTTCATAAATCTAACGTGATTTTATATTTTTGATACGGTCGTCGTAGCGTCACCCGTCTCCCCCTTGCCATCGAGCGAGGCAAGCTGGTCCTTGACCTGCCGTTTTCGGCAGCAAGGGAGTTCCTTTGGCGTGACCTCGGTTGTTTACATCTAACGTTGCTTTAGTTCGATGACCGGTGCTCGAATTCCACCGTGCATTCGAACGTAATCTCTCTTATAATGCCAACGAAATATAATTGAGCCGGCTAGCGGGTGTAACTATGTTACAATATGTATATGATATTAATATGTATATTAATAACTATTGTGACGGCGGATTTGTAAAACCCGTCACAAAGTCGGACCAAGCAGGGCTGACCACGATACACCAGCTCGTTCGGCCGAAAGTCTCCCCGAGGTGATCCAATATGGCAAAAGTAGAGCGTACGAAGCGACTAATTTTTATTTCGTGTTTCGTTTATTTTTTTTTTGTTCAATTCTCCCGAGCGGGCGACGGTCCGAGCACAGAATTATCAGCCGCAACAGGAAGGTCAGCTGCGAGAGCCTGAAGGACGCTATGATAACCGCGAGAAGAGCGATCTCGAGTCTTCGTCGTCGTCATGCGAACCAACCGTAGCCCCGACTATGACGTCAGCGCTCTCGTCGAGAGAACTACTTAGAGACCATCCCCGTAGCATCTCATGGAGACGGGAAGATGCAACGATCTCGGGCGGCCTTTGAATTTCTATCATCGTTCGCTTCTGACTGCTGCTTCGTACGAGGCATCGAAGCTAGAGCCGTTGCTGGCTCAGATAATAACCCCAGTCGCAAATATCATTATCATACTATCAATTTTATTGGTGGCTACGATTTGGGGGGAGGGAGTTTATCGGCTCAAACAACGAGAGCTAACGTATTATCGAGGACTCTTGCGCCGTATCTTGTACAACGCGGACGTGTATACCGGGTTCGCCGCCGTGTCTGATCGACGAGAACCGACGCCTGCCTCCCGCGATTCTGAACCGCTGCGAGAGTATTTCTCGAGAGGATCCCGATACTGCAACCATTCGGTAAGGTCGTCGTTCGTCTCTGGTTTGAGTGTGGGAGCAGCTCCAGTAATTTTGTTGAGAAAACCCGAGCGATATTGTCGTGACTTCTGATATATTTATGTTGTTTTGTTTCCTCTGATTTACTCATTCTGATTTATTTATTCTGATTTATTTATTCTGTTTTGTCTATTCTGTTTTATCTATTCGGCTTTAATTATTCTGTTTTATTTAGTCCGCTTTATTTATTCTGAAGTAATTATTCTGTTGTATTTATCTAATTATTTCTTTTGATTTCTTTATTTTGCGTTATTGGATTAGTTTCGTTTAAATGTTGTCGCCCGTCCGAGAGCCTTTGTTAAATATTTTAAGGACAATTGAATTGACAGGAATCTAGCACCTTACCGTTGGTCGCTTCCCGACCGTGCTTCCGAGATTACCTCTTTAGCTCTCGAATAATCATTTTGTTTATCACTGCTATAAATCGATTCTTACATTTTTGGATTCCCTAAATTGACGAGTCAAGATTTTATTTCCGTGCGAACCACCACTGACTGACCCATCCCCTCTACCAATCGCCAAGGCTGCAGCGAAGTCCAGCCGACCTCGTGTATTCCGTGTGCGAACTAAATTTGTCTCGGGAAATAATTTATTTCTCGAGACTGGCGCCCAGCACGCATGATCATGGGCTTTTGTGACCATCCCCAGGAGCTGGAGGCGGAAAAGGTGGAAAAGTTGGTTACAAATTTAGCGCCCAACGTGGGGTCTTAATAAAAAAAATTGATCTAACATCGGGTGTTTCGCTCTCGTTATCGCAGCAGACGCATTTAATTGAGTTTCGTTGGTGAATTATAATTTTCCTTTCTTTGTTGGTGGTGAAAAATTATGTAGGATTCCCGTTGATATTTATTTATTTGTTTATTTATTGTGTTCTTTGTATGATGTTTCTGTATTATTCATTGGTGCCGGGAATTTATGTTTGTTGGAAAAAGATCGCAGGGAAGATCGCAATAGCGTGCGGATTTCCTCGTCTAGTGCATAGACGAGGCGTCATCCAGCTAGGCGATACTGGCTGGTAGTAGTGTCGCGCCTCGACCGATTAGCGAGGTCTGAGGCATCACACAACAGGTGAGCAGGGGCGTAGGAGCCTCACTGCCACGCTGTTGCCCGGCTAGGCTTTCCATTGTCTCGTGAAAGATCGCATAGCGCACATAAAAAATGTACTTGTATTCTTTGTGCGCGAAGAGTTCGATATCGAGGTCAGTACTCGCAAAATGAGAAATTGTGGGTATATCTGGTGTAGGAATTAATGATAATTTATTTGTGTTGGTGGCAAGTGTAGGTGAAAAGAAAAGGAAAATCAGGCTTTTGGAAATTGGAATAGCCAAAGGAAAAGAAACGCTACCGAGCGAAAGGAAGGAAAGGAAAATGCGAGGAATTTTAAGAGGTTCACGAGCAGCAAGGTAATGTGAATTCTTTTATGATTATTCTGTTGCGTTCGTTGTACCAAACGACAGCCCGGTCCGCACCGTGCTAGGGAGCAAATGCTAGCCACCCCGATTTTTTTTTTGTAATTTAATTCAACTTTGGTGCTCGTACCCGAGAACAATGGTGGTTTGAAAATCGAGCCTTTTTCTCTGGGTTGAGTTTATTTATTTATTTGCTCTATTTTAGTTATCGCGGAATTTATAAAAATTGTATTTTATTTTGGTTATTTAGATATTCACTTCTTTACTTATTTATCCTATCTTATTTTGCACTTATTCTGGGACATATATCCGTGTCGATTCTATTTATTGAGTTAGATATTTATTAAATTTGGTTTATTTATAGTGTTTTCTAGTGAAATTTCAATATTTAATATCTTTTTGAAATTTATTTGGGTTGCGGGCTGGCGAGGTGCGTAACATAGCACGGCCGTGTGGCGTAAGGCCACGTGGTAGCAGCACATCATAAACAAAACTAGTCTCCCATGTAGCTAGGCGCTCGAGTAGCCTTAGCCAGCTCTCGAAACCCATAGCATACCGAAGAGTAATGAAACTGTGAATATTTATTCGATTGTGTCGTTTGAGAATTTAAGCTATGTTACGTTTCCTCAAATTTTATTGTTTTATTTTCTTTTCTTTTAGTCACTTGAAAGGTATTTTAGTTTTCTGAAAATTGATGTCTTCTTTAGACTTTGGAAATTTAACTTCTTTTATGTTCCTTGAAATTTTATTACTTTATTTTTGTTCTTCTCTTATTCATTCCAAATTTATGTTACTTTCTGGAAAGCTCTTTACCATAGTTTTTGGGGAGGAATCTACTTTTCATTCCCGGAACTTTATTAATTGTTTTTTTTTGTCCTTTGAATTCTGCTGGAAGTTTATGTTATTTTTTTTTAACTTTAATTATTTTATTTTCTTGGAAAGTTATTTTGGTAATATTTTCGTACAACTTTTTTTTTTTCATTATTCATGGTTTATTTTAATGGCGGGAAATTTATTGTGATCTTATTCTATTGAAATTAATTTTATTTTCCTTGAAATTTATTCTTTTGAAAATTATTTTGGTTCTATTGGCCTGAACCTTATTTAATTCTATTTCCGTGAAGTTTATTTTAGTTTGTGGTATTTTCGTAAAGATTTCTGTTGGTAAAATGTTATGAAAATGTATAATATTTTCTTGTACTTCCGTGAGATATAGGGTAGAGGATTTAATCGTTCCGTGATAGTGAACGACTTTTGGGAAGCGTGGGTACGCGTTGGGAGTGGTGTTCGCGCTGCGACTATCGAGATCATTGGTGTGGGTTGAGCGCGGGATCCCGTTCGAACGTCGTTGGTCAGCTTCGTGCGTCCTCGCGCTATAGGTACCGTGGGTCGCGCGAGCGTTACGTGAAGTGGTGCAGTTAGTAGATACGGTCGGTCGTGGTACGGCACGGATTCTCGCGTAGAATGGTAAGCTCGTGGGACGAAGGGAGAGGGACGATGGAAGACGACTCAATCAGACGGACGTTACGCGAGCGGGGCTTATCCACGGGTGGTGCGCCTTTCGAAGTGCTAGAGCGCCTTTTAAAATCTTTATTGTCCGAAGTGCAAGCGCTGAGTGGCACCCCTCGCGTAGCTGATACAAATCCGTTTCGTACGGGAATTCTGGGTGAGGATAGCGCAGCGAATCCTCTTCCTGCCACGCGGTCAGCTGTGATAGAAGGCACCGCGTACGCAGCTTCGATCCCGATAGCCGCACGGAGTGCACCAGTGCTTCGTGAGTCGCGCTCTAGAATGGTACCCCCTCCGCTACCCCCTCGCGGCCATCCGACGATGGATTTTGGGGAAACAATGCCGTTTACGCGTTGGGATCAAGAGATCCCTAATTTTCAATCCTCACCACACACTACAGGACCTCCCCATCCGAGGGGGGGAGGGTTCCAGCATCAGGACCATACGAGTTGATACGAAAATTAAATTTAAAATTTTTGGGAGCGCGGGGGGAGTACGCGGAAGAATTCCTCACACGATTACAGGAAGGTCGTGCGCTCGTGTCCATGACCGATGAGGAACTTTTCTTTTGTTTACCATTTTTTTTGTCAGGTATCGCGTTAGTGTGATTCCGGAGTGAAAGACCGCGCCTTGGGAATTTTAAGTCGTTCTGTTTGGCGTGGCGCGATCGGTTCGGCTATCCTGATTTCCAATTCGCGTTACGAGAAGAAATTTTGCGTCGTACCCACGGTGAAGAGGAATCAGTCTCGGATTATTTAAATTGTTTGCGAGGATTGTTAGATCGCGTGGTACCGCCCTTTTTGGCAGACGAACATCTGAGCTATGCCCATTGCAACATGTTGTCGCGGTTGCAGGTCGTGATACAGCGATACGAGGTACGCTCGTTCGGCGAATTGGAATGGGTCACGGTGTGCATCGAACGCAGCTATTTGGCGGAGCAATACTATCGTCCGCCGCCGCGACTTGAGCCATCATTCCGAATCTCGCGTATCATGCACCCTCTGGGTTGTCAGCCACCCGCGGAATTAATTATGCCGCGTTAAATAATCTATGGCCACGAGATTCCGCGCGCCACAGTAACCCTGCTGGGGAAAGCGGCGAGAGGATCCCACGTAGGGATAGATCGCCATTTCAGACATCGGCTAAGGGGTGAGGTGTATCCTCAGGCCCGTGGGACCCGTTCCCCCGCCGTTGCCAACCCCCGCAGTCAACCCTGGTCCATCAGGGGTTAGACGGGGCGACGCGAGAAAAGAGAGCATTTATTGGAATTGTCGGACACCGGGTCATTTCTCTAGGGGGTGGTGACTAGGCTTTTGTGACCATCCGCAGGAGCTGGAGGCGGAGTAGGTGGAAAAGTTGGTTACAGTATATTAATATGTATATTAATGTGTGTTGGAAAATCAGCCGACGCATGGCGATCGATAATCCAACCACTGCTCTCACCTCGGACAATTTTCACCGATTTCTCAGGATCTACTTCAGAAGTGCTCAACAGGACTCAAAATACACGGTAAGAGTACACCGTCACAATTTACATAAATTCAATAACGGTGTAGTGGGGAAATCTCAATTGTACATCCTCATAAGTCTCATCTCGTGGCGTGTTTTACAGTACTTCACTCGAGCTGTTATGCTTTTTGTTGTCGAGAGAAGACTACTGTTCTATTCGTCTTGACGGGGATTTGAGAACCCCTGCCAGGAGAAGAAGAAGGCAGTTAATTCTGGATTCAGCACTTTATTCCAGTGAAAAGTCCAATTGTCTCTTCCTTGCCTCCGCCTGACAACGATGATATGATTCCCAGGTGAAGTGAGGAGGAAAGATATTATTTTCCGCCGAGCTGTTTTCTGTCCGGAGTCCGCCGCGCGACCTACTTAAGTGAGTCACGTGCGCCGTGCTTAATACCTGGAGGGACTACGCTGCATGTTAGTCCAGGGGGGGAGCGGTATTTGCACATGCGTACGTGTCGATCACAGGTCTCGCAACATTTTCAGAGACCCGTATTCGGAACGTAGCACAACGATGCAATGAATACGGCTCACCGAAAATATGGCCGCGCACGATCACTTTACAAAAACAATATCCGTGAAAGTATTTATCCATGATAGTGTAAACGTAAGATTTCCGATCATGTACTAAATTATCAAATTTCGCTAACGAATATCGTATTGTTTTCATTTCATCTCAAGGTCCTCGATCTCGAGAAAAATTATTAAATTTGGTCGATGGATATTATTTAGTTTTCATTATGTGGTCGACTTTGCTCTATCCCACTTCTAAACCTACTCCTTCCTCCTCCATGTGGCTACCCCCACCACCCCACTTTTTTACCACCACCGCTACCCACTCTGCTTAAGCAGTGTCGGTAACGTGGATATGGTAAAGTAGGGTGGTACGGATACTCTGGTGAACAAGGAAGAGTAAAGATAAGATCAGGATGGAGCAAAGTCAGCCACATACTTGGAATAAAATTTGTAACTTACCCTTATGCTGCTGGCGACGTCTACGGCCGCTATCCAATTCAGAGTAATGACTACGATAATTCCTTTTGTACACACACACACACATGCACGCACGCACGCACACCTCATCACGATACATATTGCTTTTAAATGTTTGCGCGTAGGTTACCAAAGACAGATTGAATGCTCAGGATGCTGCTAGATGGTAATATGGGTTTAAAGATAACAACCTCCCCTGAATCATAACCATTTGTCCAGCGCTTTGAATGAATCGACAGCGGTTTTTCACATGTGTATCGGTTCGCGTTGTGTTCCTCGTGAAACGCTTGCTCTGCTGTGAACATGTATCGTTTGAGTATTTTTAATCTGTCGACGGGTAGCAGGTCGATGCATTCACACGTAGCATGTCTAGTGACAGATGCGAATAGTAAGATTAAGGATCCTGGTGACAAGTATAAATAATTAAATGCACTCAGTAATTAACAATAATAATTCAATGTTTATTTAATTAATTCACAGTGGTTGGATAGAAAAGGAGAATACGTGGTGAATACAAAAAAAAATGGACTGTGATTTGTCTGGTCTGTGTGTTGATGTACTGGCGGTGAGTGGGATCTCAGGCCGCTGAGTCGACTTGTTGATCCCGTGTGGTTGATCCTGGTGATATGGTCTGATTGTAGAACTCTATTGAACCACACGGCAGGCTGGTGAGTGAGCTATCGCCAACGAGCCATGCGAGGCTGAATGGCGTCTCTGCTGCCAACGACGAACCACGCCGTTGACGTTTATGTGAATGTCGCAATAGTTTTGTTGATTTGTGGTGATTCGCACTGACACTGAGTTGAAACACGGGTGATTTGACCAAGAATGTAATACACTACAATACTGAGTGCACACAAACGTGAGTGGAACAAATGAATATCAACGTGAGTTTACGCGGGAACGTGTAGTGTGAGCGACTCGAGTGAGAACAATGGCCACATCCGTCGACCACGAGGCAGAGTATCAAGAGGGCGGACGTGCGTCACAGCTTGCTTGAGTTGTGATTTGCCGCCAGCGATGGAAAGTGACCCTTGTGAGTGGTCTTGCCGCTGGGGCCACGCTCGCAGCGTTGGCCGCTTGAGTGAGCTTCGATCGAGGATGTGAGCTGATGGACAATGTGCTTGAGTGCGCGGTCGATAAATCGATATGGCATACCTGCGAGCTGTACCATATGACGCGAGGCGTCAGATGATTGTGAGTGTAGTGTGTGCATGAGTGGAGTGTGTGCTTGGTAGGTGCGAAAACTGAACAGTCTTAATTAGTATACCTCGACTCATTACACAAAGTTGACAGCGCTGATGGCATGCTACCGTTGGTGTCAACTGCGAATGAGGATGTCGGGTGACGCTTTTCTTTCCTGAAGCTAGATCTAGATGCACCTTGTATGTATCCTTCTCTTGTTTTCCTTAACACGAATAATGGGTCTTCCGTGGCGGTTTATATGCAAGGATTGCTTGTTCTGCAAAAAATTTATTTTTTATTTTTTATTTTTTACTTACCAAGCTCCGCTGCTTCGCTGCTATCGACATCGGTACGTATTCTATGATCTGCTGTGTTAGTGAATCAAAGACGAGCGCTTCTTCTTCTTTCTGTCGCAGATCTTTGCTGATACTCCGGTTTTAGGAATGTGCCAGCTCACATTTTCTCTCTCTTTCTCTCTCTCTCTCTCTCTCTCTCTCTCTCTCTCTCTCTCTCTCTATGATCATCCTTAGCATACACTTTATAATATTTCGAGCGAAATGTACCATAAACTATATACAAATATTTACAACGGTGCCTTTATTACAAATAGCTGTACCCGCGGAGAATTATTGCGTTCGTGACGCAACCTCCGATACATGATCAGTGATATGACAACACAATTATCTTAGACAAAATAATTTTCATAAGATCCGTATCTTTCGGCGCCAGCAAGGTCGAGATGTGCTTGAACGCCTTTTGATAGAATTCCTTGGAGCCGATGATCTGATACGCTATTGCACGAGGCGTATCACTGACACCTATCGTTTCTCGGACATACAATATCACCTAATTCATGCACTGCTGAATCGTTTCAGTTTCACGCTCTAGCGCTTGCATGTGAATATCAATTTGGCTACTTATTTGGACGAGCATATCAAATGTTCGTCGCTGCAAAACGATGTTTGGAGAGTATTTTCGGAACCGTTTTCTTTTCGGATCTCCAGATTTTTCTTGATTTTCGCATTCCTCATTAGCAATATCGCTCATTTTACCAAAGGAGACAGCTCTGTGCTGGTAACATGAGATTAGAAGTGTATAATGCACTATGTGTTCTATGCGGGTATTACACATTTTCTCGGCATCAGCTCCATGAGCTTCGAAATATCGTTGGACGCGAGAAAAATCGCTTTTAAATACTCTCCCCTCATCCGCACTGATTGTAATTTTGGTAAAAGTATTCGACAATATTTTCACCATTGGACTAACACACAGACAGTTCAACTCGAGACCGGCGACGATTATTTTACCGAATGATTTATTTAAACTGTACATAACGGGGTTCGCTATATAGGGCGGTTTCGTGTAACGCGTAGCACTGTTATTTGCCGATGTTATCGATTTCTCGTAGACTGTAACTTTTCCAATGAATCGTCGGCGGTGCTTATACCCCGTTTTATACAGATTACCCCGGTCGCCTAATTGCAGCACCGCTACTTTTGATACTAAAAATGCCTCACCAATATCCTTTGATATTTTTCGCATTCTCCTTAACAGCCTAGTAACAGCAGCAGCAAATGTATCTCAAATCACTTGCATACTCTCGCTCTCGTATGCGCATACTCACACCTTGGCATGCAGACAAGATGTGGCATGAAAACCAAATAACATTTATTGACGAAATTTAATGATTTTCCTCATGGCCGAGTGCCTTAAGATTAGATGAAAAGAATATGACAATCGTCGGTGAAATTCGATAATTTTGCACGGTCTTACAGTTACGGCATCATCGCTAAATATTTTCCCGGAACTTGCTTTTGCAAAGTGATCGTATGCGGCCATCTTCTTGGTTAGTAGTATTCATTACATCTCTGCGGTATATGCAAAGTGAGAACGACTATATTAAACGAATATATATAAAAGCGTGCCGCTTTGAAAGACCTGTAGTTAATTGTATGATTTACTGCGGTTACTACGACTCTAACAGCACAATCATGGTAAGGGTAGTTGAACGCGCACTGATGAGAAAATTGATAGAGTTTATATTGAAGCATAGGCCGTTGTTGAGTTCGCAATGAAAGAGAAGAAATTTACAGATCACGCTATGGGAACTTTCGGCGCGAGCGGTTGTTCATATGATTCGCGGTATGCTGTGCGAGTGTCATCAGCGCGATTTAGTTCACGCGCAGAATATTGGACTGTTTGTTAATCAAATAATTATTGATTCGTTGGTGCGTGGTATTCATCGACGTGGGTGACCGAATTAGCCTACTATGCAGCCCATACTCAGTGAAACATGTAAGTAATATACTACGTTATTTACTTTTATTTTATTTCCTTTATTTCACAAGATTTTTATATAGTTTGACGATATGAAGAAGAAGAAATGGGATTCGACACCTATAATTTCAATGAGGAGGGTAGAACCGATTCAGATAATCATAGCAGGAATAACGATGGTGACAGCACTGCAGAAAATCGTTGGATAAATTTTACCCAGCCGTTCTGCCGATATAAACAAACGGTCTTTTCATGGTCGATCCTACGAAAGAACCAGATGGAGGCGTCGCAGGTCCATCGCGACAATACAGTTCAAGCGATGATACCAATAGCAATACAGACGACGAGGAAGAAGACGAAGAAGAAGAAGAAGGGGGAAGGCTCTGTAAATTCAGGTAAGCTTTTAATAACAAAATTCCATTAGGAAAAATAATAATGAAAAGAGTTACGGAGATATTAACAGTAAAAATAAAAAATCAGGGTACGAATCGGACTCAAGCGTCTTTCGCTTTGCACGATTCACTGTGCCAACACCGCCGACAATCGAATTGGTTTACGGAATGCGTCGGCGGTTCCCGGGAGCAGTCGAGGGATTCAAGAACTAAAAGCAAATATAAGTTCGTAATTCTTACTTTATACAATTTACATACACGGTATATATCTAGCAAAATAAAGTAAAATAAAATGAAAAATTCTAATCAATTTCTTATTATACTTGCACGTGGGCAGACAGGCGGCGGAAGGACTGCTATACAGGAACGCGATATTTTGCCTATTGGTGAAAGCTTCGGTATACACACTGAGAAGAGGCGATATTTTCTACGCTTTAGGATGCAGGGACGTGAGACAGATTTTTATTTTCGTCAACCATTGGACGGCATTGATCATCTGACTTGGTTCGAGGGATGTTCGAGGGATATTTGACGAGATGTTCTCACTCATCTTACAGAATCGTGCGAGGGACATGATTATGTGGGTATGACCCTAAGCGTGCCGTCATTCGTACAAGGCTCTGTATGGTTATCATTTCGATCGGCTCGTGAAATCGTTCCTGATGATATATGGCGATTAACACTGTAGTTTAGAGCGCGCGTGAATTTCGAATAGACGATGGTACCTGTAGAATGACGACGTGCATAGTACCAGGCATCGAAGGTGCCCGTGGGGGTATCATTCTTACGCATGAGTCTATAGCAAAAGTCAATTTTACGCATAAGTAATAGCGATAATTTATGTCTACAACGATCCCTTGCCACAGCCCGAGCACATGCCAAACGCGGTCAAACTCGTACGGGCGAGCTACACAGACGATGGTGTCAAATCCGGAACGGACTTCGAGGAGCGCAATAAACAGCAGCGATAGAGCTCACACGTAATGCGGGGATAACGACGCCGCCTAAAGGATGCGGGGTGCGCGAGTTTCAACTCTTCCAGGAGTACTTAGTTCACGAAGTTATAGTGATCGTTGTTTATGAATTTCTCACCTTCGGAAAACGTGCTCCGGTTCTGTTCGACGTGCGGAAATCCGTACTCTCGGTAATAGGTAAAATTAATCGCACGCTCTTTATTCTCTATTACGAGCGCTCTCATCACTACCAGCCAATATTAAATCTCACTGCTGCGGTAGGTAGTCGAAGATTCTGCACACAGTATATGTAAAGGTATAGGCGAGAACTTGAGCTGTAGCTATCAATGTGCTCGGTGTAAATTCACTTATTGCAACGGTATAAAAACTCTCAGTCTGGGTATTGCGTTGACTGTAATCGCACGTTCTTTGGCGCTTTTTGCTAAGCTCATCACAAGGGTAGGGACTCCGCGGGTATCACGGCTCATAAATATAGACGGTAGTGTCTATAAAGCATTGAAAGTCTATAAGGACTGCTCGCGTATGATTAAAATTACGGATAAATAGATGCATGTATGCGGTATATCGTTTTGTAATACCTGCAGGAAAACTCGACCGACTATTCATGCGTGTTTTATAGCACCTCTTAAGGAATGCTAGGCGCCAAAAAAAAGAAAAAAGACAAGCCTTCGACGAGATTTTCGTTTTATGATTTCGAGATACAGCAATACGAACAATTGCACGATGATGAATCGACACGAATTAACGAGCCGAATTTATGTGTTTCACAATGCGCATGCATAACATTTATCGATATCGCAGATATAGAGATCGAATGTGCTGGCTCTGGTAAACGCGAATTAGTGTTTGTCGAAGATCCTGTTGGGAACTCGTAAAATTGGCATTTTTGCAAGAATGTGAAAAGACCATCTGTATTGCTCATAATGCAAGCGGTTTCGACCCGCAGTTTATTCGACGGTACCTAATCGAAATGAAAAAAAACACAGTCGCCCTCTTTGATTATGAATGGTACGAAGATTGTCTCGATAAAGATTGGCAATGTCATTTTTCTCGACAGTCTAAACTATTTACCCATGGCTCTTAGCGCTTTACCTAAGGCATTCGGTTTTGCGGATCAGGTGGCAAAAGGTACATTTCCGCATTTATTCAACGCACCGGAATATCAGAGTTACACAGATCCTCTACCAGGTATGCATTTTCACTTGATATGAGTTTTAAAGTATGAGTTTTAAAATAGTACGAGGAAAAATCGAATCGCGTCGATTATAAATTTGATTTTGCGATTTCGCGTGAATAGAGATGAGCAAATGAAATTCGGTGATATAATGGATGAGCTGCACGAGCGTATCGTTCTCATTTCCGAGCGAATCAGATCGAAAGGGTACTCACTAAGCGAGATATGGGAATTCGATTTTGACAGATTACACGAGAGTAACAAGGAAATGTGGTTATACGTGAAAAACCACTCCATGGTCAAGTAGTCGCCTCTTGAATCACGCGATGCCTACTTTGGCGGTCGAACGGAAAATTTTGTGAGCCTCTTTCGGTATTCTGGCCTTTTTTCAAGTAGCGAACGGTTCAAATCGGTTAATTGTTGTTGGTAACGTTTAGTATCAATCGTTTCCGCAGGTTTTAACAGCTCATAATAGACCACGCCCCTCTAGTCTAGATGACCCTAGAAAACGCCTTCATAGCTCGAGAAAATTTAGCTCGGCGTTACGAGCGTAACGCGAAAAAAAAACCAAAAAGCCTAAATACAGTGTCGGTGACTCGGTGTGTATCAGTACAGCTAAAGCAGCATCCGTGAAAGTATATGGGCTCGGTTGGAGTAACTGTTTATTCAAGATTTAACGAATAGCAGTAGATCGAGAACCATTCGAATATATTTTGTACGATGTGAATACGAGACTATCGATGGTATTTTCTACGAGGCCGAATTTACGCGAGTACGAGTACCTCCGTCATTTGAGAAAACGAAAGAGAAGAAGAGGACGAAGAGGAAGAACGCTCGGAATCACCGTCCCGTATAAACATTAGTTCCACGGATAGCTCGTTTTTCGCCGTACTACCGAGCAACAGTAGTATGCAGTATTTTCCGGATAATACGAAGACGCAATTTATTACAAAACTACGGCGTCAAATACGTTTGCATGGAGAATAGTCTGTTTCTCTTGTGGAAAATGCTTCCGTTGACTCTTTTACATGTTCTTGCTGTAGGAAATGTCGTATATTTTGAGGATAGTGATTATGATTCATCGGGTTTAAATCTTTTAACATGGAGACGCGTAGATAGAGACCAAGTTCTATCTGGCGTATATCGCTCTATAGACGTTCTTTTGGTGAGTATAAATAAATTACCTCACGTTGCCGGTTATCTGCGCTTTATATCGCTTTCGAGCGATCAGGTCCAAGTGGCGCGCGTATGCAACTATCTACGATACCACAACTTTCGCGTATCGCCCGCCATCGCAAAGCTACTCGGATTCGCGGAAGAGGCCTGTAGGTCTGTAATAATAGAACCGCATTGCGAATACACGGGGTCGATACCTGCATTTCTCGTCGGTGCTATACCGGACAGCAGGTTTGTTTACAGCAATATCTGCGAGAGTTATATTACAGGCGATATACAAACACCCCTCTTACGAGTCGTCCCCATTGATGCTGACAACTTTCAGTACGGTTCGATAAAAATTTAATTGTTTTAGGCGCCGCGGTATATACCTCTCTTACGCGACAATTTACAGACTATCGATATCGATATAAGAGACGAGTGTGGAAATCCTATACCATTCGAACAGGGAACGTTGACTGTGATACTACATTTCAAAGGATCCCACGATTGATTACTTCGCTATGAATGATGTTGATGGTGTGCAGCACGGATGAGGCTCTCGCAGATACAGCGGTATTAGCCACATTTATATCGAAACGCCTAATCAAAGAGGACACGGTAACGGCAGCTTTCTCGGGGGCCTGTTTCGTCAAGTATTACCACTTTTAGAGAAGGGTGCTAATGCAGTTGGAAAAGAGGCATCGCGTGCCAGTGTAAACGTAGCCGGCGATATCCTCGATAGAAATATAGCTGTGAAATATGCTATTCGGGAGTGAGCACGAGAACCTGGCAGCAATCTCAAACGCAAGGTCTCTGAAAAAATTGACACTCTCATGCAGGGGTTTGGTTATAAAAAGCCCAAAATTCCGCGAGCTGCTCACTCACTGAACGAACGTAAACCGCGACGTATCTCCCGTAAAAAGAAAAGCGTAATAAAGAGAAAGGTAATAAAGAAGAATAATAATAAGTACAATATGAAAAAAAAGAAGCAGAAGACTCGTTAACGAATCGTTAAAAATATTTTTGGATAGCTGAAACAAGATGGCTTTTCTACACGCACATTCGTGCGAGTGTCTTAAGTCGAAACTTTAATTATTTCCCCTCCCACCGAAGCAAACAACTATCGAAGGCTCCAATTGGCTGTATTATAAACCAATTTCTCCCCTAACTCATGATTCACCTATTGAATTTGTTATTTCTGGGTAGGGTGATGAGCATGTCATTTTCGCGGATACTATGCTGAGTCTGAAAATGAAAATAACATCTCCTTCTACGGAAATTGCTACGGGTACAGCGTCAAAAGTAAGCACTGTGAACAATCGAAACAATCTCTTACAGTCTATATTTATTCTGGTGGATGTTGACCTGAATCAAAAACTAGTTTCACCTCCAAGTAATGCCAACGCTTATCCAGTGTACATAGAAACACTTTTGAATTACGGTCCAGCTACTAAAAATTCACATCTCACGAGCGTTCTCTGGTACGACGATACCCCCGGAAAAATGGATGATATATAATCGGGAAATGCGAATTTTGTAAAGAGAAAACACTTTTTAAATGTCGGAAAAACTGTAGACTTGCTCGGTCATCTGCATTGCGTTATATTCAATCAGGAGCGGTTCCTGATTAAACGGTGTCGAGATACGTCTACGGCTGATGCGGTTTAGAGATTCTGTTTGTCTTGTGGGAGATAAAAAGAATGATCAATCTGGCTTCAAAATTCTCGAAGCATCACTTCTCGTTGGTAGAACAAAAATACGAGCTCGTAGCTCCTGGTGTGCTGCTCTCGCATGCTAGAGCTCTAGCAAAGTCTACGGCAAAATATCCTCTAACGAGAATCGAGGTAAAGGCCGTTTCAATACACACAGCTGTTCGTGGAGATATGGAGTACGATCGACAATATCGTACTAGGTCAATCACCAAAGCATATATTTATCGGTTTTGTCGATAACAAAGCATTTAACGGTGACTTCAGTATGAATACATTCAATTTCCAAAATTACAAGATAAATTATCTCTCATTGTATGTAGATGGTGCTCAAATACCTTCTAAACCGTTACAACCGGATTACACGAAAAATTATCTGTATGTGGATGCTTTTCAAGCCCTGTTTTCAAGAACTGGAATACATTTCTTGAAAGATGGTAGTTCGATCGATCGCGATAATTATCGCGATGGATACTGTCTGTTTGCTTTTGATTTGACACCCGATCTTCCGACGAACAGCAATTCACATTGCAATTTAATTGCACGGTAGCGTGAGAATGGCGGTACGATTTAATGAGGCGCTTGCTTCAACGATAAATTGTATTGTCTACGTGGAATATGATAATGTCCTCGAAATCGATACCTCTCGTCAGATAATTTTGGATTTTATCGGATAAGCGAAAAAATGTGCTGATTTCGAAATAAAATTGTCTCGTGTTAAGCGGTGTAGAAGCGTCTTTGTAAGTAGCGGATCAGTCGCACTTGAGCCTGAATTAGACGTCAAAATGGATATCGTCGTAGAGATATACAGGGAATGCGTGGGAAGACTCGAAATTTATTCCGAAAGAAATTGCCGTGGTTCCAGTGGATAGACTATACTCTGCTTATTGGATCGTCGCACCACCATTGCACTTTGTCGAACTATTGCCGAATTCGAGAAGCCAGAATAATTTTCTTTCGAAATATTTTGACGGTCTTGAACGGTACGAGGGTCATGTGAGATGTAAACAAGCATACGCTAGCTTACGTGAAATTTCGCAAAAATCAAGACGTATCTATACACGCAGTCTCGAGAAGACTATACTTCTTTGCGATATCACGAGTCGTGAAATTTTCAACCTGGAGGATGAGGAGGGCGCACCATCATACACATTTATGCCGAAATCTTTTAAAAATGCTTCAGAAACGCTATGATAAGCGATACATCGTCTTCGCACTGTGCAATGCGTCAGGCTTTCCAAATAAAAAATTGGCTTCGCGAGCATCCGTTTAAAGGAGAATCGTATATGGATGTTTGGTCGGCTGACGAAGAGTACGAGAATAAGAAAGAGGAGAAATGTTCACTATGCAGTCGTGACACTACTACAGAGTAATACGTCGGAAGTGTGTGGACAATTTGGTATCGTGATCCTGCATCTCACGTCGTGCGGGTTTACCGTGTCGCGATTCCATAATCTCCTTAGCGATAATATAATGAAAAATGATAGAATAGTACGTGAATATTACAACGCTTTTACCTCTCGACGATCGGTCAGTGATAAAAATAAATTTAATGGTGGAGGAATCTCCGAGTTTAAACAAATACCTTGTCTCTTATTTTTATAGTGTAACAATTAGAGAATTATAATTGAAGTCGCTCCCCCCCCCCCCCCCCAAGGATATTGGGGAATAATTTTTAGGCGTATGATTTCCAGTATAAAATTACTAAAACCGTCGATACAATTAGATAGTAGGGGCTACCTGTTTATGAAATGGATTATGAGTCCCGCTGACGGATGATCCGAAAAGTTACAGTCTACTAGAAAGCATAAAAAATGGCAAATAACGGTAATACGCTTGACACGACATCGCCCTGTACAGCCAACCTCGTTATGTATGAATTAAATAAATCATTCGGTAAAATAATCGTCGCTGGTCTCGAGCTGAACTTTGCGTGTCTTACTCCAGTAGTAAAAATATTGTCGAATACTTTTACCGGGATAAAACTCAGTGCGGAAAGTCGAAAGTGTTCAAAAGTGATTTTGCTCGCGTACAACGATATTTCGCAGCTTATGGAGTTGATGACGAGAAAATATACATCACTCGCATAGAGCACACAACGCATTACACGCCTGCAATCTCATGTTACCAGCACAGAGCTGTCACCTTTGATAAAGTAAGTGTAAATAACTAGCCGAATTGATGTTCAAATACAAACACTAGAGACTGATAATAAAACGATTCAGCGGTATATGAATGAAATGGTATCGTATATCCACGAAAAGATAGGTGCTAGTGATACACCTCGTGCAACAGCGTATGCAACCATAGGATAAAAGGAATTCTTTCAAGAAGGACTCGAACACATCATGACCTTGGTAGTTCCGAAGGATATGGATCTTTTATTATTAATTTTTTTTATCCGAGATAGATGTGCTCTACCGTGATCATATCGCTGATCATGCATCGGGGGTTGTGTCGCGAACCCAATAATTCTCCATAAGTGCAACTATTTGTAATAAAGACATCGTTGTAAATATTTGTATAAAGTTTACATTTCGCTCGAGATATTATAAAGTATACGCTGTGGATAGTCAAAGAGAGAAGAAATGTGAGCTGGTACAGTCCTAAAACCGAAGCATCAGCAATGGTTTGCGACAGAAAAAAAGATAGAGCTCTTGTATTGGTTTCATTAACGCAGCAAACGTCATGGAATATGTACCGATGTCGATTAACAGCGAAGGAGCGGAGCTTGGTTACTAATAAAAAATCGTTACTTGAAAGCATGTAATAATCATATTTCATTATTTATATTTAATTATAAAAATGTATTATGTTTCAGAAGAAGTAGCTCCCACATATAAAGCGATACGGATGACCCGTTATTCGTGTTATGGGAAACGAGAGGAGGAAACATCCACGATAAGGTTAGATGTAGCTTCAGGGAAGAGAAACGTCATCCGCCATTCTCATCCGCAGTGAGTCGAAGCATATCAGATAAGATAGTACTGGTTGTTCTGTGCAATTTTTAGATTGACTCGTGTAAACAATTGATAGCTACGAGGGAGAAAAGTGCCGGATTTCGAGTACGAGGTTTGCTGCCCGAGCGCAGCACGGGCGGCGCTCTTACGAGACCACAATCGAGGTTCTTCCTGCGTAGCATACGATACTTTTTTTCTGACTTCGTTGAAATTACCACATTGTTATGCATGCAACAGCGCTATTACTGTTACAATCAGTGTAAGTTAATGAAAATTAGTGACAACGCGGTCACTCTACTCGCGCTAAAGGTTATGTTGCGAAGCGTTCAGGGGCAAAGCCCTAGTGGAGTCCAGGAATAAAGCCTCGATGGGAGGAAGGGGCGCGAGGCCGCCCCACTAAACCAAAAAATTTGTTAGTTGACTAAATAACAAGCCATGATCAGTATTCTTAAATGTTGAAAATTGGAAATTCAAAAAGCATGGAACGTTTTTGGCCGAATTTAATCAGTAAAGTCAATGATCAATATGCTATATCCCATGTACAATTCCAAAACGTTCGTTGGATATTTCGTACGAAAACGCATTATTATTATTATTAGTACAACGGCTAAGAGTGTCTCTCGATCTTTATCTGATGGCGCTACCCGAGCGCGTTATGTTTTTCCCTCGGACAGTCTCAGTTTTTGCCCTTAGGTGGAGAAGCAGCAGCTGTCAATCAAATGCTCATGCGCATTAGTCATAGCTCGAAAAGTGCAACTTTCAGCCCGCGTTGCATGCATGGAATGTGGTCATTTACGTGTAGTCGGGCAAAAACATTTTTCTCTTTCTTTTTTTCAGAAGTACGCTGTGATGACATCATCCCCAGCAAAAAATAATTTTAAAGTAATACGAAGAGCAATAATGAAAATAAATTAAAAAGTGAATTTTAAATGAAAAAAAGCGGATTTTTCAATTTGAAAGTAAGTTTTATATCGAGTTTTTCGTGAAATGTATATGTGTGGGTGTGAATGAGCGATAGTGTGCGTGCTAGGGTGTAAGTGTGTAGCGTAAGTTTAAGAGAGATTGATTCATTCATTCATTTATTTATTTATTATGCCTTGGCAAGCCCTTGGCAAATATTGATAACAATAGCAATATGTTTATAGACAAGAATAAACTATGTTAAATCAAATGAGACAATATCATAATGAATCTAGATACTAATATGAATCTAGATAGTGATATGAACTAATCTTATATCGATGAACTTAAAAGTAATAATAAAAATAAAAATAAAATAAACTTACCAATTAGTAAGATATACCAGGTCTATAAATATGAAACCGGAATTTGCCCATAGATGGCCCTAGCTGTCAATGTAGTTACCGTCAAACCGCGTCATTGGCGCCATTTCCTTGTTGACATCTCTGACAAAGATTTTCAGCTCACAACAATCCAAGTTTCATACAACAGCATAGTTTGTAATAGCGTTGAACATGTTGAATTTTGTGCCTGGAAACTACGATTTGCGGACAGCATTGATTTTCTATTACCAACTGAAGAAAACTGCTGCAGAATCGCATCGAATGCTTGTCGAAGCTTACGGTGAGCATGCTCTTGGTAAATCACAATGCTTTGAGTGGTTTAAAAAATACAAAAGTGGCGATTTTGACGTGAGAAACGAAGAACATGGAAGACCACCGAAAAAGTTTGAAGATAGCGAATTGCAAGCATTGTTCGATGAGGATGACGCTCAAACGCAACAACAACTCGCGGATCAATCAAATGTGACACAAGAAGCCGTCTCTATACGTTTGAAAGCCATGGGAAAGATCCAGAAGATGGGAAAATGGGTTCCACATGAACTGAATGAAAGACAGCAGGAAAACCGAAAAACCACTTGCGCAATGCTGCTCGCCAGGTACAAAAGAAAGTCATTTCTCCATCGAATTGTGACTGGCGATGAAAAGTGGATATATTTTGAGAATCCTAAGCGTAAAAGATCATGAGTAACTCCAGGCGAACCATCGACATCGACTGCAAGGCCAAATCGCTATGGACGGAAGAAAATGCTCTGTGTTTGGTGGGATCAGAAGGGTGTGATCTATTATGAGCTGCTAAAACCTGGCGAAACCGTTAATACTGAACGCTACCGACCACAAATGATCGATTTGAATCAAGCTTTGCGTGAAAAACGACCAGAATATCAAAAAAGACAACACAAAGTGATTTTGCTTCATGATAATGCACCATTACACACAGCAAAACTGGTCAAGGAAACGATTGAGGCGTTTAGTTGGAAAATACTTTCGCATGCGGCTTACTCACCAGACTTGGCTCCGTCCGATTACTACTTATTTGCATCGATGGGACACGCACTTGCTGAGCAGCGCTTTACTTCTTACGAAAATGTACGAAGTAGATAGGCTAGGCCGGTTCAAGCACACCACCTGGTTAGGTGTACATTTACCTGTGCTCGGTCGGTAATTATCCTAGAAACCCACTTTACCCACAGATGGTCATGACCGCCTGTCGATAATTATCTTATGTCGAAATTGTTGTCTGCTAGATGGTGCTACAGTCGGATAGATCAAGATCGATATTTCCATAATGGTTGCATGGCATCCAGTTAGATGGTGCGAGGTTCTATGTAGACTTACTGTAGTCGTGTACTGACCCAGCCTCCCCTACAGTCGGTAACTCACTAGATCATGGTCGATGAATGCGCCTGCAACTACCGCACCAGCGAGCACACTGTACCGATCACTGTAGGTAAGTGATCTACTAACTCACAGTGAGACCTCGCGGGGTATTTGGGATTGGGATATCCTGATATCGGGATATTGGGAGATTCGATACCTTTGTTGATATTTTACTGACAGTCAGAAATTATCTTACGTCAGTAATTATTTGACGTCGGTATTGTTATAGATAGAGCCACAGTCGGATTCTATAGATCACGCTCGATATCGATGGTAAGGGAGACTTTATCATGATAAGACAGACTTTCGCTCTGCTGTCATCGCTTTCGGATAGAGTGCGCCACAGGAGGAATCGAAAGAATTCGAGATAAATACATTTGGTATATAAAAACTTGTTTTTATTTTTTAATGTTACACATAATGCATTAAATGTAATAAAAACTCTTGACGTTAGATTAATATATATATTACAGGTAATGCATTTGATCTAAAAAATTCTTAACTATAGATCTTAAATATCTAACTATGAGGTTGATGTTGATTGGGTGCAAATGTTTTATACACGTTTGATTACATCACCACTCATTACATTATAATCAATCATTCGATCATGTAAGATTAAACAGTAGGCCGTGGTTCTTACTGGAAAATTTGTCTTAGACTCAAATTCCAGACGGACATCTACTGGCGCTTGTTTTAATGCCTCATTCTGTTTTGAACAATCAATTACAATTAATGGAGCATACTCGATAAAGTTTTTTCTCGTTAGCAGGGGTTCTCGATCTCTGTTTTAGTATACGGCTTGAAAATTGGCATACATGTTGTACAATACAGAGTATTGATTGTGATTCACATCAAGATTGAGGTTACCGTATGGATAATGTTGTGAGTTAAAAAATAGCTTCACATTGCCAATGTTGCAGTGATCGAAGTAACTATCATAGCATTTGCATTTTTAACCATTCTCCGATTGGTTTGGAAAGCTACAATTACAAAACGGGGCTTTTCCAATTGATTCGATGTTTTGACTGTCCAATTATGTTTCGTTGTGCTTGGAAGCAGGGGATACTCATACATTTCCCAAGTGCGAAAACTCATAGTGATGTCTCTTTTAATCTGACTTTATAAACGTATTTTATACTTGTCTGACAACATCACATATGGCATCAACCACTCAATTCGTGTAAGTTGAATCTTGAAATCCTCGTAACCGCCAACTGCAAGAGCAGTCTGACAACTGCGTCAGTATCCATTCGTGATCTCGTGAAAATGAGCTCATGTTTTATATTGATAATGATTTTCTGATAGTCTTCAGCAAATCCAAGTATCATGGAGAGTGGGACACAAACATCAAAGTGGCCAGTAACATTAGTGAGCTATTCGGTTTCCTCGACGTCAAGCCAACCAGCATTTTCAATCATTGCGCTTCTACCAGGATTGAAGGATGCGTAGCCTTTCATGAGGCTAGTTATACCAACATTCTTACATCTATCAATCTCAATGGCATTGATCTCGTAGCGAATTTCCTCAAACAGATGTAAAATAGCATTGTTCAGCAGCTTCGTTGCTGTCACAGCAGCACCGGTCGCTTTCGACAACTTACCACACACATGAAGAGTACTTCGCGAGGGCAAGAGGCATAGATCTTGATGTTGAATGGATATGCGGATTTCATCACTGTTATTGAAGGTTGATGTGCATGTATCTCATAATGCACTACGGATTCGTCGGATGCGACGGCTGATTGCACGTGTAACGCCCCCTCCATTGCAGCAAAATATTACGCACGGTATTTTCTGCCACCAACAATAACTCCAAGCCCTACACTTTTTAGGAATTAAACGTTGCGACGTGTGATCGTCTTGGTGGCTCGAACGTGACTGGTTGCTCGATGACATTTTAGTCCTCTTTTATATGCCTGCTCCACATTATTATTATTATTTTTATTATTATTATTATTATTATTATTATTATTATTATTATTATTATTATTATTATTATTATTATTATTATTATTATTATTATTATTATTATTATTATTATTATTATTATTATTATTATTATTATTATTATTATTATTATTATTATTATTATTATTATTATTATTATTATTATTATTATTATTATTATTATTATTATTATTATTATTATTATTATTATTATTATTATTATTATTGTTATTATTATTATTATTATTATTATTATTATTATTATTATTATTATTATTATTATTATTATTATTATTATTATTATTATTATTATTATTATTATTATTATTATTATTATTATTATTATTATTATTATTATTATTATTATTATTATTATTATTATTATTATTATTATTATTATTATTATTATTATTATTATTTACCCCTGCGGGATAGGGGTTAGAATATTCCCGAGGTAAGGTATGCCTGTCGTAGAAGGCCACTAAAATCCAGGGGAAGGAAAACCCCTACAACAAACCAATTACCCCTGCGGGATAGGGGTTAGAATATTCCCGAGGTAAGGCATGCCTGTCGTAAAAGGCCACTAAAATCCGGGGAAGGAAACCTCCTACAACAAACCAATTATGAGTTACAGCGAACAAGGAAAAAAGCTTACGGTGCAGGGGGGAATACCCCAGTACCGGCGTCGACAGGGAGTGGGCAAGCGGGCTCCCCGGCGTCGAAAACAAGCGACCGCAGTGCTACATTGGTGGATGACTTGGCCAACGTAGCATACAAAGCAACAAGCGAGGAGAGCCGTCATCCTACGAGAACACGAGGAAAGAAGGGTGATCAGAACAACAACGCACTGATGTTGAATCTCCCTCATAACGGGACGGATATCAGTACGAATAAGGAGCAACACGGCTCGATGGAGCAACACCGAACAGCTCTACAGCAGAAGATCTCGGAGGCCGACCTTGTCGAGGAAGACGAGATACGGCGCCTTCAAAGCCTTGCAAAGAAGATGATCCAGGCGACCACCAAACAGCGGAATGTCAACATGGACATCAAACAAGGATTGCAGAAGCTGGAGGAATCCTTGGAGGCCATTTCAGCATCCAGAGTAGAGAGGAAGAAGATTGAAGCAGAATTGCAGAAAATAACAGCGGGAGGCAGACGACTAGCCTCACAATTTTCGAATAGAGGAATCGAAAGGTCACAACACCTAACCTGCCTAGGAGGAGGATCTCCTGTACAACGGGCAGATAAAAGACCCAAGCACGGACAAACGGAAGGTCAGTGGCAAGAATCTCGCCGTAGAAAGGAGAAAGAAGGCGCGGTCACGGCCAACAATAGGAAAGCCAGAAGGGCTGCAAGCAATGACGAGGAAACACCGACAACGAGGATGAAAACAACTCCACCGAAACGCCAAAGAGAGCGGAACAAACGCATCCGGGATAGGCCGCGCGGCGAAGCCGTTCTTATCAGGCCGGAAATAGGGAAAACCTACGCAGAGATACTGAAGGAGATCCGCGCCAAAGTGAACCCTGCAGACACGGAGACGGACATCAAAACCATCCGGCAGACGCACAAGGGCGAAATTCTGCTGAAGCTAGGCAACAACCAGAAAAACAAGGAGGTCTTCACTAAAGCCCTGAGAGATGCGCTGGGAAATACGGGCAAAGCCACTGAACTCATCCCGAAGATGACCCTCGAGATTAGGGACCTCGACGGAGCAACTGAAGTAGAAGATGTGCTCGACGCCTTGGCACGCGAGTACCCGGGACAAGCAGATAATGTTAAAGTCCAAGTGCCAAAAACGATTTACAGGGGCCAGAAAATCGCTCTTATCGAGATAGATGAAATAAAGGCAACAGAACTCATCCACAAAGGCAAGATCAAAGTTGGCTGGGTCAACTGTAGAATTAGGAAACGGATATCTGTAATGCGGTGCTTCAGGTGCTTAGGGTATGGGCATCAAGCCAAAAACTGTAGGGGCCCGGACAGAAGTAAACTGTGTTATAAGTGTGGTGAAACCGGTCATAAAGGCGCTAAGTGCGATAGGGAAGCGCGGTGTGTTTTGTGCGCGGACAAAGCGCAATCGTCCCACGTGCCGGGAACAGGGAAATGTGCCGCTTTTCGGAGAGCGTTGGAAAGTGCTAAAAACAGGAACCCGAAATGACAAGGGTACTTCAAGGAAATCTGAACAGGAGCAGGACGGCCGACGACCTCCTTACACAACTGGTGCGCGAAAAAACATGTGATGTGATTATTATCAGTGAACAATATCGTGATAAAGTGAATGCGAACTGGTACGCGGACAACCTGGGCACTGCAGCCATTTGGGTCCCGAATCCCGGAAAAGGCCGAGTAGAAGATCACAAAGGAGGAAACGGCTATGTCTGGATTAAACAGAGGGACGTTTACTACGTGAGCTGCTACTTCACGCCCAATGAAGGCATCGGGCAATTTGAAGAGAAGCTCAACAGCCTGGAAGACCAACTACGGGACATGGAAGGAAAAATCATCGTGGCTGGAGATTTTAATGCGCGAGCGATCGAATGGGGCATGCCGCATCTGGACGGCAGAGGCAGGCGAATAATGGAAATGGTTTCAAGATTAAGCCTCACAGTGCTCAACACCGGTTCGACTGCGACTTTCCGACGTCCAGCTACGGGGGAACGATACCAGACATTTCGTTTGCATCGGAACGCGCAGTGCCATGTGTGAGAAAATGGACGGTGATTGAGGACTTCACCAGCAGCGACCACCAATACATCACGTTCGAATTATTTGAAGAAAGAAACGCACCAAGGATCAACAGGGACCTACCAAGAAGATGGAACGTAGCCAAAATGGACGAGAGGAAATTGGGTATAGCGATACTCAACGGACGGAGAATCTCGACGAACGTTGAAAACCCAAGTGCAGAAGAATTGGTGGACGAAACGATGCAGCTAGTACTGCAAGCCTGTAGAGCGTCAATGCCGAGAAAGCAGCGACCAGCGAACAAGCAGGCAGCGTATTGGTGGACCGACGAGATCGCCAGTCAGCGAAAACGATGCCTCCGACTGCGAAGGAAAGCAATCCGAGCTCGAAGAAGGAATCCTGATGAGGCAGCGGTCATCGCGGCTCAATACAAAGGTGTCAAGAAGATCCTACAGCGTCAAATTGGCCGCAGCAAGACGGAGCGCTGAAATTCCATTATACAGGACGTAAATAAAGACCCGTGGGGATTGGGCTACAGGATAGTGACGCGGAAACTAGAAGCTTTCTCGGAAGGAGAGAGCATGGACCTGAATAGGATGAAAAACATCGTAGATACCCTATTCCCGACTCACCCACCGAGGACCGAGGAGGACCTCGACATCAGGATTGAGGACATTACGTTATTCAATGACGAGGAGCTGATGGACGCGGTCAACTCACTGCAGAACAGAAAGGCCCCAGGTCCCGACGGCGTACCGGCAGAAGTGTTGAAGACGGTGGCAGACGCCCGCCCGAAACTGTTTCTCGACATGTACAACTGCTGCTTGAAGAGCGGAGTTTTTCCCAAACGCTGGAAGACGCAGTGTCTGGTGTCAATCAGCAAAGGCAAAGGAGACCCTAACTCCCCGTCAGCCTTGTAACGGTATTTTCACGTTATCATTAAATTTTATTCTTCTGAGGGGAAGAATTCGGGCTCGAACACTAAAATAATTAATTGGAGACTTCTATAGGAGGTATAAGTAGGATTTATTCAATAATTATCATAGAATTCAGTAGTGTTCGGCTTTTTGGCGCCGTTCGCCGTGCAATTTCTTTGTAATGTTTAGTCGCTCTGATGGTTCCACGCTCTCCTTTACCCGTGGTGTTCGGACTCCGACTTCTGCGCTGAGCGGTGGATATCTCAACTAGGCAGTATCGAGCTCAGCCATCTTGATCTTTTTCCCGCCTGGCGGCTGACGTGCGGTCTGCTGGGCTTGCTTCGTTGCTGCTGGCGCGTCGGTCAGCCGGTATGGACGCCGGGTCTATGTCCGTGTCCGCGTCGTTTTGTTAAATAGTCGAAATGGTTTGTTTTTCGTGCTCTTTCGCTTACGGCCCCCTTGATCCTTATGGTCGTGCCGTCCCCGTGATATTCCTAGTGTGTTTTATAGTGATGACAGTGATCCTGCTTCGTGAATAATGTACTTTGTGTGCCAGATGGTGACGGTTTCCGTTTTACAATTTTTCAGTGACTCTTAATTATTTAACAATCAGTTATCGGATTTCTCAAGAAATCTTCAGCGTTGGACCTGGATGTTCCGGTTATTCTTCGCTCTTGGTGAGTTGGTCTTTTTTAATTTATCTTTCTCTCCTCCTTTCTGGCTGTTGAGTGGTGTCGTTCTCCTGCGACGCGCTTGACAACACTCTTGAAATGGTTTCCCTCTTAACTATTTCTCTAATTATTTTAAAATTCTGAATCAAGTTGCTATTGGTCGGTTTCACTAGTACCCTCCTAATCCTACTTATTAATTAATTTTCCGAGCTCTATTTTAAAATCTTGCTCCAAGTGTCTCTCCTCTCTTGAAGCGGGGACCTATCGCAGATCTTAAATCTACTGTATTATGTCTTTAAGTTATAATTTCTCTAACTGTTATTTGTTATTCTCTTTTCTTTCTCCTTGTTGTTTTACTTTTTCCTTTCTATAGGCTTTTCATTTGGCAACCTCTTGGTGCCACCACCGTGTCTTTACCACTTATCGATGCGCTGCGTTAATAATACTTCTTAGAATCTAACTTGACTTATTGCTTATTATTCTATTCAAACCTTCTTATGTTATTTTCTTAATTCTCCTAAAATAATCCTAATTATTCATCCTAATGCGACCCACTTCCTATTCTTAATTCGTTATTTATAATATTTTCTGTCTTTACACGGTTCACGGCTGTCCGGTATAAATCTTTTTATTAGTCCTCCACTGACTGTTCTGTATTCTTTTGTTTATTAATGTCCTTACAAATTTTATGGGCTCACTCACACCCTTTTCTAATTGACTTCTTGGGTTTAAATATGAATTTTAGAATGTTTAATATTTCTACTTAGCGCACCAGCGACTCCTGACTCTGTGACTGTCCAAAACGAATAAGCCTCTCTCTCGGTTTGAAGCTGCTTTATATAGCTTTCTCTCCTTTCCCACTCTCTTATTTTAACTCTTCTTTTTCTAATATCTCATGTAATTTCTTTTGTTTCAGGTCGCCCCTCCATCGTGCCCCTACGTCCCCTCACTGCCCAAGCGAGGCCAGCCGGTCGCTGACCCGCTGTTTTTCGGCAACGAAGGAATTTGACAGGATTCAGCCTGTTTCGCGGTCTCGTCTGGACTCTACTGTGAATTTAATCTTTCCTATCTTCTTACTTTTCTTATTTTCTATATGTACTTTCTGAATGTGCAAATAAATGGTTTTATTCACAGTGATTTGGGTATCTTTCTATTTTTCTTTATCTTTTGTAGGTACTACCAATAAATGATTTTATTTGCATTTATTGGTATTTTGTGTTTTATTTTATTCTTATTATTTTTTTTTTTTTTTCCTGGTCGTGACTACGTCACAGCCTACAGGCCACTGTGCATGCTGGACACGGCCGGGAAATTGCTGGAGAGGATGATCAAGCCGCGACTACATACAGCAATACATGAAGCAGGTGACCTGTCCGATAGACAATTCGGTTTCAGGAAAGGACGATCCACGGTAGACGCAGTTCAAGAGGTCATGAGGACAGTTGAGGCAACGCGGGAGAGCAACCATTACTCCCGAGAGATCGTGGTATTGGTTACACTCGACGTGAAGAATGCCTTTAATTCAGCAAGATGGTGCGACATGATGCGGGCGCTAAAGGTACATTTCCAAGTACCAGCGTACCTCCTCGCGATGGTGGACGACTACTTGAAGGACCGAGTACTGCTCTACGACACACGAGAAGGACAACAGAGGAAAGTAATCACCTCAGGCGCAGCCCAGGGATAGATCCTCGGGCCAGATCTCTGGAACATTTCGTACGATGGAATTCCACGGATGGAAATGCCAGACGACACGTACCTGATAGGATACGCCGAAGACGTCGCCGCGGTCATCACAGCAAGAGACCCCGAAGCGGCACAAAGGCGTCTTAACCAGGTCATGAGGCGGACGCACCAATGGATGGGGGACCACGGCCTAAGCCTAGCCACGCAGAAGACGGAGATAGTAGTTCTCACTCGGAAGAGGATCCCGAACATACTGCGCATGCGCGTCGGAAACGAAGAAGTGGAAACGAAAGGTGCAGTGAGGTATCTCGGCATCACCCTGGACACCAAACTAACCTTCTGGGAACACATCAGGAAAGCGACAGACAAAGCGGCGACTATGGTCGCAGCGCTGAGCCGTCTCATGGCAAACGTGAGAGAACCAATGACCAGCAAACGCCGGCTTCTAATGTCGGTAACGCACTCGATTCTCCTCTATGGAGCAGAGATCTGGGCGGACGCACTGGAAGCGGAAAGCCGAAGGAAGCGTATAGCCGCGGTACAAAGAAGAGGAGCCCTGAGAGTGGCCTGTGCATACCGAACGGTATCAGGACCGGCGGCCCTGGTCATTGCTGGAGTGGTACCCATCGAGCTCCTCGCGAGAGAGAAGAAACGAGTCTACCTACGACGAGCTGAACACGATCGACAACAAATGAAGAAACAGGAGAGGAATCACACCATGGAGGTTTGGCAGGGCATGTGGGACAGTGACGCAAGAGGAAAATGGACAGCCAGACTCATCAAACATCTGGCCCTATGGACAGATCGTAAACATGGGGAAGTGACTTACTACCTGACCCAACTATTGAGCGGGCATGGCTACTTCAGCGCATACCCTCACAAGATCGGGAAAGTGGAAAATCCGCAGTGTATCTACGGGGATTCTGAACGCGACGACGCTCATCACACCTTCTTCGAGTGTAATCGATGGAGGGATGAGAAGGAAAGGATGGAGGAGTCACTAGGTCTTATCACCCCAGAGAACATAGTGGCATCGATGCTGATCAGCGCGGAGAAGTGGGATGCGGTGATCAATTTTGCCGAAACAGTCCTACGCCAGAAGAAACAAGAAGAAAACAACAGAGTAATAGCCGGAGCAGACAACAACTAGTTGGACATCGTGAGCATAGTGAACAGTGCAGTGTGAGAAAGTAGTGCGGAGTCCAGTGAACCACAGTGAAGTGTCACAGTGGAAACAGTTAGGGCATTAGCGTGTCAGTTAATGGAATTGGGCAGAACATCACAGCTTGTGCCGGACTGCGGCCATAAGCAAGCAGGAAAGAGTGAAAAGGCCTGGAAGGCAAAGGAACAGAACGACCCTGACGAAATGCGGAAGCGGTTCCGGGATCGTTACACAACATCTGGAAAAAGGGTTGGTGGTTTTTAGTTCGTAGAAATCCTACTCTTTGAGGAGCGCGGTCCCTCCTCTCTGCCTTTGTAAAGATTTTCCACCACCCCTCGAAAAAAAAAAAAATATTATTATTATTATTATTATTATTGAAGATGATTCCCATGATTAGCTATTTGGCTTCTTTAATATGTAGTCTAATGGTGATAACTTCACCACGAAAATTAACTAGTTCTCCGTCTTGATCGACTATGCGTAATTGCAGATGATCAATGATCCTCACGGCTATTGGAAGATAAATGACGTGAGATGGAACTTCAATGATCTCATACCCCGGTAGTACTGCCGGGAAGAATTCATGAATCGTATGAACTTTATGCTTATTGATGTACTCTCCTGAAATAATATTCCACTCAACTCGCAATGCATTGATTTTCAGAATAGCAACAGGTAATTCTGAGCTATGAGAGATATGAGCAGGTAACTCACGATGTGTAAAATCAAGTAGTCTAGCAATCGAGTCTTGCGGACGAAAATCAATGTTTCCACTACACTTTATCACGCTTCGTACAGTATTGTTATTAGGCTACAAACTAATGGTAATATGTTTAGGTGCAAGCTGTTCTTGCAAGTACACATCAATGTCTTCAATCTCGTAACTTCCTGTAGGTAACACAATCACTTTTTTACCCACATAGATCTTGTTTTTCCCAGTATCGACGTTGGGTATAGAATTAAAAGATAGTAATTCCACTAGCCCAAGGAGATAGTTCTTGCTAGGTGAGAGCTCAATTGGTGGAAAGTATTGTGCCTCTAATATAGATGATGTTCCAGATAAACTGAGAATATAAGAATTTTAGGCATAGATGCCCACACTCATATGTATCAAAATTTTGATATCTCTTATGATTATACTTGATAACAGTATCGGGAACGAGATAATCCATTAGATCGTATGGAGGCTGAAGATCACCAAAACTATCAAAGTAATCAACATTTCGGCCATTTTTCCGATAAGCCACCCAATGAGTACCTGGACCATCTTTATCATCGAGGTTAATTATTCCAGATTCATGATAATGCGGTGCATCTGATGGTAAGTCGTTTCTCGTGAATACACCACGAAAATTAGGAATTTCACGTGCATACTTGAGTAGATCAGCGTCTGTCAGAGCACGGTTTGGCAATCTTACTTTGAAGTTTTTTTTTTTTATTTGCTCCGAAATGGAAACCAAATCCTGTTTTGTGCGGCTTGAGATAGAGACCTTTACCTAGCGCGATAGCCTCAATCGTCTTATTATGCCTTTGACTTTCCGTCAATTGCTGTGTTGCAGCTTTCGCATCATTTACAGCTTTTACTATTCCAGCAGCGCCACCAGCCAATGCACCAGTTGCACTTAATCCAGCAAATAGTGGAATAAGAAGAGGCAAAAATCCTGCAACTTTTTTCGGTACTGGCAGAATACGAGGCACGCGTACATTTTTTTCCCACCAGCTGTCTTGACAGCAGCACGAGCACTCTTTAGTGCCGATCGAATAATTTCATGCGTGTAAGAACCTGTCGATTTTGAGGCAGCTTTAATTATCTTGGAAAGAGTGGTTGGAGGTTTGGTCTTCCTCTTCCTCTTCTTTATACCCATGTCAAGCTTAGCCTTTATCTTCATGGCGTTTGTAACAGCGTAGGCTGCAACCTTTTCACTTACACGAGCGTCGTTTGAAAATACGCGATGCCAAGCCTTGTCAGCTAAAATTTTATCGGCCTTGTTGCGATCCTCAATGTTTTCACGATTCTGTGAGTATGCGATATCGTGTTTCTTGCAGGCTACGTCCAGAGGATTTATCCCAGGATTACCACGAGCAAGACGTTCCGCTAGTTTCGTGCTTGGTCCACAGTATTGATAGCCCGGTAAATGAAGCTCGATAGGTAGTTTGTTGAGGACTTTATTCAGCAGACCACAACCTTTAGGCATGATGCTTACACTAGAAAGAGCAGTGAGCGAATGAGTTTCAGAGTAAGCACAGTATTTATACCCGAAAACATCAGTCGCTTTCAACATGGATTTCAGAGAGCAACCGCTCTCGCTGCCGGTAATGAATTTTGATAGGCTAGGTGAAAGGAAAAAAGTACGCACACGTCATGGTCCACTATTACCCAACAGTATCCGAACAGTTTTTTGTGGTCCATCAAATTGTGGAAAGACCAATGCATTGCTCACTCTGATTACACATCGAAATGGATTGAGATTTGAAAATGTATACATATACTCGAAATCATTGAATCAACCAAAGTACAAGTTTCTCGAAAAACTTCTGCAGCCTATGAAGGATATTGGATTTTTTGCCTTCGGTGAACATGATCAAGTAGTATCACCCGAAGAAGCTAATATTAATGCAATCATGATATTTGATGATATAGCCTGCGAGAAACAAGATAATGTTAGAAACTTTTACTGTATAAGTAGAGATAAGAATATTGACTGCTTCTACTTGTGTCAGTCGCATGCACAAATACCTAAGCATTTAGTACGTGATAACGTTAACATGCTTGTAACCTTTCGTCAGGATGATATTAATCTCAAGCATGTTTATGATGATCACGTAAATACTGACATGACGTACTCGCAGTTTAAAGACTTATGCTCGAAATGTTGGAATGATACCGATCATGGATTCCTAGTAATTGATAAAGATCGTCAGGGGCTCGACTGTGGTAGATACAGGAAAGGCTTTGACTGCTTTGCTGCAAATATATCACACGTAAAGAGTAAATCTTAATCAAATCATCATTTGCAGTCGAAGCGATAACATCGCCGACGAATTTCGTCGCGAGAGAAAGACGCTTTGTCAAGTAGAAAAAGTTAGAAATGCTATTAAACATAAATACAAGCTTTTAAAAGCTGGTAAGCAGATTATGGAAAAAGCTTGGGGTGAATCATTCAAACCATTCATGAAGCCACTTAAAAAACTTGTTAGTGCTACTGACACAAATATCCATGAAATTAAAAAAAACTGGATTCCCAAGAAAGAGAAGGAGGAGATGAAGGAGGAGGGTGAGGAAGATGTATCTCAAAATGAAGAGCAGGATAATTCATTTAAAACTGCATTCACCGGTGATGATGATAATGATGATGATGATGATGATGATGATGATGATGATGATGATGATGATGATGATGATGATGATGATGGTGGTGATGATGAGAAAGCATCAACAAAGAAAAAATCTGATCAACTATATTCAACTATTCAGAAATATTTGAATTTACTCGAAAAAAATCGTAAAAAGTATCTCGATATGAGTTATGGCGTTCGAAAGCTACTAGATAGTACACTTATAATTGGTGATTCCACCATAAGTTTTGATAACGAATACGTTATTATTAATGGTGACAACAACAACAAGTATGATAAGACCATTGGTTTGCTGAACTGTTGTTCAGAAAAGATCCCAATCAAAATTTAATAAGCAATGAAGATGTAAACAATTATGGAAAAAATGTACTTAGAACAAATGCGCACAAAAAACACTATAATTCTGATGAGCTAGTCCACAGACAAAACAATAAAAAATATAAATCCTATATAGCTCCAATAATTGGTGCTTCTACATCAACTCGAAAGAGATAATCTACTGGTGGTTCATTACCATGATACAAGATTGCGCGACGAGATACACGAATGGATTATGTGTATTGGGATAACCCCAACGAGCTGGTAGATCGATTACGTCTATTGTTAGCTGAAAGTTCAGCAGACAACCCCAGTCATACGAATGAAATCGTTTCACTCATTGAGGAATTGCGTGAAGCTGGAATCGTTTATTAGCAGTGACACATGTGTGAATATACTCAGTTGAATAATGAGCGTCGACGTGTTCGGACGGTATTTTGGATGTACTAAGGGCTCGCGGGGTCTACAAGGATTTGGTTTCAAACTCGCTACAAGCGGAAACTACGACATTGAAAATAAGAGACTCTGCAACGTTGGTGAATCACATGAACCAAATGATGCTGTCAATTTGAATCTCGCTAGACAACTAATTCAACAGGAGTTAAGTACATTGCTTCAGGCTACAACTCATCAACGTGAGCAATTGAATGATTTAGAGTTGAAAATACGGGTTTTTCAAGAGCAAGTAGAAGAGAGAATAAAGCATATTGAGCTAAACATTGCTACGACTTTAGAATTAGCAGTTCGTAACGCAAAGGCTGTTGGTTCCTTGCTTGCGCACACTCCTCAAGAGATTCTTCAAGATCAAGCCATCAAAGAATACTGAAATAAATATTTTTAGAGTTATATAGACTTGATAGTCCGTAACACTAATCGTACCCTTAAGAATAAAATGTGGATGAAATTTAGTCTACGCGGATCTTACAAATGGACAGACATTTTAGATGATCTCGTGGCGACATACAACGACACGAAGCATCGAGCTATTAGTATGAAGCCGAGGAACGTCACAGCGGACACTGTTGAAGCACTAATTCAACGTTTTTCTACTACCAATGAACGGAGAAACCGTGTAGTGAAATTCAAAATCGGTGACAAGGTGCGAGTGAGCAAGAACATACACGTTTTCGAGAAAGGCTACATACCCAATTGGTCAACGGAAATTTTCACTGTGAGTCGAGTAATGAGGACGACACCCGCGACGTACAAGCTGAAGGACTAGCAAGATGAACCCATCGCTGGTGGTTTTTATAATGAAGAATTACTGAAGGCCAATTATCCAGATGTCTATCTCGTGGAGAAGATTCTCAAGAAACGTGGAAATCGTGCTTATGTCAAATGGTTGGGATTTGACAATTCGCATAATAGCTGGATAAATAACGCAGAATTAACTACAAGAGTGAAATAATGAGTCAGCATTTATGTATAATAAAAAATGTCTTTTTATTCATTGTAAAATAATCACATTACAAAATAACCAATTCGATTTGGTTTTTCTTCTCTTTTTCAATATAGTTTAGATGCAATGTACCATGTGTGACCGTTTCCTTCATGCGACTGAACAGAGTCTGATCTTTCTCAAATGCCGCAGAAACACGTTTACACAGAAAGATTTGGAATTCATTGTCGAGAATGACAACAGTTTTTTGTCGATATTTAGTCGTCACTTGGCGCAAATTAGTGACTTTATGCATTTTGTTGATCTGCAGATCAACGATTCTTTTCGTTGGAGGGTTATCGTCTTGACCAGAGAGTTTGTTGAGTGCTTCAATATCCATCGTGAATATCTAATGAAGTTGACTGTAGAAGATGGATGCGAGTATGTGATAGTGGTGAGCAACAGGCTCCAATGCTATTGACGTAGATTTCTTTAGCCTACTATACGTTTGATGTACGTTTCGTCTGACGGAGTTGACTGCAGAAGACGACGACGAATATGCGAGACTGATGAGCAACAGGTTCCGTCTGATAGAGTGAACTGCTTCCAATACAAGTCTGGTTCAGATTCTGGAGTATCCTTCAGTATCCTTTAGTATCCTTTAGTATCCTTTAGTATCCCCAAGGTATCAATGGATCAACGAGTAGATACTGTGAACAGTTGACGGTGAAGGTCTGATGGAACTGGCTGCAGTCACGCTCTTCATATAGTGGTATCACCCACCACCGATCTACCATGGGGAAGGGGGTTCGAGTCGCTGATTGCAACGGGGTTGCATCCAAGCCTCTGATTGGGCTTCCGCAGCAGGCGGTCGCGGAGAAGGAAATTGAAGTCGTTGATTGGATGACTAGCGTATGTATGTAAGAGTAGGGATGTATATGTAAGAGTGAGGTGTGTATGCAAGAGTAGGGAGTAGGCTGGTTATGACACGATCGAAGCCGGTTTCAACATGTCTTGCGGTATCCGGTTGTGTCCCCAAGGCTGCGTATCCGTGGTATCAGCAAGTAAATATCGTTTGTCCTCATGTGGGCTCAATGCGAGCTTTACTTGTTTCTCTGTATAGACAATGTGCATGCGTGACCTTATGACTCGTTGCTCCCGACACTGTGTTGTTCCCTCGAAAAGGCATTGATGGAAATCATTGAAGGTTATGGTTGCTTCCACTACGCCTGTTTTCACGCCTTTTACCTTCGTCATATGATCATCGCCATTTACTCGGACGCTATACATTTTGCTGCGTAGACCAGCCAATTCTGTCATAATCTGTCCATTGCACTCATCCTTCATCAATCCAATGATTTTTTTATTTGCTTGAGGTAGTGCAAATTGATTCTCAGCTGGATAATCAGAGGTATCGAATTTCCGGATATCCCGTCTCATGACAACATATATGTCAGGGCACTGAATCTCATAGAGTAAACTGTCGGTGTCGGTATACAAGAGCTTGCAGTGATCATCGGCAAATTGTGTTTTCATGTAATCATAGTGGAAGTCGTAGACCAACACTTTCGACAAGTCCAGCACACAGAGGCCTATGTACATTGGTTTGTTGAGATATACCTCTGTCTTCAAAAGCTGTACAGCAATGAGGTTCTCTTCAAAGATTGAACGGCTGTGGAATGTTGGTCTCGCAATAAGGGCCTCAGCACTATAGCGTCCACCCCAGCGTGTGACGAGTTTTACATCCACATGTTTACGAACATTTTCCATCGTCTTGCCAAACACTGCGTTGTTCATGAGCTTGAAGAGATTTTTCTCGAAATCATTCGTTGCTTGTTTTTGCATATCGCTATTTAAGTCAATGTAGGATTTTAACCACGGCCACTGTTTGAACTTCAACACTCGATGAATACGTTTGAGTTGTAGACCATACTTGAGCGCCTGCTTTAGATTCCGATAGTGGATAACGTAGTTGCTCTTGAAGTCTAATGTTGTCATCAATTTGATCTGCGTTGAACCTGGTGCACTTTTGTGTTCAGGACATAGTGGTAAGTCTCGGTGGGTATCATGAAGGCTTACGGGATAATCCAGATCGACTTCCGGGATGTATCCTTCTAATGCATCGTTCTCGATCGTTTGAAAATCAATATTTTCTGGATTTTCCATTCATGTGAAGTCTCCATATGGGAGCGATTCCATTATCGCCCAACCGTAAAGATTGTTGACGTCAAAGTACATGAGATACTTGGTGGGCTCTTGAGGCTTATAATTGTTCATATACTTGTTGTTCGCTTTGGCATAACGGTTGCAGCACTGACTCACGCCGCCCATCACTCCTCGCTCGACGAACAGATGCATCTCCAAGTCCGTGAAAAGCTCCAACTCAATCTGTGTGAACTTAAGCATAGCGTCCCACGTGAATCCTGGTGTTGTGTAGTAGTGCGCAGGGTCCAGACCATACGATCTGATGCAATTGTCACGAAAATTCTCAAAGACATCGGCTAAGAGGAGAACATCAGTTTTCAGATAGAGATCTGAATATTCACCCAAGTCATGAATGTTGAACTCTTGCCACACTCTCTTTGCGTGCTCGTAATCGTCGTCTGTGATGTCGCTGTCATTCAACGTACTATGGAAATCTTCTTTAGTCGGAAGATTATGCTCATCCAGTTTCTGTACAGCGTCAACGTATTCATATGGGAATACGCCTTTCCTCGATAGCAGCTCAATCTTATCATCAGGAAGTTATGGAAATTCGCGCCTAACAATCTTCAATTCCGTAAGGTATGAAGCTAGTTTTTCTAACGATGAAGCCATAAAGCGGAACGAGTCGATGAATCGAAAACTCACATCGCTTCTATCAATGTGCTTTTGAAAGGCGATGTAACGTTCCTTCATTTGTGGCAGTATATCCACACCACCATCGAAGCATGTTGCGATTTCATGTATAACAAAATGCGAATCATATCCCGTGAGGTTGTGGAAGACCACGGGTATCACTCGTGAGTCTTGATAAAGTAAGTTGCACTCGTTGTGTACCGGTCCTCTGTATGTGGGTGTCTGTAGGTGTACAAAATATGTATTATATTTTCAATCTTTATTATTATTTGAATAAAAAAGGGTTATCAAAATACATACTGTCCAGTCAAATGGCAGTGATCATGGACTCGATCGTTTGTAGATAAATTCCTGTTACAAATATGACACGTAGTTGCCATATGAAACTGTGTTCTCTGCTCGAATGACAGCTTCGACATAGGCTTAGGATTCATGTACAGCTCTTCGAGGTCCGTGGCCAATTGTTGCAGCTCCCTCACGAACCATTCCGCAAGCTTCACACCTCTGTAGCTGCAGTAGCTCGATTTCGAGGTATCGTAACTGCAGTTTAGGTAATACCCAACGCTGAACGCATCGTGCTTTTGGTACGCGTTTTTATCTCGGATCGGTTTGACTAAGCATTCAAAGTCCGCGTAGACAATAAAAGGTACTCTCTCTTTATTGCTATGATTTTTAAAGCGAAGAATTTTTTTCTTTACTGACGGCATCATCACCTTGCATTTATTTATCTTCCTGCAATACTCTTCATGGGCGGTAAGCTTGTCTTCGTTACGAAAGTAGTGCAGGCAGCGATCACAAATATGATGCTTGTGAATACGTTTCGATAGCTGTATCGAGACTAAACGAAACATGTGTTTGATCCACACGTAATGGAATCTCGGTAGTTGATATACTCTGTCAGCATCTTCTTTTTCTTGCTCTTCGTCCTCATCCACGTAGTGATCTTGCATGAGAAGAAGGTTAACGTGCAGAGTTTTTTTCGTAGACGTTACATGCAGAGGAGTGGTCACGAACTTTCTCATTCGTTTCTTCAGAATGTAGATGTTGATTGATATGCCATTATTCTTCTCAAATTTGTTGAAATGATGCGGCATCACTGGAAAGTCGATACCAGTGAAGTTGAGCTCATGCGTATATCTCTCGTATGTAGAAACTCGATTAGGATTATGTACTGCCGGATGTAATGCCGATAGTACAGCCCACTTGAAGCACATGTTGTCAGTATTTTTCACATTGACACATACATGCTTATTTTGAATCTCGATTGGGAGATCCATATAGGAGCTACTTCGCATTGGATTCAACTTGTTGATGTTTACTGTGAGATTGACGATAGAATACAGCGTCCATCCGGAATCTTGTAGCTCAAATTCTTCGTTTTCCCTCTGAATCGGTGCTTGGATGTTGACAGCAAACCAATCTGTGATTGAAGTTGCTGGATAAATCGCTTCAGCCTTCGTGTTAAAGTGCTTCACCTCAATAATTTCTTCATCATTCTTCATTACCTTAAATTTTGCTGCTAGTACTGCATATACCTTGACCGCCGTCTTCTCGATCTTCAAGATACTTTTTATTTCTTCACGGAAAAGTGTCAAACAATCTTCCAAGAATAAATTGGCATCGACGTGCTTTAAGTTGGTGATAACTCCAGTCTTGATGCGCTCATTGAAAGCTGATAGTAGGTTCGACCATCTCACTCGATCCAAGATTCCTTTTTTATCAGACCTCTGCAAGCCTGAACCTTGTTTTATCAAACGTTCTAGTTTGATTTCGATACCTTTCAGGAAACCAATCATGAACAGATACTTCTGACGTTCAGCAATTGTGGACCCCACCAATAATTTTTCTATGGATTTGATGACTGCAGCAAGCCGTTTGATCCACTCTGCGATCTCATCTGATTTTTGAGTTTGAAGAAGCTCCAAGATATCCTCCCTCGTCTTCATGACTGCATTGCGCTCCTGGAGATCCATTCTGATCCAAGTATTTCGAAATACTTTGCTTTGAAGAAAGTGACTTTGGAGTAAATTGAATGATCGCTTCGGAATGAGTCTCTCTTGCGGAAGAACTTGTATTTATCCTCACGAAAAGTAGTGAGATGTATCGAACTCGTAGCTAATTCTTCGACATTCATGAATGCATTCATTGTTCATGTCTGCGTTTGAATCTAAAAAAGTGGTGGGGAGGCTACAAAGTCGTTGCTGATTGGTCGATATCCTCGAATGTATCCATCGTTCGTGACTGTACAATAGCTCACAGTAGAGGCGACAAACGGGTATAAAAGAGCTGGAAGCGTGACTGTTGACATCAGTTTATTCATCATGGAGTACATAGTAGACGTCCCAGGCTTTAAGCGACCTTTCAACGAATTCGTATTCAAAGAGATGGCTGTCATTCCTCTCGAAGATGACGCCTTACCATCAGTCTATCTGTTTGAACCGCCACACAAATGGAGTTTCCTGCCGGTCAAATACAAGAGCGAAAATCGGTGGCTGGAAGCAAATTACCATGGCATCCCCTGGGTCAACGGTGATATACCATATGATAAAATCAGCGAGACTCTTATCAGCCTTCTACGCGATGCGAGCAAGATTTATATCAAGGGCTTAGAGAAGAAACGTTGGCTGGATAGAATTCTTCCAAACGTTTACAAAATCGTAGACCTGGGATGTCCCGCGTTGGCAGCATTACCAACTAATACTGACATCACATGTACGAATCATCCAAACATGAATTAGACTCCCCGCTGCGCAGCTCACAACGTGTGTATGATGAAAACGTGGCTTCTTGACTTACGCAAACAGACGGCATCGGTTGCGTCATCTAGTGGAATCATCGCAAACCCAACTGTCAACTGCATCATAAATGATACAACTACTCTGAAAGGCTACTACGACGAATGTTATTTCTCATTGTAAATACTTACTCATGAGCTCTGTACACTCGACAATAAAAAATTCTACGTTATTTTTATAAATTAAAAAATTGTTGTTGAATTACAGCTCCTCCTCCACTCTCCTTCTCTTCCGAACTAGAAATCGAGCTGAAATTAAACAACTATGACGAAAAATCATTGTGAATTAACTACAGTCGCTGTTCTCAGAATAACTGCTCTACTCTATAAGTTCGATTATCAGCAGTGGTTTCGATGAAGCTGATATTTAATATCGAGTCATGATAAATTCTCTGCAGTGTTACGTCCAAGTAACACGAGAAATTGCCCTGTTTTAGACCTTAGCTACGGCTAATTAGTCTGGGATACGGGCTCGGTGATTTGATCGTTAAAAATTTGAATTATTGAATTTAGACTTTCGTTTATTATTTTTTTGTATTGCAATCCGTGTCTGCTTGCTCATCATCGGGCTCAACTTTATTATTATTTTGTTAACCTTGCTTCATAGAACAATCTGCGAGGGTCGCTCTCTGGGATATACTTCGGGTGTAAGAATTTAATCGTAAATTCCAGTGGTTGTAAAGAATAATTTTCGTAACCAGTGGGATCGAAGTTGACGGATTCTAGGTACTTATTAGTACAATAGCCGTGTTTCTGGTCACGGGAGTATCCAAGGTATTCTGCTTTAAGTTTCCGCAAATGGTTCTTCCTGCCCCCTGATCTTGATTTGCCCACTAAAACAATGAGTTTACGTAGGGGTTTGAAAATGATATTTGATAAAAAATGTAAATTGTGAGTTCCTGTTCGACAACCGGGAGTTCGAGTGAAAGGAAAAGAGATGTTCGCGGTGGTGCGCGCAACACCCTTATTTTGGGGGAGGATAGGAATTCGCGGTGGTCCGCGCAATTCTATTGGAGAGACGGAAGTTAGAGTCCGCGGCGGACCGTGCGACGCTATAATGAAAAGGAGAGAAGGTGGTTAGAGTTCGCGGTGGTCCGCGCAACTCTAGATAATCTCGAAGACTGATTTTAACACTTACTCTTTACTAGAGATTTGAAAAATAGCGGAGAGCTGTACAAGGTTTCAGCTTGTTCCGGTGTCGTTGAATATTTTACAAAAACTGATACTGAAACTGAAAACTAACTGATTTTTAGAGCACAATTCCGCTCTTTTATACTAGTGTTGATGCTATCCTTGTCTAAAATTAGGGGTTGGAGAGGGCAAGTTCTTTGGCATCCCATTGGCTTGAACTTACCGTCTTCCCTTTCCTAATTTTCCAGAGAGTTGGGGAGAATCGCTCTTATCTCTATACGTTAGAGGTCCATGTCATCCGCCTTCCGTTAGCTCTAGCGCCAGGGCCACCACTCAGGGTGTGCTCTGGTGCCCGAAGGGTAGTCGGATGCTAGGCGCAGTGTGGTGGAGTTACGGGGACGTAACAGCAGTTATCGGTTAGATCTCAAAACATCTATGTCGGTATAGACGTGCTCGCAATAACCGCCTGTGGATTGTCAAGCATCTCTGTTGGTGCAGATGTTCTCTCAATATATCCTCTTTCGCATCTCAGGAAAGACGTTTGAAATAATCCCGTGTGGAACGCCACGGACCAAAAACATCAGCACATCCCTTCTCTAGGCAGCAATGGAGAGAGGGCAGTTAATGGTCGACTTAGCTGAGAGGGTTGTAAAGATCACACGTGTGAAGCACTAGGCTCTCCGGCTCTAGGCTCTCTGGCTCGCAATTAAAAAAAAAAATCTTCAAATTTCAAACGGTCTATATTATTTTTTAATTAATATCTAATAATGCATGCAGAAATGAGAAAAGCCGAGGAATAAAATTAAACTCTTTTTTTTATTACACTGAAATAATAAAAACTATCTAGATTACAAAATATTAATGTTAAATTAACTTTATCAATAAAAAATTTGAAACTAATATTGTATTTACATAAAAACTAAAATCTTCTTGTTCGATTTATAAACTTTTTTCGCATAGTGCTAAATCGGTCCTTTGGTGCGTAAGTCCGAGCACGTTTTCGCGCCAACGGGTCAGTTGGCAGCGGTTCTATAACCACCGTCGTACGATGATGCGGAGGGACGTTCTCGTCAGACCCTTTGTTCGCTGCAGTCCTATTGCAGTCTGGTTGTGGTAGCGGCGGTAGGGGGATCGTCTCGACACTGTCTCGACGCTGTCTCGACGATGCTTTGATAACTGTAGCTGGCAGCAGCGGCGACGACAACGTCGGTTGACGGTTCAGCGATTGCAGTGGGCGACGAACCCTTGGGCAACAAAGCGCAGGCCTTGTGCGCTTGCGAACTGTTGCCTCTTCCACTTGAATGTTTACTGCCGACACTTGATGGCGAGGAGGGACGTAAACATTTCTTCTTTCAGTCGCCGCTGGCTTCATCACCGCTGGCTTCGTCACCGTAGTTGAATGCTGCAGCAAAGCACAATCTTCATCCTCGCTGGTAAGATATAGGTCGTCTTGCAGCAGCGGCAGTCCCAGCGAGGGTGCTGATGAACGATGCAGGCCAACTGATGGAGATCAGCATCTCCAACGGGTCCAGCTCGGGAGGTGGCGGTGGTTGCTGCATGATATCGAGCGCGATCTCCAGCGGGGGCATCGTGGTTGGTGCAGGAGACGCTGGCGGTGGTGGTGGCGACTGCATCAGCACTCGCAGCAAGTCCAATGCGATTATTGAATTGAATATCATCCTCGGCTTATGTACTGCAGCCTGCTGCATCGGTGCTGGCTCAGGAGATGGCATCAGCGGAGGTGGTGACGGCGGAGGTGGTGGCGGCGGAGGTGGTGGTGGCGGCATGAATAACATCTCCATCAACAAGGTGATCTCTGGTTTGGTTGGCAGCACCTTCCATGGATGCGTCCTTAATTTACCGTCCTGATATTCTATTTCGAATGGTATCTGCAAAATAAGAAGTAGAGAATAATTAAAATTTAATAGTAATATTTTTTAATTGAAAATTCAACAGTAAATACTCACTTTTAATTTTTTCTTTGTCTCCTTGAATGGTGGTAGAGGCATCTCCAGAATCGGGCGGCGAGGGTCTCGCCAATTTTTGAGATGTTCATCCCAGCATTCCATTGAAATCTGAAAAATTAAAAAATTGGTATAGAAATCTATAAAATATATATGTTTGCACTATGTAGCGAAGCGATAGAAAACTTACCCTTTGTTTATACATCTTGTCGAGGGGTTCACACTTGAATGATCCTCTTCGTTACAGCTTGGTTTATATAGGCTATCGATAGAAAAAGTGGGGACTAACTCAACCAATGAAAAAAATATTGGTCTAGCATTGGGTCTGCTAATTGGGTGGAGTAAAAATAGTTATAGTTAAAAATGCAACTAAGATCAATAATATAAGTTGATGCACTATTTATCTCGAATTCTTTCGAATCCTCCTGTGGTGCACTCTATTCGAAAGCATGACAGCAGAGCGAAAGTCCGTGTTATCATGATAATGTCTGCCTTACCATGATAAAGTCTCCCTTACCATGGATATCGAGCGTGATCTATAGAATCCGACTGTGGTTTCATCGGAAAAACTTTATCAAGTATGCTCCATTAATTATAATTGATTGTTCAAAACAGAATGAGGCATTAAAACAAGCGCCAGTAGATGTTCGTCTAGAATTTGAGTCTAAAACAAATTTTCCGGCGGGAACCACGGCCTACTGTTTAATCTTACATGATCGAATGGTTGATTATAATGTAATAAGTGGTGATGTAATCAAACGTGTATAAAACATTTGTACCCAATCAGCATCAATCTCATAGTTAGATATTTAAGATCTATAGTTAAGAATTTTTTAGGTCAAATGCATTACCTGTAAGATATATATACTACCTGTATATATACCTGTATATATATATATATTAATCTACTGTTAAGAGTTTTTATTAGATTAAATGCATTATCTGTAACATTAAAAAATAAAAACAAGTTTTTATATACCAAATGTATTTATCTCGAATTCTTTCGATTCCTGCTGTGGCGCACTCTATCCGAAAGCGATGACAGCAGACTGAAAGTCTGTCTTATCATGATAAGGTCTCCCTTACCATGGATATCGAGCGTATTCTATAGAATCCGACTGTGGCTCCATCTATAACAGTAGTGACGTTAGATAATTACCGACGTAAGATAATTTCTGACTGTCGGTAAAATATCAACAAAGGTGTCGAATCTCCCAATATCCCGATATCAGGATATCCCAATCCCAAAAACCCCGCGAGGTCTCACTGTGAGTTAGTAGGTCACTTACCTACAGTGATCGGTACAGTGTGCTCGTTGGTGCGGTAGTTGCAGGCGCATTTATCGACCATGATCTAGTGAGTTACCGACTGTAGGGGAGGCTGGGTCAGTACACGACTACAGTAAGTCTACATAGAACCTTACGCCATCTAACTGGATGCCATGCAACCATTATGGAAATATCGATCTTGATCTATCCGACTGTAGCACCATCTAGCAGACAACAATTTCGACATAAGATAATTATCGACAGGCGGTCATTACCATCTGTGGGTAAAGTGGGTTTCTAGGATTATTACCGATCGAGCACAGGTAAATTTACACCTGCCCAGGTAGTGTGCTTGAACCGCCCTAGCCTATCGACTGTACGAAAATGGCTCGATGACTGGTTTGCCTCAAAAGAGCAACAGTTTTTTTGGCGTGGCATCCACAAATTGTCAGACAGGTGGGAAAAATGTATAGCTAGCGATGGGCAATACTTCGAATAAAATATTTTTTATCATTTTCATACAATAAACGTGTATTTTCTATACAAAAATTCCGGTTTCATATTTATAGACCTGGTATATCCGACTATACGTCAGCCAATGGCCTCAAGTTGAACTTAGCGAAGTCTAAAGTTCTCCTGCTTGGGAGCAGCTCGTATATATAACTAACAAGGGGACCTCCAGATACGTGGAACACCGATTCGGACCAAATTTTTTTTACATGTAGGTTGCACCCAGGGGTGCAATAGGTGCAAGTAATAGGACGCGCTTCTCAGCCGTTTTCGTGATATAAAATATTAAAAATTTCCGAGCGTTCATATACTCACTATATACTCTCTGCGTTAAGTTATTTTTAACAGAGCGCGTAGCGTAGTCGGCAACGTCTCCGCTTCGTAAGCGCTGGATCGCCGGATCGAATCCCGGCGCGGACTTTTTTAAAAAAATCATTATTATTATTATTTAATCATTTCTACGGCAACTACTATGCGATAATATTAATATTTCCGTAAAGGAATGAATAAATATTTTTTATTGTGGATCATTTTGGTGTTATAAGGAAAAACGAGCAGCTTTTTTTATTTATTTATTTTTTGGTTGAAAGGTAGGGAAAGAATTGTGACAAATGGATACACGAGTTTAAAAGAATAACCAATCTTTTTATTAACTTTTCATTGGTTATCGCAACTACAAGAACTAGGGTGGTACTGATCATAAAAACATGGAAAACAATAATTATTTCGGCATCGGTGTTCCACGTACCTGGAGGTCCCCTTGTAAGTCTGATCTACCTGTAATTTCTGTGGATGGTGTTGATCTTCCGTACGTTGATGTAGCGCGTATTTGGGAGTCATGATATCTGGTGACCTTTCTTGGAAGTCTCATGTTGCTCATGTCCCCCAAAAAGTCTATTTTGCTCTATATCGATTCAAGCTTCACCGTAATTCCCTTTCCCGTGAATTAAGATGAAATCTTGTTTCCTCCCTGATATTTCCTATCCAAGACTAGTGCTGCCTTGTCTACCATGATCTGACTGACGAATTAAACATTAAACTCAAGCGACTGATAAATTGTAGTATTAGATTTATCTTTGATCTGCGATATGAGCACATCACACCAATTAGGCGCCAATTACGGTGGCTATTAGTTCAGGCGAGACGACTATACTTCCTTGGATTCAGTATGTACAATATTTATCGATCAATGGCTCCATCTTATATTCCAGAGTTGTTCTCAAGGAATGAAAATATTCTTACGCGATCGCGAAGGCGACCGTTACCAGTTTCTAACATACCAACGCATCGCATGTCTACTTTTCATAATTCGTTCTCGCTCTCCGCTATATATTTTTACGATTCACTGCCTCCGCGCATTACATCTGCGCCCAGCCTTAATGCATAGAAGACTCGTCTAAATACACATCTTTTCGACAACGCAGGTTAAGTTGTATTAAGTTTATTCATTGTATCGCGTCGTCTCGTTTTTACTTACAATTACATGTACTGATTTATTCGATCCCATTCTTCCACACTATTTATACAAACTATACCATATTTTGTATGTAGTTATGTTAAGTTACTATATTTCACATTCTATTGCCTAGTATACATCGAAACTGCATCACATTTCTCTATCAACTATGTGTTATGCCGGTACCGGGTAATTGGATTATTCGGTATTCGGTATAATATTAAAAAGTTATTATTTTTGGGATCGTTTTAAGAAGATGGATCTCGAGTTATCGATGAAAACGCGAATTTATATAAATGGAAGTATTTATTAGAGGCAACGGTAACTTTCCGTTGTCTATCTAAAAGTCAATAAAGGAATGTACAATAATTCGTAGTTTCGAGCATTTGACGAGGAACCAACCGTTCTCTGTTGAGTCTAATTTAATTCTGATTTTAGTAAAGCAGTTAGCAACTGCGTTTGCTAAAATCCCTTAGTTGGCAGCTTTAGCTTTAGCCTATCGTAGATCGCCTAGCGAGTCGCCTCATGCTGCGTCGGCGTCTACCTCGCATCCTGTCTTGTACGAGTTCTATCTTTTAGAATTCTATATCTAGCTGTGTCAGCTAAGGAATATTCCTGAGAATACGTGAAGTGGAATATTCCGCGACACAACATATGTTTATTTTATCGTTATCAGCTATTATGTCTTATTGCCAAAGGCTTGCCAAGACATAACAAAGTTAATTAATCTCTCTCTCTCTCTCTCTGTCCCTAAACCAAAATCGCTACACTCTTCATTGGTGGCAACCCGCGCGACGTTTCTTTCTCTCTCTGGCACATTGTATGCCGTATCGCAAACGTGGCCAGCTCACCTTGTTGTAGTATATAACTAGAGCTGTGGGTAACCAAACCATCCTTCTACGATGTTTTCAATCAGCCGAGTGGTACAAAGAGAAACGAGAAGAGAGAGAAAAAAGAGCATTCACGTCATGACGATTCCTAACCTCAAACGCATTCCTACAACCAATAGTGATGATGCATCAATATGTTTATGGAGGAAGTTTACTGTAACGGTAATTTTTTATCGTTGACAATTATTTTTATTTTTCGTGGGAAATTCGGGCTCAGACACAGTACTAATTAATATGAAACTTCAAGGTGTGTGAGAGTAAGGTTTATTAACTACGAAAATAATTTCATAAAATGTCATTTTACGGTTTCCGACCACTAATACCTCGGATGATGCATTGAAATTTGGTAATTCCGGCGATTATTTTTACATTATTTCGTATTACGCGTGTACAAATTCTCGGTATCTTCGGGCTCGAATATCTGTTACGTGTCGATGCGTTGGTATTGACCCAGTGACTTTAAACACGCAAACACACAACCACTCGTATCAAACTCGCTCCTTGACAGAATGTATCACCTCTGTTTACAATGCTCTCTCTGTTACTCTTGTTTCACTTTCTCTCTTTCTCTCTTCCACTCACACAATCGGGCAATTCCTGTTTATATTGCCGGTTTAAAATCCACACAATTTTATTTTATTTTCTTAAGCACTACTCACTTAATTCGATGCACTTAATTTCCTATACCTAAATTTATCCACTTGATCCTATTCGTTTTACACCTACCTCCTTTTAGATCTATTACACTTTAAATCTATCGACTGATTATTTATTTCTAATTTCTTTAAATATTTCTCCTGTCCTACTCTCCTTCTTTAGACCTCGTTAAAACCGACTAAATTTATTTTCCTAATTCCGGAACCACGGATTTTACTGAGATGTAATTTGAACTTGATTTTCTAACTTTTTACTTCCGAAAACTTTGTAGTTTTCTTTGTTCTTTACTTTGTTTTTTTACTTTGTAGTTTTACTGCAGAGACTTGTGCAAAATGTATCCGTTCGGAAAAACTTGTACTAAGAGAGCCTTCCCCGCGGTGCAGGCTCTTTTATAGACTCTCCCCCCAACTTGGTTCCCTCTACGTCATTAGTCTTCGATTTTTAAATCTGCCGAGTTCTAATGATTTCGGGAGCTACCGTGGTCATGCCCCCCCCCTCTCCCTCGCCGCCGAGCAAGGCCAGCTGGTCGCTGACCTGCTGTTTTCTGCGAGAAGCGAATTCTGGAGGCGTGACGTCACCTGTTTTTACGCCAGGTCCGGGTTCGATGCCCTAGCGTCCGCTGTACTCGTCGCTTCCGAATATAATTCCGGCTCTTATAGCCGTTCAGAATAATCAAAATACGCTAGCGAATGTTACTATGTTACATTACAAAAATCATAACAAACACGCATAATTATTCCCGAACGTAACGAGTGCGTTGCTATTTTATCTATTATGTATATAATGAATAATTCAAACAACATTGTTTTTAGTGTACAAAAAAATTATTACCGAGACTAAATGTGCAATCAGTATATTATATTAATGAAGGTGCATAAAAACCAACTTTGCAAAACTTTGTGACCTAGTAATCTAGATGGTGGAGTAGGTGTATCACATTAAGCGCGCGTCTATGTAGTAAGAGTGCTACGCGGGCGTATATCCCCTCCGCCTCACCCCAATCGTCCGTGAACGCCCATACAAATACCACATTCCTCGTTGTATCTCTTGAGCCAATCTATACAAATTGTAGAAAGTAAATTGTGAAAAGTGTCTATCTTGGCTATCCGGGGTCATGTAACGAAATATAATCAAATCGTGGTGAAAAATAGCGTACGTGTTATAACAGGTTTGATATTTTTTAAGTATATTGGGAACTTTCCCGCCATGACACTGAGCGACACAGTGGCCACACGGTGCTTTCCAACAACGACACAGACCGACACAGTCGGACACAACTGCGGAGTATGGTCGAGCACCGTGTCGGACTCATTGCTGCCAATTTTTTAGTTGGATGCAATTTTCTATATGAATTGATTGTTTATTGTTCACTTATTGGATGCAATGATACAATCTATACGCGTTTGACAAATGTTTAATCGTCTTCATTTTTCTGCAGTGCTCACCGTCCCTAGGTTTTTCGTAAAATGCATGAGCGTACTCTAGTGTCTGAGTTCAGAATCTCAAAGCGTTCCAACAATCGCCATAGCACAGTGCTCTACCGTGTAACACAGTGTCACTCTGTGTCTCCTCGCAGGAAAGCTCCCATTGTCATACCTAATGAACGCTAGTATATGCGAAGTACTAAGCCAACCGTACCTCTTATATAACAGGGCGGTTGGGCCTGCATAAAGAAACCAAATATGCAGCTTACTCTATTCACATAAGTTGGAAGGACTTAGTACTCCTGGTTCCTTTACATCGGGAAAACCGAGAATGCACCCACTTTTTTTGGGGTCTTGAGCGGGATCCGTTGAGACGCCGTCGAATTCGAATCGTCGACGCACGATATGCCTGAGGTTTATAGCGAAATTCAGCATCAATACACGGCACTGGAGGTCGACCCGGTGTCACTGTCCCACCGCAATTAGCCATCTTACAATCAAGTGTTAACTGTAATTGCGCCGCCAGCCGTAACCAGAATACTCAGATAAGTTGTCGTATTACGGTTCATCCAATATATAGCGTGATTGGTTTGATTAAGTCCTGCATTACCGCGTTTGGACTTACGCGTTAGTGTGTGTTGTTTTCACTTGGTTGTACTAAAATCGAATCTGTTAAATGATAATCCAATGTTTTTTTGCAAGACTGAACTCGTTGTGGGCAGCGATGCCAGATTGAGGGTTTTTATCCTACATCAAGGTCGTTGTGTGCCCCCTCCACCGGGCCTGGTTTAGCGTCCGCTGCACGCGCACCCGACGCACTGACCAATTAAGTCAGGCAGCACGTGACGTCACTCACTGCGCCACGCGCTGTTCAACCGTTCAAAGTACAAAATAAACGATGAATACAATTATTAGCCGTACTCTTATTTCTGTGTACTCTTAGTCGATGAATAAAACATTAGCTTTCATTAATTATTAAGATTGTTAATCTTTTTATGTGCTTTTCATTACTATTTGTGAGAAATTCATGACGTTGTAGCGGTTTTGTCAGTAACAGTCAGGAACATTTAACTCTTCTAATGTCAATGACATGGAATCTTAGTAGATCACATTACAAAATTTGTCGATTTTGTCTCTTTGTCGCGACAATTCACTTTTCGACAGTGAAAAAAAAATACAAGTTGACTAGTTCGAGATTCGAACCACAAACCTTTGGATTGTAAGACTGGAACGCTACCACTGCGTTACCTTACTTCTTTGATACCAGATGTTCCATTATTATTATCGCTTATCCGTGCTGACGTTAATATCGTTAATAATGTGCATCTTCCCACATCAGCGCATAACTGCTTTGTGGCAGTATAGCATGTCATTTTATAGATTCTATTTTGTGTTGAAAGAGCTTTTAGTACTGTAACGGCATCCTCACCCGTAATCGAATTGTGCACTGAGAAAAGAATTTGTGTAGTTTTTTTAAATCTAAGGTTGGATGTAGCGAAACAAATGTTTAATTATTATAACTAAATTAGAGTGGAGCCAAAAAAGATTTTTTAATTGCTAGCAAATGTTTTGTAGCTTCATTTGACCCAAATCAATATTATTTAGCCCAACTATAATTTGGTAATAATAACTAAACGTTTATTTCGCCATATCTAACTCTAGATTTGTTAACTCTTAATAAATTCTTCTCTCAGTGTACCTGCGTTAATAATGCCATCACAGTTCAAAGAATGTTTTGTATGCGCCTAGCAGGAGTCTGACGAATCAAAATGTGTAGACCGTAATCTTTTTGTCACGACAATGTATTGTCAAAAAGTAAACTGTCACTGTTAATACGTTACCGGTATACTGCTTTACCGAGCTCCTTTGAAATAAAGTATTACACTATTAGGTGTATAACTTTGCTTCCACCGGTTTCCTATTGATGGCTTTAGCGCTAAGTAGTAGTCGAAATAAATAAATCATAGACGTCATGCAATAAACTTAGGCACCTGTCAACATAACCCCATAGAAACATTAGTCGATTTGTGTCTGCATCATAAAGTCATTCTCGATTGAAAATGTCAGTTTACGAGCCAAATTCTCGTCATTGCGGAAGGTTTTAATGTTCTGCTTCAATATGAAGACATCTGCGGCTGAGGCTCATCGAATGCTCTCAAATATTTATGGTGAGGCCACTATTAGTGAAAGAACTTGTCGTGAGTGGTTTCAATCCTTCAAGAATGGTGATTTTGACATCGAAGACCGGCATAACGGTGGTAGGGAGAAGGATTTCGAAGATGCAGAATTGGAGGCATTACTTGATCACGACTCGTGTCAAAGTCAAGAAGAATTGGCACGATCATTGGGAGTGACTCAACAATTTGAAAATACCTCCAAGCCATGGTAATGATTCAGAAGCGAGTAAATTGGGTGCCGTACGAGTTGAAACTGAGAGATGTTGAACGACGTTTCTTTGCTTGTGAACAGTTGCTTGAAATGGAAAGACGGAAGGGATTTCTGCATCGCATTATCACTGGGAACGAGAAATTGGTTCATTACGATAACCCCAAACACAGAACATCATAGGGTCATGCTCTGTATTTGGTGGGACCAGCTCGGCGTAGTATATTATGAGCTGTTAAAACTGACTGAAACAATCACAGGGGATCGTTATCGAACGCAATTAATGCGTTTGAGCCGTGCATTGAAAGACAAACGGCCGCAATACAACAAGAGACACGATAAAGTGATTTTGCAGCATGACAATGCTCGACCCTATATTGCGAAAGTGGTCAAGACATACGTGGAAACGTTGAAATGGGAAGTCCTACCCCACCCACCGTATTCTCCAGATGTTGCTCCCTCTGACTATCACTTGGTTCGATCAATGGCACACGACCTGACTGACCAGCACTTCCGGTCTTCTGAAGAAGTAAAAAATTGGATCGATTCGTGGATCGCTTCAAAAGATGGCCAGCTTTTTCAACGCGGGATTCGTACACTGCCCGAAAGATGGGAGAAAGTAGTGGCTAGCGATGGACAATACTTTGAATCATAAATGTAAAACCAGTTTTTTACAATAAAGCCTCTGTTGGAGCCTCTGTTCGCCGTGCGTCGACCTGTTACTGCTGGGTAGTGTGCTGCGCTCGGCTATCACGAAGATAGCCGAGGCAGTGCCTCGCAGGCATGCTGCTTAAGCGAGAGGCTGTCTCACTCACTTGACTTCAGCGTCGCACAACGACGCATTTGGAAAGCGCAGCCATCTTGAGATTTTTAGACACTTCTGTGAAAACCTGCTTGGACAGCACATTCCCCTATATTCACCTCGGACAATTTTCACCATCGCACCGGGTTTACTCATCATATTCGTGCTCAACAGGACTCAAACAAACGGTAAGTGTACACTTACATAATTTATCTAAATTCAATGTTGGTGAGACGAATATATTTGATTCGTGCATCCTCAAAATTCTCATCTCGTGGTGTGCTCTGCAGCGCTGGCTACACCACGTTCACCTCACAAAAATGACAGCACACAATTAACATAATTGTGTGCTTTTCACTCAAATTCTCTTCTAAATTAATTTTTAACGGCGGAACTAAATTAATTTAAACGGCGGAAGCAAAGTTGGACACCTAATATTAATATCGCTTATCCGTCCTAACATTAATATCATAAATTATGTGAGCTTTCCGATATCAGCATACAACTTCTTTGTGGCAGCATGGTCTATCATTTTATAGATTCCATATAGCTGCGACCGACCTTTCAGTGCTATATCGGTACTCTCACTTGTAATCAATGTGTACATGTGCGGATGATGTAGATCACAGGTTGTTTTGTATGTGTCTAGTAGAAGTCACACGTCTCGATGTATCTTAAATGTGTAAATCGCATATAGCGTGGCTCTCGCAGCCAATCATGAAGCACCATTCCATTTTATAATGTATCGGAAAACTAATGCGCGTGTATGGGATAAACAGTCAACGGTCACTGGTAGCGGTTAGTATAGTGCACCTCAATAGGTTACGGTAAATAGATAGATAGATAGATAGATAGATAGAACGTAATAGATAACAGCTTCCATTGTTGTCAAGTCGCCAGTATCAATTGTATCAATCGGTATTTAGTGAATCGAGGTGAAACGATGAATCCAGTGGATTATGGTGGTGGAGCCAACAGTCGAGAGGACGTTGAAGGAGAGCCACTGACAAAATAAGTAAGAACAAAATATTTTCAAAATTGCTGGCTGTTAATGCCCGAGCTTTCAGGCTGGCTACAAGCAATGCAGGATGATCCTGAGAAACCGTTCTGCACTTGCTGCAAGAAAACTTTTGAATGTGGCAAAAACGACAACCTGAAGCATGCTGCGACGAAAAATGATATTCAGAAAATGGCACTCGCAGCATCTGCCGACGTGGAGCTTGCTCCTTAACAACAGGTGGATAATGAGAATACCCATAAAATTGAAGTAAAATCCGCGGAAATTGAATTGTCAGCATTATTTGCTGAACATAATATTGCGATTCAGACAGTAGAACATTTAGTATCGCTACTTCAATTAATTGTCGACGACGCTTAAATCGTGCAGGACAAAACGCTCGGCCGGACGAAGTGCCCACAGATAATAATAAATTGCCTTGGCAGGCGATAGTTACAGAAATTGGTCGAACTTTTAAAAGTTTGAAGTGCTCGTCGATGAGAGCACTGATATCAACAACACAAAATCCCTGTGTATTTTGATTAAATTTGTATCGCTCGATAGTAAACAACTAGTCGCACAGCTGTTAGAAATCGTAGAATTAGCAGCTATCAATTGTTTGGCTGAAAATGTGTTCACGGACTTCAAATCTTGCTTCGAGTCCAAAGGGATCCCCGTTACTATCATTGTCGGCATGGTATTTGTCAATGCAGCCGTAATGACTGGGATACATACCTTACGATCAAAAAGTACCCGGAATTTGTCAATAAAACGAGCCACCCTTGAGATATTGGGTCTGGGAAAGAGTTCGTGGCGTTTTTCCCGATAGATGGCATCAATTGCAAATAAGTCAGGAAACACACATCGCAGCGACACCACTAAACGCTCGTTGGAAAGGTGACACTTCAAGCGTTACTTTGAGTGTATAAACATCGAAATTGGTGCAGTGGTTGGAAATTTGTTTGCGTTTGAAAATGGAAAAAAGTAATGAAAAAATGCGCTATATTTTGCAATATTATTACGACAAAGGGAAGAACGCTGCGCAGGCTTGTGAAAAAATTTGTGCTGTGTACGGTGAAGGTACTTTATCAAAATCTGCTGCACAGAAATGGTTCGCTCGCTTTCGTTCTGGTAATTTTTATGTGAAAGATGAGTCACGCTCTTGTCGTCCAATCACTGAAAAAGCTGATGAAATTCTTGAAAAACTCCAGCAAAATAAGCACATCAGTAGTGTCGATATTGGTATGGAGCTAGGCATTGACCACAAAACTGTTTTGAACGATTTACACAAAGCTGGCTACAAAAAGAAGCTCGATGTATGGATTCCACATGAGTTGAGCGCAAAAAACATGATAGACCGAATTGACATCTGCGATGCGCTGCTGAAACGCAATAAAATCGAGCCATTTCTGAAACGTGTCATAACCAGTGATGAAAAATAGATCACGTACGATAATCCGAAGCGTCAAAGATCGTGGACAAGGGATGGTGAGCCATCACAAGCGTTTGCGAAGCCAGGATTGACGGCGAAAAAGGTGATGCTGTGTGTGTGGTGGGACTGGAAGGGAATCGTCCACCATGAGCTACTTCCAGTTAGTCAGACGATTGATTCTCAACTCTACTATGGACAACTAATTGATTAATAGGAAAGGTTGTTGTCTTCCATCATGACAACGCCCGACCACACACTTCTTTGATGACCCGTCAAAAATTGCGAGAGCTTGATTGGGAAACTTTGATGTATCCACCGTATAGTCCAGACATAGCACCCTCTGACTATCACTTATTCTGCTCTCTGCAGAACTCTCTCAATGGAATTAAGATGCTTTCAAAAGAAGCCCGTGAAAACCACTTGATTCCGTTTTTCAACCAGAAACCACAGAAGTTCTTCACCGATGGCATCATGACTCTACCCGAAAAATGGCGAAATATTGTTGATACCAATGGAGCATATTTGGTTTAAATAAATTCATTTTCACACTATAAGAAAACCAGTTGAATTTTTCTAAAAAACGCCACGAACTTTTTCCCAGACCCAATATTATTAAAATCATTTTTTTGATGGTTGGTACATCTGTCAGTTGTTTACATGTCACTTTAAAGTTCAATGTGTCAGATAGTTTGTGCGTAATAGCTCTGTAAACAAGTAATTGTTTGGTGTACTCTACGAATTTCGCTATGTCGAATTTAGTTGAACAAAGAGTGTGCCTAAAATTTTATGTTTCTAACAAAATATCATGTGCGGAAGCGTTAACAATGTTAACGGTAGCCTACGGGGACTCGACAATGTGAAAAACACAAGCATACGAGTGGTACAAAGAGTTTAAAGCGGCCCGTACTGTGGTTGATGATTTGCCTCGTTCCGGTCGTCCATCTATCTCTGTGACTGACGAAAACATCGAAAAAGTTAAGAAGATTGTGCTCAAGGATCATCGTCTGAGCATCAGGGAAATAGCAGCCGATTTTGGTATCTCGTTCGGATCGGTGCAAAGCGTTATGTACGATATTTTGGGCATGAGACGAGTTCAAGCGCGAGAAACAACTCGTAGTTTCTTCACCTCGACAATGCGCCGGCTCACACATCTCATCTTGTACGCGACTATTTGACCAAAAACAACGTTATTCCGCAAGCTCCGTATTCACCTGACATGACCCCGTGTAACTTTTTCCTGTTCTCACGACTCAAGTTACCACTTCGCGGAAAGCGTTTTGAGACGATTGAGGCTATAAAGGAGAATTCGCAGATGAAGCTGAAGGCGATTCCAAAATCGGCCTATGAAAAGTGTTTTAAAGATTGGAAGAATCGTTGGAATATGTGTATTGCTTACGATGGAGATTACTTTGAAGGGAATAAAATAAATATCGATGAATAATTGAACCATTTTCGTTTTGTTGACAAATTCCGGGTATTTTTTGATCGTAAGGTAATTCATTTATGACCCGATTGCAATCGGGCACGCCTAGCCTCGTGGTGTTAAATTGCATTTCCCATTCCTCTGCTCTAATTGCCAGTAAAGCCTGCGCTAAGTTATCTCGCTCATGAAAAGATTTGATCAGAAGTGTTGCCACGTACGCGTCCGGCAACGTTAAACACACTGCAGTATTTCGAGAGTTCCAAGAATTTCTAGAGATAGAGAGCAAAAAATGTTTAAATTGTCAAATACAAGATGGCTCTCGATGCAGAAATGCGTTTACCGACTTATCGAAAACTGGGATGTTTTAAAGATAAATTTTGCCCTCACCGTCAAGGACAGGAGACTGAAGTCGGCAGAGACCATTTTGGCGAATTTAAGTAACGATATTATTAAAGGATATTTGCTGTTCTTAAAATATTCGTTATTCTTTTCCAATACCACAATACCCTCTTCCAGGGAAGAAAAGTCCCTATCCATCAGCTTGCGGAGAAAAGTAGGCAACTCATTGCCTACTGCCAAAAGTAGGCAACACAATCGTAGAGCTGAATGTCACGTAGGTGAATGTCACATAGGTGACATTCAGCTCGAATTTTTTGAGACCTGAAATTTGGAATGAACTTATGTCAGGCACGCTCATCCACAGAATGTTATCGCCCGCGACCAGATTATTCTCAATCTAGACTGCCAGGCACTCGTAACTAACAAGGAAAGATACTTTGGTGTCCCCCTCCGATTTTGATGAAACTCACGTATGTTGTAGAGCATCGAAAACTAAAAGACATGTATTTTTTTTTATCGGCGGAAAAACATTTCTAAGGGGTGAAATCGCCCTTCAGAATTAGCATGTCGAGGGGTGATTTTGCAGTTTCACCCAGAAGGCGTCAACCGATTTTAATGAAACAAAAACCAAAATACTCCTCATTGAAGACAATCAAAATTCCACGCTAAGTTGAAGAAAAAATTCATTTGCAGGGGTGAACAACCCCCTGATTTTTCAATTTTCCACCCTACACAAAAAACTAACCAACCAAATTAAACAGAACATGTACCATTTGGAAGGGCAAGTTAAAATAAAGTTGACGTATTTTTGCACATTCACAAGAAAATGAGTTTACAAGGGTAAACTACCCCTTATCCATTAGTACGTATATTTGTGCGTACATTCTTGTTTCTCGTTATTTAAATGTCCGAATTGATTCAAAACATTCCTGTTAGTCGAAGTCAACGTGGGGAACTTCGCATGATGCTTTATTTATTATTAAGGGGGTGACCGGCTGGTACTTACAAGAAGGTCAGTTTGGTGTCCCCCTCCGATTTTGATGAAACTCACGTATGTTGTAGAGCATCGAAAACTAAAAGACACGTATTTTTTTTTATCGGCGGAAAAACATTTCTAAGGGGTGAAATCGCCCTTCAAAATTAGCATGTCGAAGGGTGATTTTGCAGTTTCACCCAGAAGGCGTCAACCGATTTTAATGAAACAAAAACCAAAATACTCCTCATTGAAGACAATTAAAATTCCACGCTAAGTTGAAGAAAAAAATTCATTTGCAGGGGTGAACAACCCTCTGATTTTTTAATTTTCCACCCTACACAAAAAACTAACCAACCAAAATGAACAGAACATATACCATTTGGAAGCGCAAGTTAAAATAAAGATGACGTATTTTTGCACATTCACAGGAAAATGAATTTACGGGGGTAAACTACCCCTTATCCATTAGTACGTATATTTGTGCGTACATTCTTGTTTCTCGTTATTTAAATGTCCGAATTGATTCAAAACATTCCTGTTAGCCGAAGTCAACGGGGGGAACTTCGCGTGATGCTTTATTTATTATTAAGGGGGTGACCGGCTGGTACTTACAAGAAGGTCAGTTTGGTGTCCCCCTCCGATTTTGATGAAACTCACGTATGTTGTAGAACATCGAAAACGAAAAGACACGTATTTTTTTTTATCGGCGGAAAAACATTTCTAAGGGGTGAAATCGCCCTTCAAAATTAGCATGTCGAAGGGTGATTTTGCAGTTTCACCCAGGCGTCAACCGATTTTAATGAAACAAAAACCAAAATACTCCTCATTGGAGACAATCGAAATTCCACGCTAAGTTGAAGAAAAAATTCATTTGCAGGGGTGAACAACCCTCTGATTTTTTAATTTTCCACCCTACACAAAAAACTAACCAACCAAAATGAACAGAACATATACCATTTGGAAGCACAAGTGAAAATAAAGATGACGTATTTTTGCACATTCACAGGAAAATGAATTTACGGGGGTAAACTACCCCTTATCCATTAGTACGTATATTTGTGCGTACATTCTTGTTTCTCGTTATTTAAATGTCCGAATTGATTCAAAACATTCCTGTTAGCCGAAGTCAACGGGGGGAACTTCGCGTGATGCTTTATTTATTATTAAGGGGGTGACCGGCTGGTACTTACAAGAAGGTCAGTTTGGTGTCCCCCTCCGATTTTGATGAAACTCACGTATGTTGTAGAACATCGAAAACTAAAAGACACGTATTTTTTTTTATCGGCGGAAAAACATTTCTAAGGGGTGAAATCGCCCTTCAAAATTAGCATGTCGAAGGGTGATTTTGCAGTTTCACCCAGAAGGCGTCAACCGATTTTAATGAAACAAAAACCAAAATACTCCTCATTGAAGACAATCAAAATTCCATGCTAAGTTGAAGAAAAAAATTCATTTGCAGGGGTGAACAACCCCCTGATTTTTAAATTTTCCACCCTACACAAAAAACTAACCAACCAAATTGAACAGAACATATACCATTTGGAAGCGCAAGTTAAAATAAAGATGACGTATTTTTGCACATTCACAGAAAAATGAATTTACGGGGGTAAACTACCCCTTATCCATTAGTACGTATATTTGTGCGTACATTCTTGTTTCTCGTTATTTACATGTTAAAGAGCTGCTTGCGTTCACTCTTTGTGCTGATTTTGTGCTTATCAATAATTTATCGTCATATGTTATCGACCTTTCGATTAGATTGTATTTCGATTCGGCGCAAATTTCGGAATAAGTCGATGATGCAACAGTCGTTCCATCTATAGAACATTGTCAATTATTTCAACGAAATGAATATGATCTTATTTTTTTGAGTAATCTAATCATACGCCAGTATGATAAAAATACTTTCGACGCGGTAAGAGGTGTTTTCTACATAGGCGGCTATCTGGGACTGCGTATTATCTGCTGATATCGCATGTGGTTCAACAATAAGTCTTTCAAATATAAAAACCGCGATACATACAGCGATCTTCAGTTGCTCATTTGAATGGAGTGCCAGTGCGTCAGTTATAATTTTTGATTAAAAAAAATCAATAGACCATGAAAGTGAATCCAATCAACGTCATTAAACATCTTTTGGCTACATTTGAAGCCATGAATATTCCCGAAACTCCGATTGACAATGCAGAAATCGAGGTAAAGCAGAATTTCGAAAAAGTTCTGGTCGACTGCATGGACGATTATAACGGAGTTGAAATTATCGAGGAACAATCGCTAGATTTTCAAGAGCCATTCAAGCAATATGATGTTAACTCTGTCGAGGACACTCTTTGGCAACATGATGAAAGTCCAGTGGATTCTGATACTTGTTGTAAAGACGAAGAAGACATAAGCAACGATTACAAACGCAAAGCAATCGAATACTGGAGATCCGGTAAGAAGAAAAATTACAGTGTTGATGCCGTCAGTCAGAAATTCAAAAAAGTCAGATCTGTACGACAATTAAAACGCTGGGCAAATCAAATGAACAAAGGTGGGACCTACAAGGAGAAATTAGCTCAAATCTCTGAATATACTTTGAAAAACATACAAGCCGCAGTAGATGCTGGTTTCATTGTTCATGATATCGACCTTCAAAAGTGGGATCTACAAGCTCAAAAAGAGATAGGTCACGAAGACATTCGTTTTAAAGCTTCTCGTAATTGGCTTCGGAAGTTCAAGAAATCACATCGTATTGTGTCCAGGAAAATTAATAAATTCGTAACACGAAAGACTATAGAAGACGAACCAGTTTTAAGGATGAATGCAGAAAACTTCGTGAATGAAATTAAACCATATATTCAAAAATATGGACCGGAAAACATATATAATTCAGATCAGAGCGGTTTTCAACTGGAAATCCACTCTGGGAGGACTCTGACGGCTGAAGGAACTAAACAAGTGCAATGTGTAGTACAATCCGTATCATCTACAACTCACAGCTACACTATCCAGCCAACCATAAATGCAGATGGAAAATTACTGTCACCCCTTCTTATCGTTCTAAAAGAGGGAAAGGGTGAGTTCGGCCCAATCGTGGAAAAAAATTTATTCAGGCCAGAAAACGTATTTTTAACAGCAACGAAATCCGAAAAAATTACTTCAGGTATGGACAAAAATGATTGCCAGAAAATATTGAACATATGATGAATTATACTATATCGATAACCAATATCATCCTATGTATAGAGTACTTCAAAGTTTGGTTGGAAAAAGTATTCTTCCCCAACACCGGCCGTGACAGCGTATTGTTGATAGACTCGTGGAGTGGACACTGCCCAGAAGTTGTTCAAAATGCAACACCTCGGGGCAAAAAAACAATCACAAATATAATACCTAAAGGCACCACAGGGAAAATCCAACCACTCGACGTTTTTGGTTTCCGAATATGGAAAAATTTTGTACGACATTTTTCCGACAGTGTATTATTACTTAATTCTGATATTAATTTACACTTGAGAAACAACATAATCAAACTGCAATCGCTCGCACACAATCAACTTTTATCACCCAGATATATAAATCTTTTCAAATATGCATGGTTCAAAAGTTATTACATAACCGATAAGCCAAACGAGTTCGACAATCCAGTGAGTTTTGGTTTCGGTCAATCGTCTCCAGCACACTGTGAAGTACTAGGTTGTAATAATGTGACCATCATCAGATGCTCATGGTGCAAGAAGTCTTTATGCTTGCAACATTTTTTTGAAGAGTATCATTTCTGCACGACTTACGAACCATGATCGCTTCAAATTATGACGTGCACATTGCACGTTGATGAATTGCAAAAGGAATGATACATTATATTATATACTGTGGTGTATGTAGATGCGCAAGGCGGTAAGAATAAATGTGAGAGAATTGAGAGTGGGGAGAGCGATAACACGGGACGTGAAAAGGACGACAGTCGAATAAATGTGCGTGCCGAAACCGGGTATTTGTTATTTCTCGCCTATGTCCTCAGCTGATTGCCGCTGTTTCGAAATACAGCCATACATATATGCTATACAACCACTCAACCCCAGCAACATTCCCCAGTATTCTGTATTTAAACAAGCTATTTTTTTCAGTAAATAACGCGAAACTCGTGAATGGACCATTCTACTTGTAAGTAACAGCTGGTCACCCCCTTAATAATAAACAAAGCATCTGAAGTGCCCCCGTTGACTTCGGCTAACAAGAATGTTTTGAATCAATTCGGACATTTAAATAACGAGAAACAAGAATGTACGCACAAATATACGTACTAATGGATAAGGGGTAGTTTACCCCCGTAAACTCATTTTCCTGTGAATGTGCAAAAATACGTCAACTTTATTTTAACTTGCCCTTCCAAATGGTACATGTTCTGTTTAATTTGGTTGGTTAGTTTTTTGTGTAGGGTGGAAAATTGAAAAATCAGGGGGTTGTTCACCCCTGCAAATGAATTTTTTCTTCAACTTAGCGTGGAATTTTGATTGTCTTCAATGAGGAGTATTTTGGTTTTTGTTTCATTAAAATCGGTTGACGCCTTCTGGGTGAAACTGCAAAATCACCCCTCGACATGCTAATTTTGAAGGGCGATTTCACCCCTTAGAAATGTTTTTCCGCCGATAAAAAAAAATACGTGTCTTTTAGTTTTCGATGCTCTACAACATACGTGAGTTTCATCAAAATCGGAGGGAGACACCAAAGTATCTTTCCTTGTAAGTAACCACCCATCCACGGAAACGAAATTAAAAAAACTTGTTTGCAACTCTACGTCACAGTTGTGAGGGAGATGACTCATCGACTTCCACTTAAAAATTCTATTTTAGACCATTTGCGATTTCTGATCCTTAGTACCGCTTTTCAAGTGTAGGAGAGTGGAACCGTTAAAGATTTATCTGATATTGCTGAGCGCTTTGGGACTTTCAATCTCGCAAAATTAACGTTCGAATGGTATTCATTACACTCCTTATTTATCGAAAAAGCAAAACAAAATTTCCTCACTCTCGAAGTAGATTCATTTTGGAAAGAGATTGTGGAAGCTAAACATGTGTTGGACACATAAATGTTTTCCACTTTACAAAAATTACTGCAAGTAGTATTGTCGCTTCCCCATTCGAACGCAGAGGCCGAACGTATCTTTTCTATGGTCACCGATGTCAAGACAAAAAATGATTATAAAATAGGTTACAAGTGCCTAACAAGATGCCAACTTAGATCAGCTTTCCGAAATGCAAATCTTACTCGTCAAACTGTTCAAGTAGATTCTCTACACCTCGAGCTTCACTCCAGTAATAATTTATATCCGACTGGACAACCAAACGTCAAATATGCAAGTTTTTTTTTGTTTCCACCGTGTTACTGGCGAAAGCTTTTATCTCAATGTAATGTCAGATAAATAAGTGAATAAAATGAAAAGATTAATTGCATACACCCAATTATCATCGTCCTCACGCGAAAGAACTTGTAATAAGGGACTAAATAGTCCCTTAAAACTTGTGATATTATAATAAAATAGTTCTTCAGGAATAAATCGATCACGAAATAAATTAACGGTATAGAAATAAAAAGAAATAAACAACGTACGTTAAAAAACTGCAAATAAAGTAAATCGAACGTGTTACATAAAAATAAATGTGAAAAAATAGATAAAACATTGTATACAACGCATGTTATAAACCTACGAAAAAAAAGAAGTATATATGTTGAGAAATAAGCTGACGCGCGACCACTATGATCGCCGTGCGGTACCTCGGTGCTACTGGTGTTGTGCTGAGCTCGGCTGCCGTGCGTACAGCCAAGGCAGCACTTCCTAGACACGCTACTCATGCGAGAGACTATTATCTGTCTCTCGCTTGACTGCGGTGTCTCCCAACGACGCTTTCATAGAGCTCAGCCATCTTGAGATTTTTGGGTACTTTCGTGAAAACCGCCAAGACAGCGACTTTAACTCCTCTCAGATCGGAAGTTTTCAACGCTTTCCTTCGGACTTACTCAAGTCAAACGTGCTCGATAGGACTCAAAATACTCGGTAAGCGTGCACCTTGATAATTTATACAAATTTAATTTCGGTGAGGTGGAGAAATCTCAATTTGTGCATCCTCAAAAGTCTCACGTCGTGGCGTGCTTTGCAGCGCAGGCTGCTTCACGTTTTCACTCATATTTCTTGGCACACAAGTAATATAATTGCACGTGCATCTCATAACCATTTACTTTGAAATGATTTCTTAATTATTTTAATTTTTTTTTTCAGTTGAGCGAGAAAAGGTGAAAATAAAGACTACCCTCTCTGTCTACATCTTTCGTCTGGTTATTTTGCACCTGTCGTGAGTGAAAACTCATTCTTACCTGATATATTGCACATAAGAAATTCATCAAGCGAGGCAATCCGCAACAAATTTAGAAAGATGTAATACCGTTGATTATATATAGCAATTTATTTTTTTCCAAATTTGTAACTTGATTTTTATTAACTTTTCATAACGCACTTCATTAACCTAAAACAACCAAAAATTATTTATTTATTTGAAAACATAATACTGTTCTTGTCAAATCATATATTGCATTACTTGTTACTTTTTGTTTGAGAATGAATTCTGCTGTATGATGTTGGTAACTGCAATATATTGAAAAAGGATGAGACATGACTCATGACAGGTGGAAAAATAAAGGCAGGCAGCTGTAAGTGATAGAAAGGTCTATATTCTTGGCGTTGTAGTCTGGCTTTTGTGGACACGTGTCTCATTTGTCGATAAAAGCAAGATGACTGCGTGTTCAAAAACTTCGTTAAGCGACGCAACTGCCAATCTAGAGTGCGATCCTCGCCTCTCGCATGAACAGCGTGTCCATGCGGTGCTGCCACGCGGCTGCCAAGTGCAGCGAGGCAGCGGCAGTGACGAGATACCGCGCAGCGACCATAGTCGCCGCATGCCAGCTGTTTTCTCAACCCTCTTACAAGGGGACCTCCAGGTACGTGGAACACCGATTCGGACCAAATTTTTTTTACAGGTAGGTTGCACCTAGGGGTGCAATAGGTGCAAGTAATAGGACCCGCTTCTCAGCCGTTTTCGAGATATAAAATATTTAAAATTTCCGAGCGTCCATATACTCTCTATATACTCTTTGCGTTAAATCATTTTCAAGAAGAGCGCGTAGCGTAGTCAGCAACGTCTGCGCTTCGTAACGATCCCCTGGATCGCCGGATCGAATCCCGCCGCAGACTTTTAAAAAATATTATTATTATTATTATTTAATCATTTCTATGGCAACTACTATGCGATAATATCAATATTTCCGTAAAGGAATGAATAAATATTTTTTATTGTGGATCATTTTGGTGTTATAAGGAAAAACGAGCAGCTTTTTTTATTTATTTATTTTTTGGTTGAAAGGTAGGGAAAGAATTGTGACAAATGGATACACGAGTTTAAAAGAATAACCAATCTTTTTATTAACTTTTCATTGGTTATCGCAACTACAAGATCTAGGGTAGTACTGATCATAAAAACATGGAAAACAATAATTATTTCGGCATCGGGCGCACCCGATATAGATAATCAGCAGTCAGGTAGCGTGTGACATCACACACTACGCCGTGCTCAGACACGGCTCACCGACCAATCAACAGTCAGGCAGCGTGTGACGTCACACACTACGCAGACCCGGCTCACCGACCAATCAACAGTCAGGCAGGGTGTGACGTCACACACTACACCGTTTTTATCTCAACGTAATATCGGATAAATAAGTGAATATAATAAAAAGATTGATTGCTTAAACCAAATTACCATCATTTCTGCGCGAAATAACTTGTGATATAACGACTAAATAGTTCCTTAAAACTTTGTGATATTATAATTAAATAGTTCTTCGGGAATAAATCGGTCATGAAATAAATAAACAATATAAAAATATAAACACAAATAAATTAATATCGTAATGGGTACGTTAAAAAACTGGAAATAAAGTAAATCGAACGCGTTACATAAAAATGAATAAAACATTGTGTATAATGCATTGCATAGACTTAAGAAAAAAGAGAAATATATTAATTTATTATTTATTAATTTAGAAAGATATAATATAACACTGTTATGCCGGTACCGAGTAATTGGATTATTCGGTAGTCGGTATAATATTAAAAGTTATTATTTTTTGGGATCGTTTGCCGATAAGGAGATGGATCTCGAGTGAAAGATGGATACGCGAATTTATATAAAAGGAAGTATTTATTATAAGCAACGGTAACTTTCCGTTGCCTATTTATATATCAAAGTAAGAAGTACAATAATCCGTTGTTTCGAGTATTAAACGAGGAACCAACCGTTCTCTTTTCAATCTAATTTAATACTGTCTTTTCGTAAAGCAGTTGCTCACTGTCTTCACGAAAATCCCTTAATTCGCAATTTTAGCGTTAGCCTTTCGCCCGAACGCCAAGCGAGTCGCTCATGCTGCGTCAGCGTTCTTGGGGTCGTTCATACGATCGGGCATTGGACTTCGTTTCTTGTCTTGAACGAATTCCAATGTTTCGTTACTATGGAATATTCCCGAATATACTAAATACGGAGTGCAATATTCTGCGGCACAACATCCCTCCCCCCTTAAAAGGAAAAATTTTTTCTTTAAAAAATTTTTTCTTCGATTGGTTTCTCGTATTTCCTCTTACAATTTTACTGTTTGATGTTATATAACAATACAATAAAATGTTTCATTTTTTCATTCGTTGACGATGAAGTTTTTCCTCTGCTTCTTATCGTCTTTCGTGCCGAGCGAGTCGTTCTCGGTTGAGGGGACGGGTGCATAACCTGGCCAGCTCGGATCGCGGTTGCTCTTCTGGCTGTTGTCGTTCGATCGGCTCGAGGTTGACGTTTACCTCGGCTGTTGCCGGGGTCGTTGCCTCGCTTGTCCTCGTTGGTGTTCGGTTTCGTTGATACCTATAACATTTAAACAGAACATAGCCAACCAAGGCTATTGGTGCTACTGCACCCAGTGAGTAGAAACTCAGATTATGGATGCGTTGCATCCCGTCTCCGTCGGTATTGAGGTTGTCCATGATTTGGTCGGCTCGAGCTCCGAGCTTTTGAAGCTCTTCCGGGTCTCGCAACACGCTCTGTAATGGACTTGTCCTCTCGGTCTGCTTAGGGGGTGCCTGACCTTCAATTTCCGTTAATTTTAAATTGAACGATGGAAGGTAGTTTTCCCTGATGACCTGCGACGTTCGCCCGATGGTTCTGATACTGAAATCTCGGGCGGTTACTATACATATGCCTATCAATGCCAGTATTCCCGATTGCTCAGTATTTCGTGTTGAGTGGGATTTTTTCCACAATTTATTCCTACTGGTTCGGGGGTTGGCGCGACGTATAGCCATCGCCCTTGCTGTTGCATTGGGACGACGAAGGGATGGGTTATTTCGATAACCCTTTTTGCACAATTTTTGCCGTTATCGGTGTCCATTTTTGCGTAGATAAGGACCTCGCAGGGTGCGTCGTTCGTAATCGGAATTGTAGGGTGTGTTGGAGGGCAAATGTATGATTTGTCCAGTACCTTACAAATTTTTACGTCGTCGGCTGTCATCCTGAGGTATCTGCGATTTTCGATATCTATGACTACGCGATTCTCGGTCGTATCGATGTAGTAGTGTCTACCATTGTCCGCTCGCATGGGTATAGGATATACTTTCTGTATGCTATACTGTTGCTGCCCGATCAGCGGTATATCCAGCACGAGTACTACCGCGTTGCCTTCGCTGTAGGCCCTGGTATCTGCCAGTCGCATAAGTGTTGACGCTTGGTCGTGTGCTATGGCGACTGGGAAACTACTGCCTGGCGGTAGGTGTGGTAATGCTTCGACGAGGTGCTTGACGAGTGTGCGTGGTGGCAAGGACGTTGCGCTGGCCTTACCACTAGCTATATCGTCCACTAGCCACACTAGCTCCTGTACGTCGCTTAGTAATGCTTCGACTGCAATACTTATTGCGTTGAGCGTCTCGTCTAAGTGTTGGCGTCTCTTCAAGTAGTATATGTCGCTGTTGAACGTGCGGTTTACAAGCTGCATTTGGGCCAGCAGCGTCTGTTCGATAGCCTGTATATGATGTGCGCTTTCATTGAATAGGCTGAGCGTGGTTTTTATGATCTGGACTTGGTTTTTCAGCCCTTCCTTCAGGGTCTGTTGGAACGCCTTAAGATTCGTTATTTCTTCATGTAGCTCCCGTGCGTCGGCGGCGTCCATGTTTCCGGTGATGGCCTTTATTATGCTTCCTAGGCCGTCTATCAACCCTCTGCGCTCTCTGACGGGGCGCGTCCTGAGGAGGTCGAATATGGTCAATACCCCCATCTCTATCCTTTTCTTCATTCGTAGAACGGAGTCGTTGAGGATGGGGCATATGTCGTTGATCCGAGTTTCGCCTTCGCACAGTTCGGTGAGGCGTTGTAGATTTTCGCTGATTTCTACTTCTCGCTGCATAAGAGCGGCGAGGTCCAACCTGATAATCAACCGCCACGTCGATTGGATTATCTTGAGGCTTCCGATGTCTTCGTAGTAGATTCCCGGGTTGCTGGTAAACGTGATTTTGGCCGGGAAAAGTCTTTTCTTTTCCTTTTCCTCCTTTTGATTCGTTATTTTGTTCCAGGAAGCGTATTTCCCGAGGGTTCCGGCTCGGCTTCGCCCGGGTTGGGAGATTACTTTTATCGCTCGGGCGCTGGGGGTTCGTCGCCGTCGGGAGGCCGGCCGCCAACGAGTCGACGCTCTATGGGGCGACGGCCACTACGGCGACGAGAATTTCCCCGAGGGCGCTCTCGGGCTCGGACGTCTCTTCAAACAGGATGCACCTAAAGATCGCTATCCCTGCCCGTTTTGTAGGCGGGTTTTTTAATAAATAAACCAAGTTTTCTGCCGTACTTTGTTTGTCATTGAAGTTCCTTACCTTGCGGTTCGAAAAGCTCCCTACCCACATTTATTTAGTTTTATTAATTCTTTATTATTAATTATGAATTCGAGGCCTCTTGGTTCGGCCGTGCTATGCACCGTAATTTGCTAGCGCATCCTGGACGGTAAGTATACATCTTTTCTTTGATGCGTTCCTGGTAGCGGTCCTATTTTGCCGACCGTTACTTTCTCGAGGGACTTCGATGGGGTGTCGATTACCCTCATCGGCACTCATTCCCTTTTCCTTCAATTATTTTCAGGCGGTCATCGGCAGTAGGAGTGGCTACGCCACTGTGGCAGTCGCTATACTCTTTTATAACGCTGTCTTCGTATGCGCTGCTGGAAGTTCGTGGGCTACGGGCCCCGCCGTGCCTCGCTTCCTCAGCAGGCCTTTGCGGTGCTCTGTCCGCGGTTTCTTCGCTCGGTGTGCCCACCGGTGGCTCCGCCGTTGGGTCGCTCTCTCTCTCGAGCGGCCTTGCAACGTTTGCCTTTCGCGGCCTTCCGCGCTTCGCGGGTCTGCCATGCTGTGCTGGGCCCGCTCCATCCTTGTTAGCGGTGCTCGCAGTCTTACCAGTGGCTTGCGTTGCTTGCTTGCATGGTCTGCCTCTTCCCCGACCGCACGGCTTTTCGGCGGGGCTGTGGGGTTCAGTAGAGCGTTCTGCAGGCACGCTGCGAATCTCTCTATCCTCTTCTGGCGCATTGGCCAGCGCGGCCTCTCTCTCTGCCGCCTTGCTAGGCTGGCTCGGGGTATTCTCGGCTCTCCGCTTTGTGCGGCTGTCCGTACCCGGGCGCTTGCTGTCCTTTTCTTTCTCGTGGGCGAGCTTGGTCCCTCGCTCCGACGAGCTACCACGGCTGTAAGGGGTATCTTCGGCCCTCCGCTTTGTGCGGTCATTCGTTGTGCCGAGTTACCCCGTGGTGCCGTCCTTTTCCGATCCACGGATTTCATTCTCTGCTCTCGCTTGGAGGACTTCGCGTGGTCGCGTATATGCGACTCGGAGCGTCCTCATCTATTTTTCTTTTTTCGGCTTTATTCATTTTACCGAACCCATGCCCCGATTTTACTTTCTTTCCAGGCAAGGGTTGCAATTCTTGATCCTTCGATCTGACCCTAAAGGGTGTGCGGTACTGCACCTCGTACGTGTGCGGTCGCTCGTTCTCTTGTAGATAGAATACACGCTTGTATTCGCACATTATTCCGGCGCGAGCTGCTTGCTTTTCGCTGCCGGGGGGAACCAAGTCGGGCTTCCGTCGTTGCTGCGCGAAGCGTTTGGCCCCCGTGCTCGTTGAGCGTACGCGTAGTGCCTTGACCTGCCGGCTCCGTACGGCCTTCGCTATCTCCGACGGCTCGAGTGTCGCCGACGGCTGTTGCACTTCTCCGTCGTTTTTATAACCATATAAACTCACTTTATTAGGTTTTGACGGTGTGACACGGAATCTCGCTACTTTTCCTCGGCTGATTCCGCTCCTCATAGGTAGTCCGACAGATTTATTCTCCTTGGCGGCATCCGTGTTAGACCCGTTTCCGTAAAGAGAATTTGTCTTCGTAAGCAGGCCTATGTATTTGCACGTGGCTGCAGTTCTACCGCGTGGTGACGAATTTATCCTCGTCGCGCCGTCCCGTAGCGGCATGCAGTGCCCATACAACTTGAGCATCTCGCCATGCAGGATATCCGCTTTATGCTGCTTGATAAAGTCCATGCCAAGTAATCCGTTGACCTTCAACGACACATTGTTCGGAACGATGTAGAACCAATGCTCTACATTTAGAGCCGGTGTCTCGAGTACAATTTTAGCTATCCCGAGGGGGGTGAATTTTTCACCTGCAACACCCTGCAGTTCCACGGAACACCTGCTCACCATGGTTTCGGCCTTGAGACAGCCTTCCTTTATTATGCTGCACTGCGCTCCGGTGTCCGCCTTGAGGGTGAGTACCCCGGTTGTGGCCAACGGTGCAATTATATCGAAGTCGCTGGCCGTAGCGCTGGACGCCGGCAGCGTTACTTGTAGAAGCTGCAGCGTTGTTTTCTTCTGCTTGCACGCAGGTTTCTGCTGGGCCGCGAGCGTGTTTATCCTCATGGTTCCCAGCGGGCTGGCATCGGTCTTCGATCGACTTGCACTTGCATTTACCGTGGACCTTTCATTCTTGCCCCCTGAGTCCCTTGGACGTTGGGGATGCTGTGAAGACTGGGCAGGATCGCTTTTGTTCTGCGACAATCTTTTCCTGCAGTCTTTCCACATGTGGCCCCTTTTTTGGCAATAGTTGCACACGACGTCAACGTTGTGAATGGATGTATTCTCGCTGGGCATCGGTAGGCTTACTCTTCCCGATCTGCGGGTGCAGTCTCGAGCCACGTGCCCTGGTTTCCCGCAGGTGAAACAGTTCTCGTTCTGCTGGGATGGTGCACCTTGGGACCTTCTGGGGTGGCTTATTGCTCCACCAACCCCTCCCTTTGGCTGTACCATGTTGGTTATCTCTATGGCCCCTGCCACAGAGTCATGCAGCGTTTGGTAATTTCTAGCACGCACCAGCACTTGCACCTGGCCGTGCAGGCCGTTTTCGAAGTTGGCCTGTGCGCTTCGTCGGGTGACACTCTCGACGGTGATCCTCTGATCCTCTGTTTGCAACGGCTCGCAGAGTATTTCGGCGATGTCTACCGTGATCCTCTCCGTCCTTGCCGCGTAGGCGGCGATGTCCTCGTTCTGTCCCTGCCGGAGGGAGCTGAACTCCATTTGCAGCGCGGCCAGGACCAACTTCCGTTGTCCGTACAACGCTTCCAACTCGCTCCTGAGTTGCGCCATGGTGCTGATGGTTTTGTGCTGCAGTTGTCTTGCTGCTGCACCCTCTAGCTTACTCATAACGATCAACTCCAGTAGGGTGTCATGCTCCTCTTCTGCTACCCTGCGGAATATCGTCTCGCAGGACTTTAAGAAGAGCGGCAAAGCCTTCGAGTCCTTGCCGTAGAACGTTTTTACCATTTTTATTCCGAGGCTGAGGCTGAGCATATTTGAGGGCCTCTGCGTCTCTTCGAACCGCGTGCGTCTCGGGGGCAGTGCGGGGGGCGGGATGTCCTCCATCCCTGCTCCTCCTAACCGTCGCTGGAGCTCGGCAATTTGCTCTCTTAAGGAGTGGATGAGCTCGTACTCGTCCGCACCAACCTCGTTCAGCGTGTCGACCAAATTCCGTCTTGCCGACGGCGTTTCTGCCTCCCTGAGTTCGCGATCAAGTTCGCGTTGGCCTCGATCGTGCTCGCGCTGCAGCCTTTCATACTGGCGTCGCGCTCTTTCCATGTCGCGTTGGCTTCGGTCGACCGCCTCCAACCGATCGCGTACTCTCGCTGGTACCGACCGGGCTGTCGTACCGGTAGCTGCTGAAAAACCCACACGATCTATGGTTCGCATGTTTTCTATTTCTCGCTCGACCATGTCCTCGGTGATGCGTTCAGGCGTTTGCTCGCCAGTGGCCATATTAAGCAAGTCGTCGCTAACGTTGCTGTCATGATCCCCGAATGACGCAACCCTACGTGGGTTTACGCCAAACTGGGCCGTCAGTCTGTCCGCCAGGGCTCCTTGTCTGGACGAAGGGATTCGCCCCGACGGCGACAGCTCGAATAGCGCCCTGCGCGCTTCGTAAACTATGTCCCCTACGACCGCGGCTAATCCAGCGGTGGGGTCTACCTCTTCGCCGGGCAACGTCGTCTCTAACGAATTGCCCCTATTTCTTGGTCGGGCTCCTCTAGGATCTGACATATTTGCTAGTTTCTCGGCGAACTCTACTTTAAAATATTCCCACAAAATCTCAAGAGAAATATGTATCTAGTGGAATATTTTCCCAAATATCGGTTCTACGCTGGCTTTGGCAAAATTATTAATTTTGTTTTCAAAATTTCAAAATATTTGTCCTATCTGGCTTCAGTTCATTGGCTATATGTATAAGTATAATGTAACCGCCACTTACAGATAGATGATCTGGAAGATTGTCCTTTCCATACTGTTGTTCTTGGGTGCCGTTCCTCCGGTGCTGTAGACCTGTTGTCTCGTAGCTTCCCTCGAAGGCTGGTCCAGTTATCCTCCCTGGTACCGTTGACCCGTATCTCCGTTGGTTCCTGGGTTCGTCCTTGGTGCGTCGCCAACGATTGCGCGACGGCTTCTTTTCGAGTAGCTGCTGTGCGTACTCGGTTGCACACTTTGTGCGGTTTTCCGCGACTTGACGTGACACCGTCAATCGGGACTTTAAACGGTTGACCGATACGTCACCCCGCACCGACGTTCACTTCACGGCTTCGCGTTAGATTAGTCGGGTTTTCACAAACTACACTGGTGTCCTTGCACGCGTCGTAGTCGTCACTTCAGAGTATTCTCAACTTTGTCCAAAACACTTTTGTCCTAATAAATCACGAATCACTTAACTTCGGCAGATCCCACCGCTGCCACCAAATGTTATGCCGGTACCGAGTAATTGGATTTTTCGGTAGTCGGTATAATATTAAAAGTTGTTATTTTTTGGGATCGTTTGCCGATAAGGAGATGGATCTCAAGTGAAAGATGGAAACGCGAATTTATATAAAAGGAAGTATTTATTATAAGCAACGGTAACTTTCCGTTGCCTATTTATATATCAAAGTAAGAAGTACAATAATCCGTTGTTTCGAGTATTAAACGAGGAACCAACCGTTCTCTTTTCAATCTAATTTAATACTGTCTTTTCGTAAAGCAGTTGCTAACTGTCTTCACGAAAATCCCTTAATTCGCAATTTTAGCGTTAGCCTTTCGCCCGAACGCCAAGCGAGTCGTTCATGCTGCGTCAGCGTTCTTGGGGTCGTTCATACGATCGGGCATTGGACTTCGTTTCTTGTCTTGAACGAATTCCAATGTTTCGTTACTATGGAATATTCCCGAATATACTAAATACGGAGTGGAATATTCCGCAGCACAACAACACCGTTGGTTCTATATAGCAATTTATTTTTTTCCAAATTTCTAACTTGGCTTTTATTAACTTTTCATGACGCATCCCATTAACCTAAGACAAAAACAGAAATTTATTTATTTTTTTATTTGAACAGAAAGTACTGTTCTTGCGAAACCATATTTTATTTGTTGCTCTTAGTTTAATGAAGAAATAAGACGTTTAACTGTTGGAGGGATGGAGAGGGGTCTTTCCTGTGTCCGTATTTGCTTGGCTATACAAACACAGCAACGGCCCCACGGGTGGGTCCTTATGCAGCGACCTCCACGTGGTAGGACCTGGGACGTGAGTAGAACATTACAATTTCTTTTTCTTCAATAAATTGTAATGAACTTTTTGTGTAACATGTGTAACCTGTGTAACATGTTTGTGTAACATGTGTAACCTTTTGTGTGATAAAGGACTACAATTTGGTGTTGGATATTGTAATGCACTATTCATTTGCTGACGGCTGCAAAATTAGTGAGCGTTTTATATATTTCTTTACTTTCATCATTTATTTATTTATATATATAATATATATATATATATATTAATTTAAAAATCTTCCATAACTCATTTCATAAAAGCCCGCGCAGTGGCTGTTGTGCAGTGGGTGGGGAGAGACAACGTAAAGCGCAATCGGGACGAGATTAGTTACGAGCGGCGCAAGCCTTCCCCTGACGCGCCTAGCACGGGCAGCGTGGTGAGGGCAGCGAGATAGGGGCAAAATTCCCTCATCTGGCATCACTGGCTGAGAGCAGTGAGGGAAGACCCCTACCCAGTGATGCCAGCCGGCGAGGTAGGATTATTTTCTTACTGCCCCCACCACGATGCCAGTGCTACGCATGTTAAAGGAAGGCTTACGCTGCTCGTAACAAACCTCGTCTTAATTACGCTTTACGCTGTCTCGCCCCACCCACTTCACAACAGCCACCGCGCCGGCTTTTATGAAATGAGTTATGAATGATTAGTTAATGAATATATATAAATATTATATAATATTATATAAATAAATATATAATGAAATTAAGCAAACATGAAACGCTCACTAATTTTGCAGCCGTCAGCAAATGAATAGTGCATTACAATCACTTCACTTTCACTTTTTGACAATACATTGTCGTGACAAAAAGACCAAAGTCTACACTTTTTGATTCGTCTGATCCCCCTAGACGCATACAGAGCAATATTTGAACTGTGATTGCATCATTAACGCAAGTACACTGAGAAAACAATTTATTTAATGTTAACAAATCTAGAGTTGGATATGGTAAAATAAATGTTTAGTTATTATAACCAAATTTTAGTTGGGCTAAATAATATTGGTTTGGGTCAAATAAAGCTAGAAAATATTTGCTAAGAAAAAATGTTATTTGGCTCGACTCTAATTTTGTTTGAGAATGCTTAAACGTTCTGCTGAGCGTAGCGAGACTGCGCACTGCAGGCTAGCATGGGCAACTGCTTGCTGTTGCCACTCAGCGGCAGCACCACGCAGGAGCTGTGGATCCTACACTAGGTAAGCGTGCCAAGCAACAGGTCGCTGCGCGCAAGCGCACTACGACTGCTTGGCGAGAAAATGGCTGCTTCGTATAACGCAGCCATCTTGCGTTTTGCTCTCGGACAGCTCTCTTCTCCACCGTGTTCATGCGTGCTCATCAAAGTTCTGTGCATCTTAATTAAAGTTCTCATCGTTCAGCTCGGCCGACCTACAGTCCCTACAACTCAGCCATCATATCAGCAGTGATATATCGACGTCGGCACACCAGTAGATCAACATTTGGCTCATCTTGTCATGCACCCAGTGTCAGCTTCATCGCAAGGCCCGGTCGTGACAGATCTTCTCAGCAATTGCACACGATTAATATAATCGTGTGCAGTAAGACGAACGCCTCATTACTTACTTTTTTCCGAACGCCTCATCTATTCCCTTCTCTATACGCTTTTTCTATTTTATTTGCTATTTTATTTGTTTATTTATGTATATTTATGTGTCCACTGTCATTTGACAGGTGGAGCAAATAAATGCTATTATTGTTAACATCCGTGTACTGCGTTTTAATTCAATCTACAAATATTTACAGTCCACTACCTCTCCGACAACTGAATTCTGGAACAAATTTACTTATAATAATTTTAGTTAGGCTAAATAATATTGGTTTGGATAAAATAAAGCTAGAAAACATTTGCTAACAATTAAAAAATCTTCTTTGGCTCGACTTTAATTTAGCTATAATAATTTAACATTTATTTCGCTATATCCAACTCAAGATTTGTTAATATTAAATAAATTCTTTTCTCCGTGTACACTTCGATCACGCGTGAGAGTGCCGTTACACTACTGGAAACCCAGCAAAACAGAATCTATAAAATGACAGGCCATATACTACCATAAAGCAGTTATGCGCTGATGTGGGGAAATGCACATGATTAACGATATTAATGTCAGCACGGATACGTGATATTAATAGTGCAACATCAAATGCCAGAGAAGCTGGGTAACGCAGTGGTAGCGTTCTAGACTGATAATCCGAAAATAGCAGATTTGAATCTAAAGCTAGTCAATACGAAATTTTTTTTTCTCGCGACGATTTACTTTTGAAAAGTGAATTATTGCGACAAAAAGACAAAATCGAAAATTTTCGTTATACGACCTACTAAGTATCCTTGTCATGGACACTACAAGATTTATTTTCCCGACTCTTACTGAAAAACCGCTACAACGTCATGAATTTCTTACAAATACTAATGAAAAACACATAAAAAGATCGACAATTTCAATAATTAATGAAAACAACATTTTATTCATCGATTAAGAGTACACAGAAATAATAGTACAGCTAATAATTGCATTCATTTATTTTGTACTTTGAACACCGCGCCGCGTAGTGACGTCCGCACTGCCTGACTGTTGATTCATTGGTCGGCGAGCCGGGTGCGCGCGCGGCGGGCCCTAAACCAGACGCAGTGGAGAGGGTACCCAACGACCTTGATGTGGGAAAATAATTCCCGCATCTGGCATTACTGCCCTTACCCACCGTCTGGCATCACTAGCGTGTCGTGAATGGCCCTTTTCGATATTATTTACTACGTGTGTCAGGCATTGAGCGTGAAGCTCGGTAATGATGTTTGTCGATCACGTGTCGTTCGATACTTGCGATGCGATAGAGATTGTAGTCGGATTTATCAAGAAATAACGATATTAGTATTTATTTGGATTAGCAAGGAATAATTGTACTTATAGTTAACTTTGGTTACCTTAACGTTGCACGTCGTTATACAAATTGCCGGTATACGTTTGGCCGTTCGTCGCGTTCCGTTGTGCTAACAATGGCCTTTGTGCCACTACGTCGCTTTCTCTTTGGTTCGTATTTCGTCTCTCGTCAGCTACGTCTCAACGTCACGTAGGTTCTTTCTTCACTGGCTCCTCGATTGCCGTGCTAGTCCTGCTTGCTTCGCGTCGCGCGGGCTCGCTCAAGCGCTCTGCGTTCGAGCCTTCTCGGGACTTGTCGTGACAATTCGGAGACGAGTATTTCGTGCCCGAATTGTCGTGGTTCACGACAAGCGCTAGCGACATTCAGTCTCCACATATCCGTGGATCTGCGGATACCTACGGAAACAGGGGTGTCACGCGCCGCTACGCAATGGTGCGTTCTGTATTTTGATATGTTTTTAGGTATTTATACGCAAGTTCTGACTAAAATCCGTATACTCTGTGGCCTGCCGCCATTTAGGAACTACTCCAACGGGGTTATTTACCTACTCATACAATGGTGAGTACGGAATATCTTTTTGAGTTCCCGCGTGACACCCTACAATTCCTAGTATTGTAACGGTATTTAACGTTAACATTACCCTGAAAGGGTTTTGTTCGGACTCGAGCAGGGATTATATTAATATAGGCTTCAGTAGTAGGTAAAAGTAGGCTTTATTCAAGAAAACATGACGTTAATTGTTGCGATACACAAGCGAAAAAGAATAAATATTGAGTTCAGTTGTACTACTTCGATCCCTTTTTCTGGTATTTTTGGCTACTACGCGCCTGACAATTGGTTATTCCCGGGCTCTTGTATACCTCTATAATCGTGTACGCTGAGGTGGAGAATTAAAAAATGATTTATGATACGATTCGCTTTAGAGTGAAATTATGAGTGTCGGTCGATAATTCTTTTCACCTGCCGTGTTCGCTAGATAATTTATCCGAGCACGCGTACTGCGGTAAGTTGCCGGTACCTGCTCGTGAAGCTCTGACTGTCCTCAGATTTTTACTTAGTCGATCAATATATGCTTGCCATGTCACGGAACCGTTGATGGGAGTAGAGCTCCCACCTGGGGTCCCCGTGGCGGCCTACCCGCTCGCTCACCTGACCGCCGTCCAGTCCGGCGTCAGCGAGAAGCACTCGGAGTGCATGTGCAGAGGTTGCACATATCAAGGCCGAACCTCGTAGATTTTAATATAATTTCATATTTTCCTTTAGATACCGTAATTGTTTATCCTACTTATTATCTTCTATCCCTACGCTATCGTGGTATATATTGTTTTGGTTATTTTAAATGTACGATTTGCTGTCCTCTCTGGATTTAGCTGGTAAGAATAATTCGCCGGATCGTCTATCCTCGGCTCGCAGAGTGAGTCCGCTTTGTTGTTGTTTTGACGGCTCTGCGATTCGGCTGGACTTGGACGCAGCATAGACTCAGCTGCTATCCGTCTAGTGTGGGTCTGACGTCACAGCTGGGCCTCGTGTATACCAGTGCAGCTGCAGCTATCGATGGCTCATTTGATCTTCCTTCCCGGTAGCTGGGCTTCTACATCGGCGGAATCTGTGAACAAAAGTTATTGAGGCAGTTGGTTTATCGCGTTTCGCGTAAGAGCCGCAACGATTCGGCGGCGTCACCGTCCGGGCCTCGGCGGATAGACAAAGCAAGAGTAGCGCTTAGCAACTCGGGCAATCTATGGAACGTTCGTTCGAGTTCACGCGCCAGCTATAGACAATAAGAGATACGCTAAGTAGTTCATCGCTGACCACGGTCGAATGTACACGCGTCTTAGCACAAATATTAAAATAAAGACATATATCCATAGTGCTTCATTAAGTAAGAGATTTACTGAAAAGTACCTACACACTCCTTCCTCTCACAATAACCAGAAAGAACTAAAACTACAAAAACTAGCTCTAACAGGTTATGGGCCCAGACTACACTTCCACTGCGTATCTGATTGAGAGAGAGAGGAACGAGGTCGGGAACAAAAGGCGTGGGCGATAGCCATCTTGAAGTTTTTGTCGGACACGTGTTGCGAGAATAGGGACGCGTCTCCCTTGCATCCGAAATGTCACAGGACATCTCAGCTCGCCATGTGAAGAAATTCGACGGGGCAAATTTCCAAGGGTGGAAATTTCAACTCAAGGCATTATTTATGGCTAACGAGATCGACGAAATAGTGAACGGTGAGCGAGTGTTACCGGGAGATCGAACAACGCCGGAATCGAGGCAGTGGGTGCGAGATAATGCGAAAGCAATGTTCCTTATCTCGTCTGCGCTCGAACCGGCTCAACTTGAACCGTTGCTTGTGTGTGAGTCCGCGAAGGACATGTGGGATAATTTATGCCGAATACACGAGCAGAGATCTTCCGCGAACAAGCTCTTGCTGATGCAAAAATTCCATGAATATCGTATGGAATCGAGTGATTCGGTTGTTCAGCATATCGCGAAGATACGGAATTTAGCTGCACAAATCGAAGACATTGGTGAACATGTGACAGAATTAACTGTGATAGCGAAAATTCTGGGTAGCTTGTCAGTGAAATACAGCACGCTGCAAACAGCATGGGACAGCGTTGATCCAGCGCGTCAAACGCTCGAGAACCTGCAAGAGAGACTAATTCGTGAGGAAGTCAGATTGGGACTGAGTGAAAGTGCTGACAATGCTTTTTCGGCCGTGAAGGACGAAAAAGGTCGAAACAATCGGAAGAACAAAAATAAGCCAAAGAAGAAAAACAAGGACAAGAAAAACGTGAAGTGCTATAAGTGCAACGAGATGGGGCATTATGCGCATGAGTGTCCGACTAGAAAGAGCGACGGAAACGGCGGGAGAAATCAGTCACCTGACTGTGCGTTCGTCGCTGAAAGCGCGCGAAGTGCGAAGCGTGAGTCGAGTGAACTCGAGCAACCGAGCTGTAAGCAGCTGCGAGAGCTGCTGGCGGTCGGTAAAAACGAAGTGTGGATCACCGACAGTGGTGCATCGAGACACATGACTTACCGACGCGACTGGATAACAGACTACCAGCCAATCTCGAATGGCGGAACCGTGTCTCTCGGCGACGGCGACAAGTGTAGTGTGGTGGGGAAAGGAGTTGTTCTTGCAAAAAAGCTCGTTGGTGGGTTGTGGACCGACGCGCGAATTGAGGAAGTTCTCTACGTCCCTCAACTCAAGAAAAACTTGTTCTCGGTCGGCGTTTGCACTAAAAAGGGTTTCGAGGTAATATTTAAAAATGATCTAGTGAATATAATGCGAAACCAAGAGATTGTTGCGTCGGGTGTGAGGCAAGAAAATGACATTTACCGAATGTTTATTCGTGCCGCGAAATCGAGTTCGGAAGAGGCAAACACAGCTGCGTACAATTTACGCGTATGGCACGAGAGGCTCGGCCATGTGGACAAACGTGCGATACGTGAGTTAGTGGACAAGGGACTTGTACGGGGAGTGTCGATGAGTGACAAGACAGACTTCGTGTGCGAAACATGTAGACTGGGGAAATCGCATCGACTACCGTTCAACAAACGTGATAAAGTGTCGACGAAACCGGGTGAGGTGTTTCATACTGATGTGTGTGGACCGATGTCCGTCGAATCGCCGGGCGGCGCGAGTTACTTCTTATCGTTCAAGGATGATGCGTCCGAATATCGTCACGTCTATTTCTTGCGCCATAAGTCCGATGTTTTCGAGAAGTTCAAGACTTTCGAAAAACTAGTCGCTAACAAATTCGGGCGTGCAATAAAAATTTTGCGATCGGACAACGGAAGAGAGTTCCGAAACAGACAAATGAACGAGTATCTCGATGCGCGAGGCATCAAAAAGGAATACACAGCTCCCTATACGCCACAACAAAACGGCAAGGCAGAGAGGGAGAATCGAACAATTGTTGAGAGCGCTCGAACGATGATTCACGCGAAGAGTCTGCCGTTATCGCTATGGGCCGAGGCGGTAAACACCGCCGTGTACGTGCTAAATCGCACAGTGTCTTCGGGTGGAACCTCCACGCCGTACGAAAAGTGGATAGGGAAGAAACCGATAATGAATCACCTAAGAATCTTCGGTTCAGTGGCGTACGTACACACACCGAAACAATTCACGAAGAAGTTCGATCTGCGAGGTCGAAAAATGATTTTAGTCGGATACGAAAGTGACTCTTCAAATTATCGTGTCTACGATCCGACGACGAAGCGAGTCAGTGTGACGAGAGACGCAACATTCCACGAGCGGATCGGCAAGGTAGAGATCGACGACGACGACGAAGAAGTCGAAACGATAACGTTCCAGGAACAGGAAGAAAAAGCCGATGGTCAGGCTGAAGGCGAAGAAATTCAACACGACGTCGAGAACGAGCTCGAAGCTCAGAAACGAGGGGAAGAATTAGAAATCGGAGATCACGTTCAGCATCGAGAAGAAGCTGAAGGACGAGTGCTGCGAAGGCGAGAAACGATTCGTCGTCCAGCGAGATACGAACTCGAAGTTGACATTGCTGAATATCTGATGCCGAATTCGTACGAGGAAGCAACACGAAGCATTGATGCCGCGCAGTGGGCACACGCTATCGATGAGGAACTCCAAGCACACGATACAAACAAAACTTGGGTGATCGTGCCAAAAACGCCGGGAACGAAAACTATCGATTCCAAATGGGTGTTTCGAATCAAAGAGGATCCTGCGAAAGAAGTCCGACGGTTCAAGGCGAGGCTGTGCGCACGGGGTTTTCGACAACAATACGGGATTGATTACACGGAGACGTTTGCACCAGTCGTGCGATACGACTCGCTCCGCGTACTTCTTGCAGCAGTAACCGAGAAAGATCTCGAACTACTGCAATTCGACGTCCAGACAGCGTTTCTCTACGGGGAATTAGAAGAAAACATCTTTATGGAAGTGCCCGAGGGTCTGGAAGTCGAGGGTAGCAAAGCAAACGAAGTGGTGTGCAAACTAAATAAATCTCTGTACGGGCTCAAACAAGCACCTCGCTGCTGGAATAAAAAATTCCTCGGAATTTTGCGCCAGTTCGATCTCAAATGTAGTCAAGCCGATCAGTGTATTTTTGTTGGGAAAGTTAAAGGCGAAACCGTGTACCTAGCACTCTTTGTAGACGACGGTCTTCTCGCAGCGAAAACAAAATCCACACTAAATTATGTAACGAGTAAATTGCGCGAAGCATTTAAAATAAAAACTGGAGACTCGAGTAGTTTTGTCGGGATGCAAATCGAGAGAGATCGAGGAAGGAAAACTCTGACGATTCATCAGAGCACGTACGTTGAAAAAATTATAGAAAAATTCGGGATGAAAGATGCGAATCCGGTCTGCGTACCGGTCGATCCGCATGTAACATTGTACCCGGTTGAAGAAAGCGACGAGACGACGAATATCGTACCATATCGCGAAGCAATCGGCTCCCTAGTTTTCCTTGCTGCTGTGTCTCGTCCTGACATATCATTTGCCGTAAACTCAGTAAGCAAATTTATAAACAATCACAGTGTCGAACACTGGAGAGCGGTTAAGAAAATTTTTGCATATCTCAAGGGGACAAAAGACTACGGGCTAGAATACAAAAGCGGCGGTAGCGAAAAAGATCTGATAGGATTTTCAGATGCAGACTACGCCAATGACGTCGAGACGCGAAGATCGACCACGGGATATATATTTTGTATGGCAAACGGGCCAGTGTCGTGGTCCTCCCAAAGACAAAAGCTAGTCGTGCTAAGCACAACGGAGTCGGAATACGTGGCTGCTGCGACAGCAACTAAAGAAGCCGTATGGCTGCGTAAACTAGTCAAAGATTTAGGATATTCGTGCGATCGTGAATTAACCCTATACGTCGACAATCAAAGCGCGATACGCTTGGTGAACAATCCTGTGTTTCACAAGCGTACCAAACATATCGACATACGTTATCATTACATACGCGAGAAGTTTGAGAATAATGAGATAATAGTAACGTATGTTCCGTCGGAATTACAGCGAGCCGACATTCTCACTAAGGCGCTGCCAAGAGAACGTTTCAGGAAGTTATGCGAATTAATAAACATAACTTCAATTACGAGGAAACGCTCAAACGGCGGTAGTATTGAGGCAGTTGGTTTATCGCGTTTCGCGTAAGAGCCGCAACGATTCGGCGGCGTCACCGTCCGGGCCTCGGCGGATAGACAAAGCAAGAGTAGCGCTTAGCAACTCGGGCAATCTATGGAACGTTCGTTCGAGTTCACGCGCCAGCTATAGACAATAAGAGATACGCTAAGTAGTTCATCGCTGACCACGGTCGAATGTACACGCGTCTTAGCACAAATATTAAAATAAAGACATATATCCATAGTGCTTCATTAAGTAAGAGATTTACTGAAAAGTACCTACACACTCCTTCCTCTCACAATAACCAGAAAGAACTAAAACTACAAAAACTAGCTCTAACAAAAGTGTTCCCCGAATGCCAAATTTCCGGTGGCTTTATACCGGCATTCCCTCCGTTCACCCCATGCTTTTGATATCACTATATCTGGTGGCGGTCTTTTAGCCCATCTCCTGTAGTCCGTTGGTTCTTAACGTTGGTCTTTAATTCTCACTGGTCTCAGATGGCGCTCCCTTAGTCGTGCTTTTCTAACCGAATAACGGGATTTTGCCTCCGACTTGGCGGCCTACATGGTGTGAGTGATGCGCGGTAGCGGTGCTTCGTTGTGTACACCGCGCGTCATGAGCTAACAAGTATAGGTCGGTCTATTCGGTGTGAGTAACGCGCGTTATTAGACGACTAGTACGTTACAGTATATCATTGTTTTTAGCTTCTATTATCCCTCTCATACCTCGGAAGGTACTAGATTTCCACTCGAACTACGTAAATTCCGCTCGGCGTCGTATGCTACAAGCGGCCAGCGGTGTCGTGCTCAGCTGATTATACCGCCGTGGCACGTGGCCAGCGCTCCCGCTACCAGCCCGCAGCCATCATATGCCGAGTTTGACGTTTTTGTTTGGTATATTAGGTATATGGCTGGTATATTAGGTAAATAACTGTTTCGGTCCTCCTTCCTTTGGTAGTTACAGGCAGTAATGCCAGATGAGGGAATTTTGCCCCTATCTCGCTGCCCTCGCCACGCTGCCCGTGCTAGGCGCGTCAGGGGAAGGCTTGCGCCGCTTGTAACCAATCTCGTCTCGATTGCGCTTACGTTGTCTCGCCCCACCCACTTCACAACAGCCACTGCGCGGACTTTTATGAAATGAGTTATGGAAGATTTTTTAATGAATATATATATATATATATTATATATAATATATTGTAACGAATCGGCCCTGTAGGCTACCAGGTCGATGTTATTAGCTTAAGAAATAATTCAATCCTATGCGTACCGTGGATCCACCTATGTGATCCCCTACTCCTTGGCGGTCAAGCGTATTGTAATGAGAGTAATCGATTTTGCGTGATTAAGAGAAAGTTAGTCGCTGCGAAGCAGCAGAGCGTACCACTTGCTCCAATATATATATCTATAATATAACCTGAGTCGCTAAGTAGCCACAGACGGCTACACATTTATAAGGCTCCAAGTCGTCTCAATCATATATAATAACTCGTTTATAAAAATCTCGTATGATAATCGAGATAGGCTACGCGATATTTTCTGATAATACTAAGGAGTTATATAAAGGCACGATGAAGCCCTTTTTCTGCGAGTGACTAGTAAAGTCACGATCAACATTAATTGGAATATTATAACTCACTCGAAGACTATGACACTCGGTAACCTGGAGGAATTTGACGTCTCCAACGCCACCGAGTCGAAGGGGAACTTCAGGACCATTGCGGTCGTTCTATGGGAAACAAATAGGCCTGAGTATCGCCTGTCCACCTATATATCTATATTCAGAAGCCACATCTAGCTGCATCTATATCTCTGTGCACATCCATACTTTGGAATCAGCGATGCATACATACCTATTTAACCGTTACCAAGAGCTACTGCGCCTGCCCCGCACACCTTCTACACCGGTCATCGAAATTTCGTGGAATGTAAACAACGCAATATTAAGATAAGTCTTACGTTTATCTGATAGAATTATTTCATGCAAACGCCTTTCCGAAAATGAATGTCTCGTGTATTATATATTAAAGACGATTTATACGAATGAATATCGCAAGCATTTTTATATGTTATTGAAGTCATGCTAGTCGCTATACCGTGCGTAATTAAATTCATGTAATGTGTTCTGCAATCTGGCTAATTTTCACGTCAAGTATTAGGCTGCTAGCCAGAAATAGCAAACAGTTTATATTCTAATATTGTATTGATATCCCTTCATTTATGATTCGTATATAATGATAATGTTGCTGAATGTCCGTTCGTCGGCTTGAATTATTCATATTGTAATACTGATTTATGTATCCAGAAGGTAATCTATAATTGGTTTGAATTGATCAAGGTTTTTTTTTTTTTTTATATACAGAAATATATATGGGTTCAACGATAAGTTATATATATTTATATTGGTATAATTATTTTACATGGATAGTCGATTTAATGAAGAAATATAATGGTCTCTCACATGTTCGATAATTGATCTATCTCAGGCTCGACAGGAGGAAAACGTCATTTCGATTCTGTTAATAGCATACTCTTGCATCACAATAATATTATTCAGACGAATTAGTTTTAATTAAATAAATGAGTACGAGTGGCATTCAACAAAGTTACAATCAGTAATTCACACACGCTTTGGTAACGATATATATATATATATACATATAGAAATTCGGATTCACATAAAGACTACGACAATTGTAATAAATCATTCCTTTTCAGACGTAATTGCGAACGAATTCATTCCATCATCGTAGCGAATATTACATCAAATAAAATATTTCGATTATACACAAGTAGATAATTTACAAATCTCAACGATGACACTCCTCTGTTCTGAATCGTATTTACGTATAAATCACGAATATAAATACAATGCCAACGTGAAGATACTATGATATATATCATAGACCATATAAAAGAAAGCACGACTTATCTGGAATCTCATGTTTACATCGTCGCTCTTCATTTAACAGCGTCGACGGTAATGCGAAGTCGCTTACTTGCGAACCGATGACCGTTGTTGGTAGCATATACAATACATCAAATGCAGCCGCTTCGGTGCTCTTTAGAATCTCCATCCAACAACTCAGGATGCGATGATTTAGTAGTCGTTTATTTCCATATTATTTCATTTGACCGTGTTAATAAAAATTACGATCGCAGAATTTTCACACAGGCGCGGTAATAAGGCCCAGCCACTGAAATCCTTATAGGGTGCAGGATGACGCTCTTAGCCTCGTGCAGCCCAATATAACTTTTAAATCAAGAAATCGTTTACGTATGTCCTAGCACGGCACATACGATATGTCATACCACGGACACGGCTACTCAGTGACTGGGAAGAGTAGTGTGCATGTAACCGCGATTAGACGATGATAGCACGAAACATGGGAATATAAGGCCGAGGGATCTACGGGTGATCCGCGCGGCTGTCGGTAACTCAAGTACGACGATAACTAAATACCATCATCTGATCTACACGATTTACGATTATCGTTTGGCATACAGAACGGTCAAACGAGCGGTTACAATATGTTACTTGTGCGCTGAATTTATGTATTTAGTAAAGTTAATCTCGCCTGCTTATGAATTCATGCTCGGGATTTCGATTAGAATATTTTTGTACCATTTCGAGAGTGAGGAGTCCGTTGTTATTCTTATTTAATAATTAAAGATATTATTGCCAGTCATAGGTTCGACTCTGTTCGTGTTTCCAAAATTCCTCTCGAGCCCCAGATTAAATAAAAACAAACAAATAATAAGAAACAATCATAGATTAAAAGAAAATTTCTTACAATATAAATAAATAAATGATGAAAGTAAAGAAATATATAAAACGCTCACTAATTTTGCAGCCGTCAGCAAAGGAATAGTGTATTACAATATCCCACACCAAATTGTAGTCCTTTACGCAAAAGGTTCATTACAATTTATTGAATAAAAAGAAATTGTAATGTTCTACTCGCGTCCCAGGTCCTACCACGTGGAGGTCGCTGCATAAGGACCCACCCGTGGGGCCATTCCTGTGTTTGTATAGCCAAGCAAATACGGACACAGGAAAGACCCCTCTCCATCCCTCCAACAATTAAACGTCTTATTTATTCATTAAACTAAGAGCAACAAATAAAATATGATTTCGCAAGAACAGTATTTTCTGTTCAAATAAAAAATAAATAATGTTTTCAAATAAAAAAATAAATAAATTTCTGTTTTTGTCTTAGGTTAATGGAATGCGTCATGAAAAGTTAATAAAAGCCAAGTTAGAAATTTGGAAAAAAATAAATTGCTATATATAATCAACGGTATTATATTATATCTTTCTAAATTAATAAATAATAAATAAATATATTTCTCTTTTTTCTTAAGTCTATGCAATGCATTATACACAATGTTATATTCATTTTTATTCACATTCGATCCCAGGCTGTGGTGATATTTTTTCACGATTACTTTAGAAAATAAAAAACCGTCAGATCTGGTTGCTTCATTGATTCTTAACGAATGAGTGAGGCAATCAGAGTTGACAACAATTAGTGACTCGGTTGTTCGAGATCTTTCGACCAAAAAAGATCAATAACGCAGAAATCTAGGCAAGCTGCCTCAGACCCCGAGTTGCGATTTGCCAAATTTCCGTCTTAGAAGGAGACAACTGGTCGGGAATTGTCGCAGAAATTCATAATTTAATTAAATTTATTTTCTTGATTTCCATAGTTGCGTTGTGTAGTGCTTCAATAGATCTGACACTAAGCCTGTTAAGCCGACACTATAGCCTTATGGTAACTAAAATATGAGACGTATGCTCTCGATTGTATATTTTTTAGATATCGCGCAAAAATAACATGTCGTAGTTCCGAATTTCGTTGTAGTGACATTGGGATTGTTATTCATTTGTAGATTAAATTTCTCGCGAAGAAAGTTGACTAGTGGTGTCGAAACATTCAATAAGAAATTTATAAAATCATCACCGAGAATTGGTGTTTTCTCCGTTCCTGCCAAGAGCAGCAACACCAGTGGGTCTGTTTATTAGCAATGGGCGGTGTATAAAATATATGTCATCGAGTTTTTTAATTACAGATATATATGGGTACATGACAATTATTTTTCCATTTAGCGTTTGACGCGCAGCAATACATATGGTAATCACCAACTGGTATCACCGCCGTCTTATTCCATCACCTTGATCCGTCTCTCTTGCTCTCTCATTCTCTCCCTCTCTATTTACAAAATATAAATATGTATAAGTCCCACCGCCCAAGGAGCCGGAAACCGAAGAACCGTACCAAGCGGAGACGAAGGATAAGTACGATATGCATAACGTATACGATTTGAAACTCTCTCTTTCATTCTCTCTCGCTCCCTAAGTTACATTTTTTGTTTCTCTTGTGTACCCAAACGTTACAAAACGTGTCACGTTACGGCCTTGACATTTTACTCTCAAAGCGGCTAAAGAAGTTTTACTTCGAAAAAATTGTTCAGCTATCTTCAGTCGCAAATTCGGTTAATTGTTCAAAAGAACGGTTGACCAGCAATCGATTGGCTATAATAAAAAGTTTAAAAGTGAAAGTTGTCCGGCTAATATTATGTAGGTGACTCGGTTATTGTGAGAATCCGTTAGTTTGGCTAAATTTATCTACTTCCGCAACCACTTTTGACGACTTGAGTTACTAGATATCTGGCAGCCCTGACCTCAATTACCTTGAACGCAAGACTAACAGACGGTCGTTTCGCCCTATTCAGTTTGTGCCGTATACAATTTATTCGTGCTCAATTGGGTATCTGCAGTAAAAGTCGGTCTATAAGTACTCGTGTACAGGTTGGTCTGTGTAAAGATAGGTTCGGTATAACCGGGGTGCTGCCGCTGTGTAACATATACGGTCGGAGAGAAGATGCTATATTGATTTTTGGATGACTAGCACGTCGCGAAAATGCAACGCGACAGACGTATTTCAATCGAAACAGTGGTTCAATTTTTGGTAACAAAACGATTGTAAATATAAATGGTGCCTATTCCAGATTCTTAACAATCGCAATAACGGTTCTGTCCCGTTTTTAACTTCATTAGTTAAACCAGCTATTCTATTCAAGGGTATAATATTCCTATAAAAATAACGTATTCAACAGTAACTACATGTATAACGTTATAAGAAAATGGACTATAGTATTATATTATTATAGTACTATAGTATTATATTATAATGGACGATATTAGTTTCTTCTTTTCTCCGTCATAATTCATGTAAAATAATTCACATTGATGACGTGATTGGCTAGTTTTCGCTAGTTTCGCTCGATTCATGGAAAAGAGTAATTGGAGAAGCTTTTATTGAATAACTTCTGTCATACATAATTAGAATAAACTTTTGTCTATGAGTTTATAGAGATTAAAGGTTCAATGTTCACGAAAAAAATATTACCGTTGCTTTTCATGAAACTCGGGAAGCGTTTACCGAATAAAATTTATTAATTTATACAACTGTACACCCGTTCTCTTCTATCACTCTCGTAAAATCTCAAGTAAAAAAAAAACAATGTCAACCCGTTAGAAGTTCTGCTGACGTTTTCTCTTGGTATCCATAGCGTCGAGTATCGGTTGCCTTTTCGTTTGATATCTTCTACGCAGCTCGTCAATCTCACGCTCCATCTCGGCGTCGAGACTGGCCATACGTTGCTGCAGCTCCTCGTACGAAAGAAACTTCAGCTGCAGGAGATGGTTGTTCATCTATATATTCAATTGTTGTTATGATCTATTGATGTTAGTTCGCGCCATTTCAGCCTGTTGTCACCCGAAATTTAATAGTTCTCAAAAAATTATGTTATTCACTGATTATAATACTGTATACTCAGGATAAAAATACTAAATTGCGAGAGGTTAATTGCCGCCGTTTACGAGATGATGCTATTACCAATTTCTTATATCGGCAACCTCAAATTTTGTTGTAACTTTTAAACACGAAAATTCTAGTTTTATAATGTATCTTCAGAATAAAGGTTTTCTAAACCTTAAAAATTACACTAAATTCCATTTACAAATTTATTTTTATATGATCGCTTTTTATATGTAGGCCACTCGCTATTAAACTCATTTTTTACTTTCTCATAGATAAAACGTTGTTTTAGAGCAAATATTTTTTTAGATATTCTGATTTCAGAGTACTTATAATGTTTGAAAATTTCGAGAAATCATATTTAGAAAAAATGTCCGTGCGTGGGAGTGTACAATGAACTTGAAAAATTGAAATAGCTATATCTCGAGAACGGCATGGCCTATTTTCTTGTAGCGACCCCCGTCTCATTTTATGGTTATTAAAATTTTTCGAAAAAAGGTACGATTTTTCTAACTTTCGTAAATTTTGAGCTATAGAGCTAAGACTTTCCACAAGAATAGGCTAGAAAACAAGGTTGTTCGGTATTGAGTTCAGCAAGAATCGATCAAGACGTTAAAATTTGATGAAATTATGAGTTTTAGTAATTTTTTGAAACAATATCTATTTTCGCTCTATAGTAAATTTTCACCTATTGAACCGAAATATTGCATACAAATTGGCTAAGAGACAAGGATACTTGGTCTTAAAGTAAGAATCGATCGAGGGGTTTAAACGTTATGCAATTTAGAATTTTACCAGATCTTCAATTGCATTGGAAATTTTAATACTTCCACTTCCTCGATGAGGAAGCCAACTATGGGCCAATTTGAAATAACACGCTTTTTCCTATGTTAGCTGATCCACGATTATGAAATTTAGAAAAAAAAATGATTTCTTTTGACCACATCTTTTATTTCGTAATTTTAACCATGGACTTGAAATCAGCTACCTCAAAAATGCCGATGTACCAATTTTCATTGAAATCGGAATATGTTCAAATCGTCATTAAGGAAATTTTGTAATTGTTTGCGAAAGTTAGCTATACCTCCCAAAAGGCTTTGAGTTCCTCTCATAATCTATTTCATATAGTCTGTTTATTTCAAAATTAGAAGAAAAAAACATAAATTATACCAACCGTGGCCGGCACTTAATTTAAAACCAAAATATTTATTAACTTTTGCCTTCACCCTTTGAAGCATATATTTTGCCTTACCTATGATTTACTTGAAAGTTAGTACTCAGGGGTTTGTGGGGGAGCTGATTACGAATTTGAATTAGAAATTCAAACATTTTCAATAGCAGACCAAAATGCAAAAACGAACTTGACTTGTATGAAACTCAGTACCTGGGGGTTTGTAAGGTCGCTGATTACGAATCTTAATTAAAAATTCACAAATCCAAGCTGATGGATATATTTCGGAGGAACATGCAAATAGTGGCTTGGCTTCAATGACACGTGGTAATCGAGAATTTTTGATATTGCGGATTTCTTAATTTTGATATTGAGTTTAAATTCGTAATCAGCAATCATACCAACTCCTGAATGCCAAATATACAGTCAATCGGAGGCAAAAAAAATGTATGCGTCGATTCGGCCAGCTCCAAGATTTCCAGGAGCGAAAGGAGCATTGAAGCACACCACAGGACCGAAACGTCAATGAAAATACACCAAGTGTTTTAATCAATACACCTTCGCTCCTGGAAATCTTGGAGCTGGCCAAATCGAAGCCACATTCACTTTCATATATATGTAACGACGGCCGCTTACTCATATTTTACGGTTAAGAAGAAATGTTGATAAATATTTCAGTTCTAAAGGAGTGCTGCCCTCGACTGACATCATCTCAATTGTCTCATATTCGGAATAACAAACAAACTCTATGTAGTGGATACGGAGTGGATTACAAAGCCCTTTCGGACGTACAGGAGGCACAGGTTTTAGAGGTAATTAATTTCAACATTGATGTTAAAATTGCGAAATAATATATTGCGGTCAAACGAAATTATTATTTTTTTCAAAATTCAAATTAAAACAAAAATAGATCTCAACAGCGACTGCGTATTTCATTGGGACCCTTCTGCCTATTTCTTAATCATAAGTTAGCGAATTGAAAAAAAAAGTTTAATAGCAAGCTTTCATTTAAGAAATTGCCCCTAACAATAAAAAAAAATTGTCAAAATCGACCCTAGCGTAATTTTAAAAACTCAGACAGATTTTATTATGAAAAGACGGGCAGTACTTTTTACATATGTCGACTCTCCACAACTGCCAATGTACGGGTTAACGTCAATTCAGCACCAGATTTCTGCGCACAGATTTCACTGTACACGGCCAGCCAACATGGATCAACTATGCACGAGAACGTCCGTACACAAACGTTAGCACGTGGTTAACTGTGCATCGGACCAAGTCGACGGTGAGCCGCAGAATTCAATTGGCGATTGCTGGAAACCGCCGGCCGATTGAGCCCCATGGTGCCCAATCAACCCCGTGCTCACGTATCCGATGCACAGTCACGTATCCGATGCAATTGCTAGTGCCCAGATATCTCGATAAGCATCGTAGATTTTTTTCAGAATTTTGAAAATTCGGGTGGCTGAATTGGCATGAAATGCTTCATTGCAATGTGGTCGAATATTCAATATATGAGGACATTTCGGATTAAATGGGGTAAGCGACTTGGCGTAGCTCAGTGAACGAAGAAGTTGACCGGCAATTGGACAGTCCCGGGTTCGTATCACGACCCAGGACCCTACATTTTTTTCAGATTCTTTTTCATACATTATACTTTTTCCGGGGTATAGTATCTACTACACTTTAAAAATAAATAACTCGAAGACAGACGCAGTTTAAAATTGGTAATAAATTGGAAATGCTCTGTTTACTTGAAACGATTAAGGAGACCGAAATTATTAGGTTAGAAAACGGTTTAATTTGGTCTGACTGAATTCGCGCAAAATGCATATACGGTAATTTTTATCCAGATATTTTAACGAAGCAAAAAAAGGAAAATTGATTGTATGAAACCCATTCCTGTTGATATTTTTTTCACGGTACATTTAAACCCCAGGTCCCTTAATGTCCACCATCCGCTTCATTTTTTTATCAGCTGAGCTTATTTATTTTTTCGTCTCTTTTTTAGAACGAATTTTCATAAATCATAATTTTGGGTGATTCGACTGCTCGTTGCTGTATCCCATAATTTATAATAACGACTACGGAACGTTATACTTACGAAATCAAAGTCGCGTTCGCTGAACGCATTTTGAAATTTTGAAATATTGTTGTGCGGCGTTTCTTGAATAGGATGCGAAATTTGGTTGAGTTGAAGTTGCAAGTGGCTTTGAAACCTCTGAGATTCCGTGGAATTTTGCAAATCGAATTGATTCTCAGATTCCAAGTTGTGACTTGCCAGTACTTGGCCATTTCCCTGCAATTCAATCTGAATGTTGACTATAAAAACTGAAAATATCGATTGGATAACATCCTCACCTTCACGATTTCCGGAGTCTCTTTCTTGTCGAAGTGATCAAGGAACAAGGGCCGATATTTCTTGCAAGACTCGACCGATCCGGTATTGTGTCCTACAGAAAAAGCGTCACGAAATATAATAGATTTCCAATAATTTATATTAATTAAGTAGATTGAATAAAGTTAAGGTGATGTGCTATCCCTCGGTCCGCATCAAACACTATAATGCAAATATTTCCGCCACGATTGATCTTTCGGATAAAAGAGAACGGTGAAGTGTGCGTCACAATTCTATAGTTCACCGTTCTCGTATTTCGGTCGTGGAATTCGTAATTAAAAAATTTTTGTATCTCACATGCACGGATAGTGCAAGAGAGAGAGACAGACGACATATATCACAGCGTTTTAAAAAATGCAATTTTAGGGTAACGAACCTTTTTTCATATAAGTTAAACAATTCCAAATGATCAATGGCCAATGAGATTTCTTCAAGAAGAATTACTGTTACTTATAAAAATATTAGTCCGAGGCTAAAAAATCCCTTCGTTTCGGCTCATTGTATATATGCCACACACTTACACGCTGTACAAACATTCACAAACGTATATGATGAAGCAATAACAACACTGCTACTGTTCATTCCTTTAAATATATTTTAGGAGGGTGGAGCGTTAAGTTCGCGGGGGGATAAACCCGGTGGCGCACTTGGTGCGGGGCACGTAATGTGGGAGCGAGGTCCGCTGTGTGGAATCACGAGCGTGCGGAGACAAAAGCTGGAAGATGTTTCACTTGTGCTAGGTTTTCAAAAAACTAAATACACAATCGATCTGATTGTTGTTATGCTGCTCTATTCGTCTCCGAGTTATTAAAATATCATTTTTTTATTTTCGCCTCTACATTTTCACTAGAGTTGTGACGGAACAAAACACGTAATTTACAAAAACGCCATACGAACGCATGTCAAAAGAGTCTAATAACATACTAAAATTTTATGACAACGGTGTAGGTGAAAATTCCTAAATAATTCAGGCACATTTCTACAATAATGAAGAAAATGTGACACAAATTGGATATTTTTCTGTGATTTGTTCTACTTGATCAACCTCCTTAAATCAATTAGCTTTACACTTACTTTTCATCGTCGCTTCAGTGTCCGTGTCGCTATTTATAACCATCGTGCCGAGATCCAGTATAGCTGAAACAAGGGTCCCCGAATCGGATAGGTCGTGACTCGGAACCAAAGTTCCCGAATCGTCCGGTAAAGGCTTCATAGTACCACCGCAGTCATCTTCGTCCTCAAAATCGAAAAGAAAAAATTCATATATATTCGTCTTTTCGCAATAAACGTCAATTCCTTACGAAGCTCGAGGGTCTTACCGAATCGTCGGCGTTCATTTGTCCCTTGATCGCCACGTTATTGATTACGTGAGCGCGATGGGAGCTTTGCTTTTCACGTATCTCGTGTGCTTCAGCAATCATCTGACTGAGAATGTTTGGCTGTTTTGCGGCACCTTTTGTCAAACGAAATATATAAATAATACAGATCTGTGCTGGCGTACATAAAGATTCTCCACAACAAATATTAAAGAGGTTCAAATAATGGCTTTGTTTTGCATCCTCATAGAGAAAGCTTTGAAGGTGAAAAAATTTTTTGTCCTGGTTTCAACATCAACGTCTTCAGAATGTCCCGAAACTTCGAAAAATTATATTTATAAAAAATTTCCAGATGTGTGTATGTGTGTTGTGTGTATTTTGTTCTGGCACTGTAAAATCCAAACGTCTATAGCTCGAGAACAGTTTGAGATACCGTGCTTCTGGTTCGCACAGATGTTAATCTATACAACCTCTTTATTCACTGCAATTTTTGTTGAAATTATTTAAAAATTACAAATTTTACGGTATTTAAAAATGTTCAAAAATTGTCTACGAGCGCTCTAATTTCCAAAATTTTTATAATTTCCAGCTAATTTTAACAATATAAATAGAGTATCATCAAAGAACGTTTTGTATTTAATTCGGGAAATATCGGCCAAACGGTTCAGATTTGAGAAATGTTGAAATTTTTCGAAAAATCGTCAAATCGCTCTAATTTTTGCAAATTTCAAGATATCGGGATGATTTTTTTTTTTTTATATAGAGTATTATAAAGGTAAAGTTGGTATAAATTTTGGACAGAATCGGTCAAACAGTTCGGATATTCAAAAACTGAGATGTTTTGGAAAATTATGAAACAAGCTGCAAATTGCGTCCTCGAGATTCTACACGATGCTCAAAGATTCCTCTATGAGGAAACCAAAATTAAGAAACATAGTTCCTCATAGAGGACTTTGAGCATCGTGCGGAATCTCGAGGAAGCAATTTGCAAGTTTTAATTTGCAGCTTGTTTTAATTGCAATACTGATCGAGATTCTTATACCATTTTCAAACAAAGTCGAATACCTCGGATAATTCGAAGATTCAAATAATTTGATAATTTGAATAATTCGAATAATTCGACAATACAAATTTGATTAATTCAAATAATAGTATTCAATGCGAACCGAATATTATATTTTTAATCACTCTAATACATTTTTATGCAATTTTTTAAATGTTCGTCTACCTATGAATTCGTGATTCAGTAATTCCGTAGCGGTTGCTCTCTCTTCAGGATTTTTCACAAGGCAACCACTGACAAAGTCAATAAACTCGGAACTCCATTGATCAGGTTCTCTGAAGCTTGGGGGTGGTTTCGTAGGTATCATGAAGATTGCCCTCATAGGATGGATATCGCCGTAGGGTGGTTTGCCCTCCGCCATTTCAAGTGCTGTGATTCCTAGTGACCAGATATCGGCAACGCAGTCGTATCCGATCTCCTGGATGACTTCGGGTGCCATCCAAAAAGGGGTGCCAATAACGGTGTTGCGTTTAGCCATTGTATCCTGCAAGTTACGTTTTCATTAAAACGTGCAATGTCTTGCCGGTTTTATATTGCCTGTATGTCCTCGCGTAGATGGTATATTCACAAGTCACCCAATCGGATTTTACCGTAAGTTGACCAGCGACTCCGAAATCTGCCAATTTCGCATGCCCTTCATTGTTTAATAAGATATTGCCCGCCTTGATGTCCCTGTGTATCTTTCTTCTTAAATGCAGATACTCCAGACCTTTTAGCGTATCGCACAGTATCGTTGCAATCTCGTCCTCCTGCAGCGTCTTTTTGCGTAATCTCATGATATCACTGACCGATCCAGCACCACAGTACTCCATAACAATCTGAAATAAAACGGAAATATACGATATTGTTATGTTCTCCTGACCACGTATCGGGTAGAATTAAACAAATTGAATTTAATCGATGTTTTATGCACATAACACTTTAAACTTTTTTATTTTTCTTCTATCTTATTCAGTTTTCTACTAAGCAAAGCGGAGATAATACAATTTCATTTAAAATACATTTCAAATTGAATAACTATGAATACTTATTCTAGAGCAATGACTCATTTTTTTCTTGAATACTAAAAAAAGCAACTTAAGATAATTAAAGTTTTTAAATCCGAGTTACTCTTCGTTTATAAGGATTATTCATAGGTATTGAATCTGATAAGTATTGTGAATCATTTTTTGCTTTTTCACACAGGAAGGTTTGTTTTTATGAACAATGTTTTTTTCTACATTTTTCTAGGTTGTTTTTTTCTAGACTTTTATGTTAGAGTATTCCACATATAATGAAAGATACGGAAATCATTCTCAAAAAAATGCGCGGTATTTGCGAGCGGCGTACGCGCCTTGTATGCTACGAGTGAGGAATAAATCAATCAAATGTAATTTGAGAATGCCTTGAACTATCGGGTTAAAATTTGGAACACAGGTGGATTGATCACTCCCCTTTCATCGAAGCGAGTTTAATGAAAATCGACGAAGTCTCGTACATTTTTTAAATAATTTTTTTTCGAGAATGTGAAATGACGTAGACACTAACAACGAAGTATAGTTTGGTGTCCCCCTCCGATTTTGATGAAACTCACGTATGTTGTAGAGCATCGAAAACTAAAAGACACGTATTTTTTTTTATCGGCTGAAAAACATCTCTAAGGGGTGAAATCGCGCTTCAAAGTTAGGGGTGATTATGCAGTTTCACCCCTGCGAATGAATTTTTTTCTTCAACTTCATGTGGAATTTTTATTGTCTTCAATGAGGAGTATTTTGGTTTTTGTTTCATTAAAATCGGTTGACGCCTTCTGAGTGAAACTGCATATAGTACAGTCAATAGGGAGCCCGTTACTCTTGTCCACATTGCACTAAATTATAACAGTTATTATTTTTGTAATGAGGTTCAGTATCACGTACTGAATGTAAATTAACAAAATCCTTACAAATTAAGCGGGGGCAAGTGTCGCCATTTTGATGAAAATCGTATCGGCCTATATCTCTTTTATCGTGCACCTTAGGCCAAAAATGGTAAGAACCTTTCTTGTAGATAATTGAATTTCCTATCTTTTTTCCTACATAATTTTTTTTGTATCACTTACCGTTTACGACTTATACAACTGTTAACATTTATTTATTTACTTTTTGACCTGTATCTCTCCTAATAATTGTTTAAACAATAAAATGCTAATAACTTATTTTTTAAATCTATAAATTTCCCACAACTTTTATTTAAAACTTTTTTGTCTAAAATTAATATTCTCAACGTTATAACGCGTTCAATGTTACGCTACTGGGTGCAAGGTTAATAAAAACGAGGTATGCATAGTACAATGATAAAAATTCAATACATATGTAAAAAAATATTAATAATATTGCACGAGAGTCGACGAAGTTTATTGATTTTTTTTTCTATTGTACCGTTTTGAAAATAAATTTACCATGCCTTCTTCAATAAATTGCCCGTTTCCCTATTCTTTTGTTCATTATGCCATCAGTATATAATTGATAATTTGATAATAATCGTGGGGCAATTCGAGTTATGAAGTATTATTGAATTGTTAAAAATATTATACAAATATTTTTAAAATGTTAACGGGAGGTCGCTGTTTTTTGCAAGGTAAATTATTTATTGTTAATTATGTCAATATCATTAATATTTTTTTACATATGTATTGAATTTTCATCATTGTACTATGCATACCTCGTTTTTATTAACCTTGCACCCAGTAGCGCAACATCGAACGCGTTATAACTTTCAGAATATTAATTTTAGACAAAAAAGTTGTGGGAAATTTATGAATTTAAAAGATAAATTATTAGCATTTTATTGTTTAAACAATTATTAGGAGAGATCCAGGTCAAAAAGTAAATAAATGAATGTTAACAGTTGTATAAGTCGTAAACGGTAAGTGATACAAAAAAATTATATCGAAAAAAGATAAGAAATTCAATTATCTACAAGAAAGGTTATTACCATTTTTGGCCTAAGGTGCACGGTAACGGAGATATAGGCCGATACGGTTTTCCTCAAAATGGCGACACTTACGCCCGCTTAATTTGTAAGGATTTTGTTCATTTACATTCAGTACGTGATACTGAACCTAATTTTAAAAAAAATGACTATTGTATTTTAATGTTTCACAATATTACCTATTGACTGTACTAATAATCACCCCTCGACATGCCTAACTTTGAAGGGCGATTTCACCCCTTAGAAATGTTTTTCCGCCGATAAAAAAAAATACGTGTCTTTTAGTTTTCGATGCTCTACAACATATGTGAGTTTCATCAAAATCGGAGGGGGACACCAAACTACCCTTCCTTGTAAGTTGTGTGAATTCAAGCAACCCATATAAAACTTCAGGACCCGCCATTGGAAAGTTGCGAAAATATAGTGAGTAATAATCCTGAATAAGGCACACAGTGGTGCATTCCTATATATCGATCTAGGGAGAGAGGAATAGTTTTTTTTAAAACGTCTTATAGCAAAGGTTTCAATTCCTGACATGCAAAAACAGAAAAAAAAATTAAAATAGGTAATTTTTTATTTATTTTACTTTTACAGATTTCGCGATAATGAGCTTGATGTATACAGTTTTCAAACAAGCCCCCAAAGTACAATCTTGCATATTGCGTTCTCATTATTAGTTATTTTATCAACAGGAAGCGAAAATCGATCGTCGAATTCCTCATAGAGGTGGCTTTGTGAAAGAAGGATAATAATGAGGAAGCAATGTGCGAGGTTCTGCTTTGCAAGCATGTTTATTTCAATGATGGCCATCCCTGAAAGGAGGGAACAATCAATCATAGTTGAACTCAAATTGGTTTTCTACAGAATGATGATTAAGGTACATCCCTGTAAACGTTACACTTGGTTATAACTGTTTCATTGAATTTATTTATTTAAATAGTTCTTCATTGATTTAATCGCATCTGTTTAGTACAGCGCGAAGAAGTGTTTTCATACTAAAATGAAATAAAACAGAAGGAATATGTCAATTTTTGTGGAATCATTCATAATTTACCCATAGATCTGTATTCTTGAAATAACTTCCATAATACTTGACGACGTAAGGAGAGTCACACTGTTGCATGATTGAAATTTCTTTGATAATTTCTTGCAGGTCAGTGTCGACTGGTACTTGCTTGATGGCAAGTACCTGGCCACTCTCCTTGTGTAGAGCTTTGTATACCGATCCATAAGATCTGAACAACGTAAAAATTATCAATACATAAATATCAGAATAATAAAATCTTGTAAATCATTTGGATACTGTGCAATTTTATAGAAACTTACCCCTCTCCTAATTTGCAAATAATATCAAATACTTCCTCTGGCTGTCTTGTCAGGCTCTCCTCTGATAATTTCTTCAACTCACTGTAATGCAATAGACAATCATTGCCTTTCTATCAAAGCATTTGAGGAGGCTGAAGCTAACGTGCAATAACTAAAAAAGACATAACTAGTAATATAATTCCTGATACTGAGACGATTCTGAAACATATGAAATGTTAAAAGAACATGAAGTTCTTTTAAAATATATTAAAGGAGTTTACCTACCAATTTTTACAGTTCACTCAGGCTTCAAAATAATATTTTTAGTTATTCTTGCTATTAAAAACCCCATAGCTGTTCCTTCCAGAGCCACGAGAGGCTGTGTTCAACAGCTGGTTAGACAATATTGTAGGCAATCTCAGCAGAGCAGTCTGTCGCCACAGGTATGGTACTTTAAGGAGCAACTCACGTGAAAACGTCCCCATTTTTTATTTCCGAATTTATATATTTTAATCTAGAAGAGCAAATTGCACCAAAATTGACCAATAATAATCTTTTAATACAGTTTGAAATTTCTACAAATTTCTAAACTGTTTACGCATTATGTGCATTATGCCACTTGGTCTACAATCTTGGAACTATTCGAGGGGTCAGATCAAAACCTTACACACAAACCTTACTTCCAGTTTTTCAAGTGTTTTTTCCCTTTGCTGAATGTGCTAGCATGAGAGATATATATATTGTTTTCTCATAAAAGTAACTTTGTTTTCATGAAATAATTTTTTTTTTCGAAATTTTCATCTCAGGACACTGAAAATTGTTTAAAATGTTCAGATAAGTGGTTTAGAAAAAAAGTGCAGATGCATATGTGTGTGTGTGTGTGTATGTGTGCGCGTGCGTGCGTGTGAGTTTTAAAAACTCAAAAAATTCAAATCTCTGTATCTCCATAATTACTGAATCAAACTATTTTGGCACACAGGTAAAGCAGAAACGTCTCTTTGTTCAGTATAATTTCTGTTAAAATTGATTCACGGATATTAATTTTGTGAAAAATCTCTGGAGTTACTCTAGTTGTTGGATGTTTTCAGCTACTTAGCTGAATAGTTGTTGAAAAATGTAGTAATGTTCAAGAACATTTAGGATTCAATTTGAGTTGAGTTTACAAAAAAGTTCATATTTATTGGGATTGAGATTTTGAATGTTTCAAAAAATTGACATTGCCGCTGTAACTCGGGGAAACTTTAATCAGTTGCACTCAATTTTGTACAGAAACGAACTACTGTTCAGAAGTATAATCAATTTAGTGAAGATTGGTAAAACAATTCAGAATTTACAGCAATTAAAACTTGTCAATTTATGACTGCATCTACCTCTAAAACGATCAGTTATTTTAGTGAATTATTTTTTACTGACTTAGCCGCCATCAGTTCGAGTCAAATACCACCATTAGCGAATATGAGAGAGTAAAACAGACCAAAATAAACATGTAGCACGTCATGTAAAGGTGACGCAAAACATGTACAACATGACACATGAGGGCTAGGGAAATAGCTGCCAATTTTCCAGACCATGCCATTCAGAGACTATTGATATTTCAGAAAAATGCAAATTTTTACACAATGCACAGCACAACAGGCTATTGTCTGAAACATTTTTTTGCCTGAATTGTCTTTGGTATATAAAATCCGTGTTATAGTTTTTGTTATCAACTGTGCAGGTTTTGCCTGGCCTTAAGGGGAGGTGAAACATCCATAAGAGCAAAAGAGAAAGAGCTAGTGTGGCACTCATGGCGAGTAAGAGATAAGCAGCATGTCTGTGTAGGTAAAGGCCTTGTCTCATCTTAACTTTCTCTCGTTCCACCACGATATCCAATAGCGTCAATTTACTCGCCTTCATGGCAGCTCTATCAGTATAGCTCATCATCTTAAGGCAATGTGACACCACCCTCTCAATGGTTCTGGGCCCCAGTTAGTATTAAAAACTGTTTACCTTTTTTGTTCAAGGGTGCAATACATTTCTGGTGAAAAGGAAATAAGGTTAATGTGCATAACAAATGGACGAAGTGATACATACTTCGATTTTATCCAAAAATCCTTGGCACCCTTGGAAAAAAGGGTAAAGGGCTTTTAATATTGACTGCAGTATGTCATATAACTAAGGGAATGCAAAACCTACTCAGTCGGTAATAAACCTTTCTGTATAAATTTTGGATGGATTGTATTGTTTGCACAAAAAAAAAACAATTTCTAACTGACAACCTGTTCTGCTGTGCTTGCGCTAAAGCTTTGCACTTATCTGTAGTCTCAACTCTGTACAAAATACTTGCTTGAAATAGTTTGTTACCAACTGAGTTGGCATTTTACTGATTTGATACAAAGCAGCACATATTTCTCCTTGCTTTAACGGGAGGCTCAGGTTGTGGGACTCACTCTGTGCAACATTTGTGCAGTGAGCGCGTGATGTTCTAAATGTAGTCTGTTTCTGTTATATCGCCATATGAGCTAGAAAGCTAGCAGAATTTTCCCCATCTCAAATTTCTTTGCTACGTATGATCTCTCAGATGAAAGTAGCGTATAATGAATAGTAGAATTGTGAAAAGCAATTTACTGTTCTCCTTTTCATCAAAAAGTTATCACTGACGAAGAAGTAGCACATTGTCTTCAGTTCTACTTTTAATCTGCATTAAGACTACATAACATACCAATGGAACTATCGTATTAAGGACTCTATTAATTTATATCTGCCTTCCTTATTTTTTTCTGGATAAATCATATTAACTAGATAACAGGATAGGTACATCTGAATGTGATTTGCTTTTATCTGAAATATTAAGCATCTCTGAGAAAATAGGGAATCAGTAATTTTGTGACAAAAGCAGTATGTCATACAGCTTTTAAGATAATAGTTGAGGAAATAAGCTAAAAGATGGAAAACAGTAAATAAGTTTCTTATTAGCGAATGATTGGTTTATCATACTTTTTTTCTACTACTTTTATCCGAAGCTAGAGCTATTCGAAAGATTAGCTAAGCATGAATTTTGGTCAAATTGGGCTAATATTTGAATAACATGTCTGGAAGAGACCATCAACAATTGCGCTCATGACAAAGTTGTTGCTCTAATAGAAGTAGCAATAATAGAATCATTGAAAATATTCAATTGCCGCACAAGATTAACTATATAATGTACTTAAGTTCTATTTTTAATCTAAATTAACGTTGATCGTCGGATAAATTAAAAGCTGGAAAATAATAACCAAGTTCGTTACGAACAAACGACTGGGGCAGGTTAGCAATAAACTCCACGAAAACGTTGGCGTTCGACTCAAAATAGAGACAATCAAAAGTTAAATATCGCGAAAGCATCGTTTCACTCCAAATATTGAGACTACAAGATGAAATCCCGGCATAACGGACCGATGCAGAATCACAAAGTAAAAACAATCAAATTACTACCTTTTAGAAGACATCTTCGTTTCTGCGTCAGGTTTTTCTTCCTCGAGTTCAAAAACATTCAGCATGTAAAGTAACTTAAAGTGAACATGTATACGTTATCCGCATTTATAAAATAACAGCAAATATGGTAAAACGATTAAATATTACATTTTGTCGTCAATGAATTAATGTAACCACAACTTAAAATATATTAAAAACATCCAACCGTCGATCATTGTGGATAGCGGAGTTCATTCATTCTAACACGCAGTCAAAGAAGATATATTATATGGAAGCTCAGGGCCCGTGAACATTTTCCAGGATTTTCGGTTGGTGAGCACCCAATCCACCGCGAGCTCTGCCTGTAACGATGTGCACGACGCGCCACCACATGGGTAGCTCCGCCTCTTCCTATGCTGCAAGCTACTGTGTCTTTGTTGTCAAACAAAGCGGGTTCACGACTTTTTAGCTATTTTAGCAGTTCATCTAGACCAGGGGTCTCCAAACTTTCCAGCCTTAGGGCCATACTGATTACTCCAGTAAGTTCCGAGGGCCAAAACCATATTATCATTGTTGCCGGTGGTAAAAAGTGAAATAGTCCAAAATCTGTCCGCGGGCCGAATGTAACCCGCGGGCCGTAGTTTGGAGACCCCTGATCTAGACAACGAATCGTTGAGTGATATAAGCCACGTTCTATTTTACCCCAACAACTGTGAGATCTCGGCTCGATTCTGCAACCTTAAATCGTTATTTTTTATATTCAGGAAAGACAACACATAGTTGGATGGTAACGTTAGGAGTCGTCGAGCAAGGGCATAGAAAGTGCCAAATTGTCAATAATGGAACTAAGAATCGTAGATTTCGGATTTCGTCGAAAGTACGATCATAATGCACGATTAAATATAGAAAATAAATTTTTCCACCAGTAAGAATGGTGCTTTGGTTTCACTCGCCGTGTCAAATTTGTTTTTTTTTTAGCACAGTAAATAATCAAAAATAGGAGGTTATAAATTTAACTAGCAAAGATGTATCACTGCTTAACGAACCTTCGTATCTCTTCACTGCACCGTTTAAAATATTTTTTAAGTTATGTTGAAAAAAGAAGACAAAATTTGAAAACCACGATTGGAAACGTCAATTCGTGGTCGCGGCCATATTGCCATATATGCTACGTAGGTCGTATTTCCAGCTTTTGACGTCAGGTTCGCTACTCATGACTGTCGGCAAGAGCGGAGAAATAACAGTGACGGCGTAAATAAAAGTGCCCCCCCCACCCGAAACAAATTTTTTTTCACCCGGTTATTGTATAAAATCAAATCTATATTAGTATCAGCAAAGGGTCGACCCAACGGATTGTTAACAGAAAGCTATTCCGAAAATGAAGTATTTTATCAAACGGTATTGTTTTATTTTCAAATGTTGAATTTTTGTATATCTCATCACCGATTTGCCTCATAAATTTATTATATATATATATGGTAAACGTAATTAAAATGCAAAGGAAAAATTTGAATTTTAGTAATTTTTCGAAAAAAATCTATTTTTACTCTAACTTTTCATGTATAAATTAATTAATTAATTAATTTTCATAAATTTTCATGTATAAAACCCAACGTTGGTATACAATTCGGCTAGAAGACAAGAATTCTGAGCCTTGAATTTGGTGAGAATTGGTGGCGGGATTTAAGCTTTATGAAATTTGCAATTTTACGAAATTTTTTATTCTATTAAAAACTTCGATACCACTTTCTCTATGAGAAAGCCAGAATTGAGATAACCATTACCCGTAGAGGAGAATCTGTTAGTGAGCAAGAATCACTGGAAATCTATGTCCAAATTACAAATTTGCACTCTGTTCTAATTTCCTATTGATTCAGTTTTTAAAATGAATTTGAAGCTTAATTGCCACAACGTGTATATCTGATACGAAGATTGCATCGATGCCATCTTTTGTTTATTAAATGGTTTCGTTTATCAAATTGTCGTAACCATTATTCAAAAGCTGCAATTTAAAGGCGCTCTTCGGAACTACTTGAGATTTTTTACGTACCATTTTCCCGAGAGGCGACATGCTTGAATTTCAAGTATGATAAGGCGACGATTATTTTTGTTTATTACTTCATTGCTTCGTTAAAATATTCATAAAATTTTTTTCCAATGTGACCGAAATGAAAACACAATAATTTTCGAAAAACACCTTTTTCCAGAATTATCTAAATATAATGATATAATACCGTATAAAAGTAGTATGTGGACGCCTTTGCTCCATCCCACTCCTATCCCCACTTCTTCCCTTACCGTGCGGATACCCCCACCACCCCACTTTTCCACCGCCGCACTATCCACTCTACTTAAACAGTGTCGGTAACGTGGAGATGGTAAAGCGGCGCAGTGCGTACTCTGGTGAACAAGGAATAGCAGGGGTAAAAACAGAATGAAGCAAACGCGTCAGCATACTTGGAAAAAGTATGAAAAAAATTAGGTCCTCACCACCTCAGCTGTTGTTGACTTTCACCTTCCTTCCACGACGATTTTAAGCTCCTGTCTCTCATTATCTCTCACATACACACATACATGCAAACACACACGCGCGCGCACTTTCACAGCCGAGCATCGTTCGCTTCAGATAGCTCGGGGTCCTCGAAGCCCTCGTTCACGGCGCCGACATCGTAGGCGATGTCTATTTCGGCGCCGAGGACCCCGAACACATGGCCCCCCACATCCACATGGTCTTCGGTCATTAGTCGCACGCTGGACGTGCGGCCCTCGCCCTTCACCACCACCCCAAGCATTGATACGGTGGAACTACATACCGACTCGAGGAGTGGTATCAGTCCAGAGCAGTCCACACTTTCCAGTCCATGTAGACGACATCCTATGCACAACGCCGGGATCATTGCGCAGAAGGTGTCAGGATATTAGAGACGATTCCAGCTTACGAATATCGAGTACCCCTGGTTGATCAGGAGTACCTCCAAGTATCCGTCAGCGTCTGCATGGACCAGCTCACAGCGGTCCGCACGCCCATAATGCACAACCACGCACCTCTATCCCGTATAAATGTCCTCCAGGGCGATGCTAAAATCCGCACGGTCCGATTCATAGAACATCCGGTGGAGAATTTTCTCCATCTCCTCATATGCGTCCCACATATCCGACGTACACAGGCGAACCACCATATACAGATCTATATATAACACCGTACACCAAAAGCCACACCCAGAACGCTAGCGTCTTAACGAGGATACATTCCGAATAATATGTTTTTGAATGCACGATTACGAAGTTAAAGACAGACTGAATGCTCAGGATGCTGCTGACGGGTGTCACAGGGCTTGAAGATAACAAGTCCCTCTGAGTCATAATAAGGTGTCCAGCGCTTTGAATGCAACGACAGCGGTTATCCACGTGCGTACGGTTCTGCGCTGTGCGCCTCGCGAAGCGCTTGCTCTGAAGTAAAAGGCGTAGAATATAATACCGTACCGAGAGGGACCTCGATTATAATTATTGTAATAATTTATAAATAATTATAAAATAAGAGACACAGTCAGACAAGGTATTTGGTTTTAATTGATCAATATTTTATTCAAATCACTTTACACACTTATCGTCGCATGCAACATCCCTGCAAACACTGTAATCTTCGCTCGCAGATTTCTCCAACATTAAATTTATTTTTATCACTATCCGATCGTCGAGAGGTAAAAGCATTGTAATATTCACGTACTATTCTATCGTTTTTCATCATATTGTCGCTAAAAAGATTATTGAATTCCGACATGGTGAATCCGCACGACATAAGATGCAGGAATACGGTACAAAATTGTCCACACACATCCAACGTATTACTTTGTAGCTGCTTGAGGCCGTACCGATAGAACTTGCAGTTCCTTTATAGCCGTGCGAGATGTTGCGGTATAATCGGCGGTAACCCGTAGCAATCAACATACATTCCTTTTCCATGATGGTTAACGTACATCGCGATCCAGTGCTCTCCCGGTCCGTCGTGGTTATCCGTCTTAACTACGAGTCCGGCCGGTAACGACCATACATGATTTTCTGTCAGCAGGATACAGTTCAACGGTTGAAAGCGGCAGACTCGTAGACTTGTAGTGTTCATGATGAACGCATAGTCAATGATTAAATGATGACCTATACGCTTTGATAGACGTATATTGTAACGGTATTTTACGTTATCATTACCCTAAAAGGGTTTTAGTTCGAACTTCAGCAGGAAGGAAATTAATACAGGCCTCAGTATTAGATAAAAGTATGGTTTATTATACAAATGTAATAAATTATACAGATAAATATTGAATATTATGAATGATAGTTGAATGCACTCCTTTTTACTAACTTTTGGTGCTTATGTACCTTACAAAAAACTTGACCCGGGCTTACGCATACCTATATAATCGTGTCCGCACGAAGTAGGAGATTTTATATTAAATTATTGAAATATTTTCTCTAGCGGTAGCGCAGTTTGGTTTCTACACCAGGCAAGAGAGAATGTTATCCTATCGGATTTGCCATCGATCATTTACCTATGCTGGCTTTGTTGTTATTCCTCACCTTCGGAGCTAGCCTATCCTATATCTATATTGAGTGGGCCGTAGTGGGGACGGAGCTCTCGCTCGAGCTTTGCTGGCTACGGTATCTACTGGTTGGCCCCGCCGCCGCTGTGGTGGAGGCGTCAGCGCGATGCATCCTTGGTGCATCGGCGCATCGGAACCGCGACAGGAGCGTTTCTAGCTAATTTTTAGGGTGTTTTTTTAAGTCCCCATGGATTTAATATATTTTTATCCATACCACTTGGTTTTTATTCGATGTGAGATCTTATCAGCTCGGCTGCTGGGCTGCTTGAACGGCTGGTGGCTCAGTGGTTGGCCTTAGAAGATGTTCGTTTTAGCTGGCTCAGAGGTATCAGGCCTGGTCCTTGGAGTGGTGCGATTTAAGATGCTTCTCTTTGGGTTAGCTAGGTGGTCCTCTTTTGGTTGGTTAGCTGGTCCTCCTTTGGTGGGTTATCTGGTCCTTCTTTGGTTGGTTCTGGATATTGGCGAAAGTCTGTGAACAGAGTGCTCTCTCGACTGTGGTATGTCGTGTTCTTTTATACCGACTTCCCCGCACTTCTTCCAAACTCTGCCGGTATAGAAGGGTATTACTATATCTGATAGTCGTCCTGTAGCCCATTTGTCCCGTTAATTTCTTCTCTTTGATTATAGTGATTAACGTGTTCTTCGTAGATTGTTTTTCACACCTCTCTTGAGACTGTAGTCTTACTGCTTGGTAGTATCACTATAGCTTTAATAACGATAGTTTATCGCTGGTCTTCATAAGTGTGGGTATAGTATGTTATGGATCCCTGTGTTTATATGTGTAGGTCTAGTTCAGGCTAGTTCCTCTAGCTGTATAATTAAGTATAAGACGAATTTGTCGTCTTGTTGTCCCCCGATCCGAGGTGAATTCCTTGAATCGAGGATCTATTATTAATTGTATTTCTCTCTTTGTTTCTATTCTATCTTCTAATTTATTTGTCCCCTGTTCTGTTTCTCAGTGGCGTATATTTACTATGTCTTATTTCATCTACTATCGGTCATTTATTCTACTATTGATATGTCTAATGTGGCAAGTACTAGAAATAATTGAGTAGACATGGTTAATGTTAACAAATATTTTCCTACTTAACTTTCTCTTTTTATATGGGTTTTAAAGTTTGTTTATAATATATTTTCGTCGATCTCCATCTCTTCTCCCTCGTTGTCAGTCGTGGCCTCGGAATTTCGGTCCTCATCGGTATGGTATCCCGAGTCTTCGTTGAATTCCATAAAATGAGGATCGAGGATCATGCCTCCATCCGTGTCCCAATCGAAACGTGGCATGTTGGCACCTTCCGTAGCTACTCCTCGGCGGATGAGCTCCTCGCTCAGTAGGAGGATATTGCCATGTTGGTAGGTGCTCCAGCACTCCACCCATTTGGCCTCGGCGTGGGTTTCTGTTTGGTATACGATCATGTTCCACCTGGTCTCGTAGATGGTATCCCGGATAACTACTAATTCATTAGCCGTCCAGTTATTATTTGGGGGCCTTATGCCATCTAGACCGACAGGGATCGCCTGGAAGGCGATGTATAACGCTTCCTCTGGTGGTGTGTAGCAGGCCTCGATATTTCCGACCTGGTCTATGGCTTAATCTCCTAGCCATATTAATAGTTCTCCGTCGGGAATTTCTTCGGTGGTAAGTAGTCTCCGGTAGAATTTGTCGTCGAACCTGTAGAGGATTGGTCATCCTACGTAGTCCTCTCCTGGCTGTAGTTGACGGACCCCCGGTGTTTCGGTCAGTAGTTCGTTGAAATAATTTATCAGGTTTTCTCTGACCCCTTCAGGGTTTTCCTAAAAGATGTAAAATCTTTGCGCGTCTGCGATTCTGATGATTTCTATCCCTTGATATCCTCCTTGGAGATTGTCTACTGGATAGTTTCTATACATGTTGCTTAATTCTTCGTTGTTGTTTGGTTGTCGATCATATTTTAAATTGTCGCTCTTGCTTTAATTTCGGAGCACGACGCTGTCCTATCCCTTCTCTGTTCTACTTCCAGGTTCCCACCCTCGGATGTTATCGTGAGCGATTTTAATTAGACCGTCTCTATAGATTGGATATTTTAAATCCCAGCGTTTGGTTTTAGGTAATATTTCCCAAATTTGTGGTGTTTTTCCTTTCCAACTTTCAATTTTTTGTTGTTTCATTGTTTTTCTCTTTAGTTTCCAGCTTTTTATGTGTTCTATTGACATCTTTCGTTCGATTTTGCCTATGTATTTTGTTTTTCCTGCTTATTACCATCAAATCTGGGTCGATACTGGTTATCTATCTATGATTTCTCTATTTATTACCATCCGTTGGTCTATTATCTGGGATTTGTTTATCTTTGGGGAATGAGTAGGGACGGTCTCTCCTGTATCCTTCGATCGATTGTTTATCTTCGGTGTTCGGGTATGTTGTTGATCGACCCGTGGTACTGAACTTTTAATTTATCCTTTGAGTAGATGAATTTAGATTTTAATGTTTGCGTAGTTTAATTTATTTCTATAGTCCCTGCCACTTGAAAAAAATCCTCTTTTTTTGATTATTTCCTGTATTTCTTATTCTATCCATTTATTTCTAATTTCCTTATAATTCTTATTCTAAGGCTATGATAGATTTTCATTTCTAATTATTATTATTATTACTATTCTAATATTGATTATTAATTATTTTTAACCTATGCTTGCACTTTTTATTTAAACTTTGCCTCTTTATCATTGTTCTGTTCCCCTGTGTCTACCGCTATCCGGTATCTGGTCATGAGACTAGCATGAAATTTTCCGCGGACTTTTTTAGTCTGTGGATCGACTAGTAAGTAGGTCGCTAGACTCACGCATTTTTCTATGCGATATGGACCTTCTCGTAGAGGCAAGCATTTTGAGGTGATTTGATTTGCGGGATCCGATACATTCAAAGCCTTAACTAACATTAGACTTCCTTCTTCGAAGTTTGTTAGTCGGTGTGTGGCATTAAATCGTTCGGCCCTTTTTGCCCCCTTTTTTATTATTCTTTCTCGTGCTATCTCGATTTTAGCCTCGTAGGTCAATGGATCGTCCTCCTCACTTCCTGGGATGCCCAACCATTTATTCCATAGTCGGACGGGATTTTCTTTCAAAAATGTCCGGAAAAATCGTCCTAGCTCACGATTTACTCTCTCCACGATATTCCCTTGAGGATGGCGAATCGAGGAAAATACCGCCTTTATCTTCTCTTCTTCCAGCTTTTTTAGCCAGTTTTTTCGCGGTGAACTGTGTTCCATGGTCGAACTGGATTCGTGCTGGTTTTCCGAGCTGCGGGATGTAGTCGTTGAAGATCATTTTAATTACGGTTGTTGTGTTTGCTTTGCGCATGGGAAACAATACAACGTATTTGCTGAATGCATCTATGGTTACGAAAAAATATTTTGCTCCCCCAATTAATGTCGGGAATGGTCCATGGAAGTCAATTAAGATTTCCCCGGCTTCTTGGGAATAATCGTCTTCATTTCAGTGAAATTGGTTTGTGTTGTCAATTTGCTGCATTGACAGATATCACAACATGCCAAGAGTAACCGTATAAGTTTTCCTAGGTGTGGATATGAGAAGTCTTCATCGAGAATTCGAAAACATTTTTGAGCTCCTATGTGCCCATAGAGTTCGTGACATTCTATGATTAGTTGTCGAACCAAGCATTTTGGTAGCACGACCTTCCAGATTTTAGCTTTGGTCTTTTTCTGGAGGATTCCTTCTTGTAATCGGAATTTTTTTCTTCTTCTGTATTTTCTTCTTTTTCCAAAAAATTCATAATATCACCAAGGTCTTTCTGGTCTCTCTCAAGTTTCAAAATTTTTTTTTATTTCCTTGATAAAATCTTTTGAAACTTTGCGTGCCAAGGTTGCTCCGATCACTACTAATCCTTTAGTATTCCTTTCGTCTCCGTCCACTCGTCTTAGAGCATCAGCAACAATATTTTTGTGTCCTTCGAGGTGTTCTATATTCAGATTATAATCCTGAATTGATAGAACCCACTGCATTAATCTTTCTGCCGTAAATCGACATGTTTTGAGAAAGATCAATGCTTTATGGTCTGTTTTTATTTGGATCTCAGCACCTCGTAGGTATGTCCTGAATTTTTCTAAAGCCCATACTATTGCTAATAGCTCTTTCTCGGTGGTCATGTAGCCGTGTTCTGCCCCCTTAAGATTTCGGCTTGCGAATGATATGACGTCGCTTTCTCCTTCCTCGTTTTTCTGTGATAGGATGGCTCCCAGTGCATATCCGCTAGCGTCGGTTGTTAATGTTTATGGTTTTTTTGTATCCGGAAAACGAAGGATGACTGCTTCGCAGAATAGATCTTTAACTCGATCGAAAGCTTCTTGTTGTGTTGTTTCCCATTTCCATCTCACTCGCTTTCTCAGCAATTCCAATAGTGGAGCTGTCTCGTGTGCATGTCGATTTGTAAATTTCGTGTAGAAATTTATCAAACCTAGAAATCCTCTTAAATGTTTTAGGTTTTTTCGGAGCAAGATATTCCTTTATAGCCCGTATTTTCTCGGCTTGAGTCCTTCCGTTGCGAGAATATGGCCAAGGAAAGACACTTCTCTTCGGAAAAAGTGTGATTTTGTGAATTTCAATGTCGTACTCCTTAAAACGTTGAAAAAGATCTCGAGGTGCGTGAGATGCTCCTCATGGTTTCTACTCGTAGATAACACCAGTAAATTGTCAACAAAAATAATGACGATATTTAATTCGTTTAACACTACGTCAAGTGCTCGAATTAAGCTTGCCGTGCTGGTTTTTTAGTCCAAATGGTGTAACAGTGAACTCGTAACACTTTCCTTTGTGTTGAAAAGCAGTGAATTTTCTAGAGTCTGGATGTAATGGAATTTGCCGAAACTGCTTGTGAGATCCAACGTTGAGATGACGGATTTTCCTCCGCATTTCTGAAAAATTTCCTCGATGGGTGGTGCGTCGTTGTGGTCATTTACCAGATAGTTATTTAGTTCTCTGGCATCTAAACACAGTCGCACACTCTCATCGTCCTTGGTCACCAGCATTAACGGGTTTATATAGATACTGTTTGATTTTTGTATCACCCCGTAGTCCAGAATTCTTTCGATCTCTCGTTGTACTCTATCTCGTTGTGCCAGTGCCACTGGATATGAGCAATGGAAGTATGGTTTTGGATCATTGAGTGTAAGATGGTGCACGTATTTAGACATCCTTCCTGGTCTTCGGTCGAATACCTCTTGATTCCTCTCCACGATTTGCCTGAAATTGGTTTTAATGGTACTTTCGAGATCGTGACATTCCTTCATTTTTCTTCGAATTCCACCTCCGACAATTGGAATTCGAGGTGTTTCGGTAATGGCTCTTTTTATATGGCACACGTCTCTCTACTTCTTTTCTTTTTTTCTCGTGTCTATTAATTTCCAAAATCCTTCTATTAAATTTGCCACAACCATGTCAGTAGTATGTGTACACCTTTGCTCCACCCCACTCCTATCCCCACTCCTTCCCCCACCACGCGACTACCCCCACCACCTCACTTTTCCACCGCCGCGCTACCCACTCTGCTTAACCAGTGTCGGTAACGTGGAGATGGTAAAGTGAGGTGGTGTGGGTACTCTGGTAAACAAGGAAGAGTAGAGATAAGAGCAGGATGGAGCAAAGGTGTACACATACTTCGAAAAATGAATAAAATTATGTACTCACCACCACAGCTGTTGTAGGCATCTTCCCTCTTGCCAAAGCGATTTTAAACTCCTGTCTCCCGAATCTACTCTCTCTCTCACACACACACACACACGCAGCACCGAGTCTTTAAATTATTACTATGTCCTCGTCAAAGCTCTCGTCCACGGCATCGATATCGTAGCCGATATCTATCTCATCACCGAGGGCTTCTATAATAACCGCCGCCACGTCCGCGCGTTCACCGTTCGATAATCGAACCCCCGGAACGTTATCGCCGGCAAGAGGTCGCATCATGACAGCGATCAAGTCATCTCTACCAAACGCTTTTTCGACGAGCTGCTCAATAACTGCAACATCCACGTGTTCGAGTCCGTATATGGAAAACTCCATGACAAAAACCGGCAGCATACTTGCTAGAGACTCCGGATGAAATAGGTGAGACCAGTCGATGTAAATAGTTTCGCCGAAATCAACTAGCAACACCTCGCAGTGCCCATCAAAGTCCGGGTAAATAACTTCGCCGCGGACAACGCTATTGAAACGAGGCACAATACAGGACATGCCGATATACAGCTCCCCAAGTTCAATAGGTCTTCCACGACGTTCCACTAAATACACGCTACGTAGGAGCTCTTCCAGATCGTCGTATGCATCGCACATTTCCTGTGTACGCAGGAACACGCTCATCACACTCTCGACAAACATTAATCGGCACCAAAACGCGTCGCTTAAAATCTCCTTGCCGTATCGTGGATACATATTGCTTTTTATTGTTTGCAAGTAGGATGCCAAAGACAGACTAAATGCTCGAGATGATAACTAGGTATCCATCACTTTGAAAGCAACGAAAGCGGTTTTCGAGCATGCATAGCCCTGCGCTATGCTCCTCGCAAAGCGCTTGCTCTGCAGTAAAAGATATAGAATATGATCCCTCACAGTGAGAGAGAGAGAGAGAGACTCCAATTATAATTCTCTAATTATTATGCTATTAAAATTCGAGACACAGTAAGATCAGATATTTTTAAAATTAATCAATATTTTATGGAAAGCACTTTACACATTTACCGTCGTATGCAACAGCCCTGCACACACGGTAATCCACGCTCGGAGATTCCTTCACCGTTAATTTTATTTTTATCGCTATACGGAATTAATTTGTATTATCACTCGTAATATCGCTTTTAAATTATTTTTCGCTGTGGGCGTTGTCATCATAGTGTCCTTCTGAAAAAAGAATGAAACAACTATTTAATTGAACGCACTGATCAATAAAAAACATCGTGTACAGAATAATCGATATTGTCTTATATGATATGCCACGCCTCATTGTACAAAGTTGGCAGCGTTGATGATCTTCTGCCACCGACGACAACTGTGGATGAGGATGTCGGGTGGCACTTTTCTTTCCCGAAGTTAGCTCTATCTGTACAGTATATGTATCTTCCTCTCGCTCTCCATGACACGAATAACGAACCCTCTGTGTCGGCTCATATGCAGGGGCTGCTCGCTCTGCAAGACATTAATTTTTATAATTAACAATAAATATTACATGATTTAAAATTACGATTTAAAAATTATTTTATATTTTTTACTTACCAAGCTCTGCTGCTTTGCTGCTAATCGACATTGGCACGTATTCCATGATCTGCTGTGTTAATGAAACAGAGACGAGCGCGCCGTCTTCTTTCTATCGCAGACCTTTGCTGATGCTTCGGTTTTAGGACTCTCTCTCTCTCTCTCTCTCTCTCTCTCTCTCTCTCTCTCTCTCTCTCTCTCTCTCTCACCGTGACTGACCTCGGTGTCTACTTTATAATATTTCGAGCGAAATGTACACGATATACAATTATTTACAACAATGTCTTTATCACAAATAGCTGCACATACGAAGAATTATTGCGTTCGCAACGCAACACCCGATGCATGATCAGCGATATGACCACGAAACAGCACAATTATTTCGGACAAAATAATTTTCATAAACTTCGTATCCTCCGGCGTTAGCAAGATCGCGATGTGCTCATGAACCGATGATCTCATACGCTGCTGCACGAGGCATTTCACTGACAACTATCTTTTCACGCACATATGATACCACCTCGTTCATATACCGTTGAATCGTTTCAATTTTGCTCTCTAGAACCTGCATATGAATACCAATTCTTCCACTTATTTCGACGAGCATATCAAATGTAGGCCGCTGAAGAACAATGGTTGGAGAGTATTTTTGGAAGCGTTTCCGTTTCGATTCTCCAGATTACTCTTGATTCTCGTATCCCTCATCAGCGCTACCAGTTATTTTACCAAATGACACAGCTGTGCTGGTAACACGAGGTTAAAAGTGTGTAATGCGTTGTGTGCTCTATGCGGGTATTACACATTTTCTCGGCATCAGTCCCATGAGCTTCGAAATATTGTTGTACGCGAGAAAAATCACTTTTAAACACTCGCCACTCGTCCGCACTGAGTGTAATTCCGGTAAAAGTATTCGACAATATTTTCACCACTGGTGTAAGAGTACACGTAGAGTTCAACTCGAGCCCGGCTACGATTATTTTACCAAATGATTTATTTAAACCGTACATAACGGGGTTCGCTATATATGGCGATATCGCGTGAGACGTAGCACCGTTATTTGCCATTTTTATTGCTTTCGTGTAGACTGTAACTTTTCGAATGAATCGTCGGTGGTGTTCATACTCCGTTTTATACAGATTTCCCCCACCATCTAGCTGCATCGCCTCTTCTTTTGATACTGCAAATCATACGACTGAAAATTGCTCACCTATATCCTTTGGTATTTGTCGCAATCTCCTCAACAGCCTAGTAACAGCAGCAACAAATATATCCCAAAACTCTTGTATACTCTCGCACACCTATGTGCACACGCACACCTCGACATACAGATAAGATGTGTCATGAAAACTAAATAATATTCGTCGACGAAATTTGATGATTTTCCTCATGGCCGAGTGCGTTGAAATTAGATGAAAACAATATGACTTTAAAGCGACTGTAAAGTGATCGCGTGCGGCCATCTTCTTGGTTAGTCGTATTCATTACATCGCTGCAGTATATGCAGAGAGAGAGAGAGAGAGAGAGAGAGAGAGAAAGAGCTTGTTAAAGGAATATATATAAAAGTGAGCCGCTTTGAAAATTCTCTAGTTAACTGTCTGATTTACTGTGGTTATTACTACTACTACTACTCTAACAGCACAATCATGGTCAGAGTAGTAAAGCGCTCATTGATAAGAAAATTAATAGAGTTTATATTGAAGCGTAGACAGTCGTTGCATTCGCAGTGGGGGAGAAGAAATTTACAGATCACCATATGCGAACTTTCGACACAGGCGGTAGTTCGTAAAATTCGCGGTATGCTGTGCGAGTGTCATCAGCGCGATTTAGTTGACGCGTATAATATTAGATTGTTTGATAATCAAATAATTATTGATTCGGTGGTGCGTGTTATTCGTCGACGCGGTTGGTTGAATGAGCCTGCTCTGCAACCCATACTCAATGAAAGACGTAAGTAATATACAGCGCTAATTACTTTTATTTTATTTCCTTTATTTCATAAGATTTTTATATAGTTCGACGGTATGAAGACGAAGAAATGGGATCCGACACCTATGATTTCGATGAGGAGGGTAGAACCGATTTAGATGATCATAGCAGGGACAACGATGCAGAAAGCTCCGCAGAGAATCGTTGGATAAATTTTACCCAACCATTCTGCGGCTATAAACCTACAAACGGTCTTTTCATGGCAGGCCCCTCGAGAGAACCAGATGAAACCGCCGCAGGCCCATCGCGACAATACAGTTCAAACGATGATACCAACGGCAATACAGACAACGAGGAAGAAGAAGAAGAAGAAGAAGAAGGAGAAGACGAAGAAGAAGAAGAAGAAGAGGAGTAGGAAAAGGAGGAGGAGGAAGAGGAGAAGGAGGAGGAGGAGGAGGAAGAGGAGGAGGACCCTGTAGATTCAGGTAAGCTTTTAATAATACAACTACGCTGAAAAAAATAAAAAAATTACGCGGATAATAATAGTAAAATAAAAAAACAGGGTACGAGACGGACCGAAACGTTTTTCGCTTTGCACGATTCACTGTGCTGAGACCGCCAACAATCGAGTTGGTTTACGAAATGCGTCGGCGGTTCCCGGGTGCAGTCGACGGATTCGAGGACTAGAAGCAAATATAAGTTTGTAATTCTTACGTTACACGAATTATATGCATAGCATATAGCCAGCGACAAACAAAAATTTAAAGTAAATTAAATAAAAATTCTAATAAATAGTTTAATTATGCCTGCAGCTGGACAAACTGGCGATGGAAAGACTGCTGCACGGGGTGGTGATATTTTGCCTCCTGGTGAACGTTTCGGTATCGACAACGAGCAGAGACGTTATTTTCCACGCTTTAGGATGCAGGGTCGAGAGACAGATTTTTATTTTCGTCAGCCACCGGTCCGTATCGATCATCTGACATGGTTCGAGAGAGGTGTACGAGATGTTCTCACACGCCTTACAGAATCGTGCGAAGGACATGATTATGTGGGTATGACTCTGAGCGTACCGTCTTTCGCGCAAGGACCTGTATGGTTATCATTTCGACCAGCTCGTGACATCGTTCCCGACAATATATGGCGACTAATTAATAGTGTAGCTCAGAGCGCGCGCGAATTTTGAATAGACGCTGGTACATGTAGAATGACGACATGTATAGTACGGGGCGTCGAAGGAGCTGGTGTGGGCACTAGGCTTACACACGAGTCTATAGCAAAAAAGTCAATTTTACGCATAAGTAATCGCGATAATTTGCGTCTACAACGATCTCTTGTCACTGCCCGAGCGCATGCCGAACGCGGTTAAATACGTGCGGGCGAGCTACACAGACGATGTTGTCAAATTTGGAACAGGCTTCGAGGTGCGCAATATACAGCAGCGATAGAGCTCACGCGTAATGCAGGGGTAACGACACCGTCTAGGGGGTATTGTGCGCGCGAAATTCAGCTCTTTCGAGAGTACTTGGTTCACGAGGGTATTGCGATTGTTGTTTATGAATTTCTCACCTTCGGAAAACGCATTCCGGCTCTGTACGATGGGCGAAAATCCGTACTCTCTGCAATAGGTAAAATTAATCATACACTCTTTATTCTCTATTACGAGCGTTCTCATCACTATCAACCGATATTAAATCTCGCCGGCGCGCTAGGTAGTCGAGGGTTCTGCACACAATGTAGTTCCAAGTATATTCGAGTTTTCGAGCATCGATGTAGCTATCAATGTGCTCGATGTAAATCCACTTATTGCAACGGCAATAGAGACTCTCAACCTGAGTATTGCGCCGACTGTAATCGTTCGTTCTTTGGTGCTTTTTGCCTCGCTCATCACAAGGGTGAGGGCTCCGCGGGTATCACGTCTCGTAAATATAGACGGTACAGCGTCTGTAACGCATTGAAAATCTGTAGAGGCTGCTCGCGTATGATTAAAACGACAGATAAAAAGATGCATGTATGTGGTATATCGTTTTGTATTACATGCAAACAAACGCGACCGACTACGCATGCGTGTTTTATAGCACCTCTTAAGAAACCAGAGGCGCAAAAGGAGAAGAAAAGAGACAAGTCTTCCACGAGATTTGTATTCTATGATTTTGAGACGCAACAACACGAGCAATTGCATGATGATAAATCGACACGAATTCACGAGCCGAATTTGTGTGTTGCACAATGCATATGTATGGCATGTCTGGATATCACAGATATAGAGACCGATTGTGCTAACTGTGGTAAACGTGAATTCGTGTTTATCGATGATCCTGTTGGGGAGCTCGTGAAATTGGCATTATCGCAAAAATTTCGAAAGACCATCTGCATCGCCCATAATGCTAGAGGTTTCGACGAAAAATTTATTCTACGGTATTTAATCGAGGTGCAAAAAACACAGCTGCCCTCTCTGATTAGAAATGGTACGAGGATTGTCTCGATGAAAATTAGCGATGTCGTTTTTCTCGATAGTCTAAACTATTTACCCATGGCTCTTAGCGCTTTACCTAAGGTCTTTGGTTTCGCTGATGAGGTGGCAAAAGGTACATTTCCCTATTTATTCAACACTCCGGAATATCAGAATTACTCAGGTCCTCTGCCGGCTTTGCATTTTTACTCACCCGATACCATGTTCTCAGCGGATCGCGAGCGCTTTTTAAAATGGTATGAGGAAAAATCGAGTCGCGTAGATTATAAATTTGATTTTGCGACGCAATTTGTGTAATATTGTCGTACAGATGCTACGGTTTTGAGACGAACGTGTTTAGCTTTTCGAGAGTTACTTATACGTTGTGGGAGCGTGTGCCCCTTTACAGTAGCATGCACGATAGCATCAGCATGTATGAGAGTATTTCGAAAGAATTTTCTACAGAAAGATCGCATTGCGGTGTTACCACCAGGGGGGTATCGCTGGGGTGATAAGCAATCGCGCAAGGCCGTCGTATGGCTCGTATGGCTCGAGCGTGAGCGCAACAGCGTTATCGCGTATGCTGGACGCACGAGAGAGTATCGCTCTCCGACCGGCCGACCGGCTGTCGACGGATACTACGTGGATGCGGGGGTCCATCACGTTCTTCAATTTCACGGCTGCTTTCGGCATGGTTGTCCGCGATGTTATCGCGTGAATAGAGATACTCGAACTAAATTCGGCGATAGAATGGATGAGCGATACGAGCGTACCGTTTTTATTTCCGGGCGAATCAGATCGAAAGGGTACACTCTAACCGAAATTTGGGAATGCGATTTTGACAGATTACTCGAGAATAACGAGGAAATGTCGATATACGTGAAAAATCATGCCATGGTCAAGCAGGCGCCTCTCGAACCACGCGATGCATTCTTTGGCGGTCGAACGGAAAATTTTGTAAGCTTGTACGACGTTGCAAATGGGGAGCAGATACGCTATGTGGATGTTTTCTCGCTGTATCCATGGGCGTGTAAGAATGGAAAATATCCCGTTGGACACCCGAAATTGTACGTAGGCGACGAGTGTCGAGAACTCGTAGAACTTGAAAACGATCGAAGTGTCGTCGAGGGTCTCGTGAAGTGTACCGTGGTGGCACCGCGCGATTTGTATATACCCGTACTGCCTGTTCGCATGCATGGGAAACTACTGTTCCCCCTGTGTAGAACGTGCTGTACAGATATGGACACATCCGCGGGCTGTACACACGATGACACGACTGAGCGAGCGTTTGACGGTACATGGGTCGTGGACGAACTGAGAAAAGCTGTGTCGTTCGGATATAAGGTGACGCGTATGTATGAAACTTGGCAATACGTTGTTACGCAGTATGACTCGACAACGCGACGAGGCGGTCATTTTTCCGAGTGCATCGATACATTTCTAAAAATAAAACATGAGGCAAGTGGACCGCCAACAGAGTGTAACGATGACGAGGAAGCAATAGCGCGTTTTATAGCATTGTAAAGGAGTCTGAAGGTGTATATCTCAAGCGAAGTGCTTTGCAGCCAAATCCGGGCTTACGATCACTCGCAGAATTGGCTCTTCATTCATTCTGGGGAAAGTTTGGTCAACGCGAGAATCTCACGAAAACCGTTATCGTTTTCACGCGCACGGAGTTAATGAATTTACTAACGAGTCCGGAGATTGAGGTGACGGGAATGCTACCGTTTCATCACAAGAATATGTATGTAAACTATGTGAGCAACCGCGATGCTATCCAACCATCGCCGACATCAAATGCCGTGATTGCAGCATACTCGACGGCACAGGCACGCCTAAAACCATACAGTTATCTTGAGGGGCTCGGGCGACGAATATTGTACTGCGATACGGACTCCTGTATTTACGTGAGTCGCCCCGATGGTAACGAGTACGAGCCGCCAATCGGTCAGTTTCTAGGAGATTTTACGGATGAATTTAGCGAATACGAGCGTGGTAGTTATATAACTTCGTTCGTTTCAGCAGGACCAAAATTTCACGCATACCTTGTTCGTGAACCCGACAGTACGATTATTGAAAAATGTAAAGTAGAGCGTATCACGCTAAACTCTTCAAATGGCCGTCACGTAAGATATAACGCATTACGATCTTTCGTGACAGGAGCGAGGAGCGTACCTATTATTTTTAAATTCTATACTATTCGATGCACGGAATTTCATCACGTAGTAACGCGTAAAGAAACGAAATCATGCGAACCTGTTAACACGAAGTGAAAGCGGCATGGGATGTACTTTACTGTACCTACGGCTATGGTGAAATACGCTAATTAGTATAACGCAAAAAAGTATATAGTTTTACCGTTGAATTCGCGATATTTAAAAATAATCTTTTTGTCTGTTTTCATGTATCATATTTAGAGTGTACAATACATTTAAAAAAAATTGATTTTATATGTATAAAACCGTTGTCTGCTCGTTCGTTTGTGCTGCTATTCGGAGCAGTAGCTGCTATCTCTATACCGTTCTCTTTTGTTCTGACTTTCTCATCGTTGATTCCTTTTGTCCCGTCTTTTTTCTCGAGTGTTTACTTTTGTTCTGACTTTTTCGTGCTACATCCGTAGATATAATATTGCTGTTTAGAATTTGATGATTCGTAAAATTTGCACATAAAGATGTATGCATAGTGAAATAAAAATATTGCTTTATTTGAGAGAAATATAAAAACTATCATTATTTAATTTACACACGGTGTAAACACCAGCTTATACCGCGGGCCCGCGCCTCATCAGCTAGTACAGGCGCGCCGCGCCTTATCAGCTCGTCAAGGCCGCGAAAATAGCTGATGCCGCGGGGTCGCCGCCGTCGCAACCGCCGCCGCAGCCGTCGCGGTATAAACTTCTTTAAGAGTCAGCTGATTGATTTTGATAGACATTCATCGATATGGATACACGTTGGAAACATCCATGGACAGCCGTGATAAGCGTTCCTACGGGTTGTGGTAAAACATATTTTGTCAAAAAATTCTTTAAATACATGCGCGGAGTGACGGATGTCCCGTTCGAACGTATACTTTTTTATTACTCAGAGTGGCAGTCTGGGTATTCAGAGTACGGTGATAAAATGGAATTTCGCGAGGGTTTACCGCAAGCAGCAGACTACTCGAATGATACAAGACCTAAACTTGTGGTCATTGACGATCTAATGCGCGAGGCATTCAACAATACTGTGGTCGATCTTTTCACCAAGCGTAGACATCATAAAAATCTTAGTAAAATGCTGATTATATCGTTGTCTTCAAACGTCCACGAGATCGCGTGCAAATTCAGCATCTAGCCCGTCAGGTATGTCCCGAGAATCCGCGATTTTTGCAGGAGGTATATTTCGATGCAACAGCTGCACCGCACGGCTATCTATTATTCGACTTGAAACAATCGACGCCTAATAATTGTCAATTTCGCGCCTGTATATTTCCCGATGACCAATATTATTACGTTTACGTGCCTCAAAAAGCAATAAAGGTTCGCGATGCGACTCGCGATGTACCAGTAATGCGCGTGTAATGGCGTTGCGCGGACCTCTCGATAAAAAGCAAATAATTATAATGCAAGCGCTGTGTTATCTGAAGCAAGAGCAACGACGTGCAATTTTGCGCAAAGCAAATGTAGCGCTCGTACGGTGTATATGCGAGTACATTCTAAATGTTATACAGGGAAACGGGAGTCTGAACAACGTGCAAAAGAATCATCTTCGGAGGCACGCGACAATTCTTCGACGACTAGCTACCAAAAGGGGAAATTGGAGCGGTAATAGGAAGATCATCGTCGAGCACTGTGTCGGATTTCTCAATTGCAAACTGATCGAGGCAAAGAATTTATCGGTACTCCATTTCAGCAAATTCTGAAGAAAAAGAATATCGATTTTTGCGCTGGTCGTAACCCTGATATAAAAGCCTCGATTGCCGAACGCTTTAATCGCACAATAAAAGAGCGAATGTGGCGTTACTTTACATACACGCGAAATAAGCGTTACATTGATGTTTCACAACATTTTTTATATGATATGCTTATAATCACACTAGACACAGCAGAACGCGTATTCCTCCGAGCGAGGTAACCCTCGAAAATGCCTCTATAGCCGAGAAAATTTAGCACGGCGTTACGAGCGTAACGCGAGAAAAACTAAAAAGCCTAAATACAGCGTCGGTGACTTGGTACGTATCAGTACAGCTAAATGAGCATTCGTGAAAGGATATGAGCGTGGTTGGAATAACGAATTATTCGAGATTCAACGATCTGAATAACGAGACTATTGACGGTATTTTTTATGAGGCAGAATTATCGCGAGTACGAGTGCCTCCGTCATCTGAGAAGACGAAAGAGAATAAGAGGACAAAGAGGAAGAACACTCGGAATCACCGTCCCTGATAAATATGAGCTCCAAGATTAGCTCTTTCTTTGTCGTACTACCAAGCAACAGTAGTATGCAGTATTTTCCGAATAATTCGACGACGAAATTTATTACACAACTACCCCGTCAGATACGCTTGCACGGAGAATGGTCTGTTTCTCTTGTGGAAATTGCTTATCCGATGACTCTTTTACATGTTCCTACTGTAGGAAATCTCGTAACTTTTGAGGATGGTGATTATGATTTATCGGGTTTAAATCTTTTAACACGGAGACGCACTGAAAGAGACCGAGTTCCGCCTGGTGTATGTATATCGCTCTATAGACGCTCTTTTGTAGAGAAAAAATAAGTTACCTCACGTGGCCGGTCATTTGCGCTTTAAATCGCTTCCGAGCGGGCAAGTCGAAGTGCCGCGCGTATACGACGATCTACGATACCACGACTTTCGCGTATCGTCCGCTATCGCAAGGCTACTAGGATTCTCGGAAGAGGCCTGTAGGTCTGTAATGATAGAACCGCATTGCGAATACACAGGGTCGAAGCCTGCATCTCTCACCGGTGCTATACCGGGCAGCATGTTTCTATACACAGATATCTGCGAGAGCTATATTACAGGCGATGTACAGACACCCCTCTTACGAGTTGTTCCCATTGATACTGATGACTGTCCGTATGGTTCGATAAAAATTTAATAGTTTTCAACGCCACGATATATACCTCTCTTGCGCAATAATTTACACACTATCGAGATCGATATAAAAGACGAATTTGGAAATCCTATACCATTCGAACAGGGAACGTTGACTGTAACACTACATATCAAAAGGTCCTACAATTGATTACACCACTATGGATGATATTGACAGTGTTTAGTACGGATGGGGTCGTTGCGGGTACGGCGGTATTAACCATGTTTCTCGGGAGCCTGTTTCGTCGAGTGTTACCCCTTTTCAAGAAGGGCGCTAAAGCAGTTGGAAAAGAGGCATTGCGCGCTGGTGTAAATGTAGCCGGTGATATCCTCGATAGAAATATAACTGTGAAAGATGCTATTCGTGAGAGGGCGCGAGAATCAGGCAGTAATCTCAAACGCAAAGACTCTGAAAAAATTGACACTCTTATGCGGGGGTCTGGTTATATATAGCGCAAAATTTCGCGAACTCCTCATTCACCGAACGAACGTAAACCACGACGTATCTCCCGTAAAAATATAAGTATCAGGGGTACAAATTGAAAATGCGGGTTTGATAACAGATGGCGTTACTAACGCTATACGCATCAGGCAGTACTGTGACTATGTTCATGTCAAAGCTACGTCTTATAGCTTTAATTTTCAGTATGTGTCAATTTGTCGCAGTGTCAAATTCATAGTTTTTTTGAGCTCTCAATATGTCGAGTTTCGTGCCAACAAAACAGCATTTGCGGGAAGTTTTAATTTACTTCTTTAATTTGAAGAAAAGTGCTGCTGAAGCACATCGATTGGTCTCCGAGGCTTATCCGAGTCATGTTCCATCGGTTTCAACGTGCGAGAGATGGTTTGTGCGGTTTAGAAGTGGTGATTTTGACGTTGAGGACAAAGAGCGGCCGGGCCAAGTGAAAAAGTTTGAGAATGCTGAATTGGAGGCAATACTCAATGAAGACTCGTGTCAAACTCAACAAGAGCTCGCAGATTCATTGGGAGTGACACAACAAGCCATTTCCCATCGTATAAAAGCCCTCGGAATGATCCAAAAGCAAGGACATTGGGTGCCGTATGAGCTGAAGCCGAGAGACGTCGAGCGCCGTTTTTTTGCATGCGAACTGCTGCTCGAACGGCAAAAACGGAAGGGTTTTTTGCATCGCATTGTCACTGGTGATGAAAAGTGGATCCATTACGATAACCCGAAGCGCAAAAAATCATATGGTTACCCCGGCCATGCATCATCATCGACGGCCAAACCAAATATTCACGGCGCCAAGCTCATGCTCTGTATTTGGTGGGACCAGCTGGGTGTGGTGTATTATGAGCTATTGAAATCGAACGAAACCATCACAGGAGCACTATACCGAACTCAATTGATGCGTTTGAGCCGCGCACTCAAAGAAAAACGGCCACAATACGAGCAAAGACACGACAAAGTAATTTTGCAACATGACAACGCTCGGCCACATGTTGCAGCGCCGGTCAAAACATACCTACAAACGCTGAAATGGGAAGTCTTACCCCACCCGCCGTATAGCCCAGATATTGCTCCTTCCGATTACCACCTTTTCCGATCGATGACACATGGCCTAGCTGACCAGCGCTTCCATTCTTACGAAGAAGCCCAAAAATGGGTCGATGACTGGATAGCAGCCAAGCCGGCCGAATTTTTTCGCGACGGTATCCGTAAATTGCCAGAAAGATGGGAAAAAGTTGTGGCTAGCGATGGACAATACTTTGAATAATTCATTTGTTACCATTTTTTCAGAATAAACGTTCAAAAATAGAAAAAAATCCCGCATTTTCAATTTGTACTCCTGATATAATAAAGAAAAAAGTAATAAAAACGAAGAAGAAGAATAATAAGAACAATAAGAAGAATATGACTCGACAACGAACGGTTGCAGATATTTTTGGATAGCTGAAGCAAGATGGCTTTTCTACATGCGCACTCGTGCGAGTGTCTAAAATCGGAACTTGAATTATTTTCACTCCCACCGACGCAAACTACTATCGAAGGCTCCAATTGCGTGTATAATAAGCCAATTTCTTCGGTAACAGATGTTTCACCTATTGAATTTGTTGTTCCTGAACAGAGTGATGAGTATATCGATCTCGCGCATACTATGCTTAGTCTGAGAGTAAAAATAACATCTCTTACTATGGAAATTGCCGCGGGCACATCGTCGAAAGTAAGTGCCGGCCCTGTAAACAATCTCTTGCATTCTATGTTTAATCAGGTGGATGTATACCTGAATCAAAAATTAGTTTCACCTCCAAATAATGCCTACGCTTATCGAGCGTACATAGAAACACTTTTGAATTACGGTCCAGTAGCAAAAAATTCGAATCTCACGAGCGTCCTCTGGTACGACGATACCCCTGGAAAAATGGATGATATAACATTGGGAAATACGGGTCTTGTGAAGAGAAAACAATTTTTCAATGTCGAAAAACTGTAGACTTGCTCGGTCATCTGCATTGCGATATATTCAATCAGGAGCTATTCCTATTAAACGGCGTCGAGATGCGACTACGGTTGGTGCGATCTAGAGATTCATTTTGTCTTGTGGGGGATACAAAGAATGGTCAATGCGGCTTAAAGATTCTCGAGGCATCGCTTCTCGTTCGTAGAACAAAAATAGCTCCTGGTGTGTTGCTCTCGCATGCTAGACCTCTGGCAAAATCTACGGCTAAATATCCTCTTACGAGAGTCGAGGTAAAAGCCGTTTCAATACACTCTGGTGTTCATGGAGAGTGTTTGAGAATCCGTCCGATGATGGTATTTGACAGATCTGTAAATATATTGGAAGTTATGAAACTTCACTCAAGACAGGGTGAAAATAAAACCAGACTCATAGATGACATTTGTGAAAGTGGTTTATTATCCTTCCACACAAACAATGTAATAATGCAATTCAAAAACACTTGGTTAAATATGAGAAAGAAACACAGAATATACCAAATTTAGAAAAATACAAAATAATATAAATAATAAATGCGCCAAAATTTAGAATAAAAAAACTGAATTTAATTAAGTAAGCTGAATTTTATTATATGGACTGAGAACCAGCCCACAATTATATTAATTGTGTGCTGTATGTACTGAGAGTGATGTGCGCATCGCAGCCAGTGCTGCGGAGCATGCAACGCAGTGAGATATATGAGTGCGTAAGGTGGTATTACAATTCACAGCAAGCTCTCAGCAGCTTAATGCAGAGAGGTTGCAGGGAACAAATAAAAGCACTTGCAATTGAAATTGCTTGAGTGCTCTATACGTATGAGACAAGCTACGCAGGCAGCACTTCGTAGCACAATACAACACATAATGAGGATGCACAAAATGAGCAGTGTATAGTCGCTGTACTCTTCCAGCAGATGTCCTGGGGAAAAGTACAGCGACTATAGTACACCTGCATAATTATATTAATTATACCGGCAAATTATGGTGAGAGAAAATGTGGCCCGACATGTGCTGCAATGTCGCCAAAAAGTGAGACCAAAATGCTGATGTACCGATGAGCATCCAACTCCTCGTTGCCATTTAATTTACGGTAAATTATAACAACGTACTCGTACCTGATTTTGAGTCCTGTTGAGAGTGATGAGTGAATCCAGAGCCAAAAGCCAACGAGAAAAGTCCAAGAAAGTTCCGTGTGTGCTGTTCCTCGATGCTGTTGCGAAAGTGTCTAAATTTTCAACATGGCTGCGAGTACGAAAGCGTCGTTGGGCGCTGAAGTCAGTGGAGCGAGATAGCCGGTGAGCGAAACCGAAGTCAAGCGAGAGAGACATCCTCTCGCTCGACGCGGCATGCCAACGAGGCACATCCTCGGCTTCGCGAAGCCCTGCCTCGGCTATCTTCGGCTCAACCGAACGACGTGTGCTAGAGCACCGCAACAGGTAGGCGCACGACGAATATCGATCGCCGTGCGCCAGCTGATTATCCAACAGAGAGACTATCGATAATATCGTGCTAGGTCAATTGCCGAAGCGTATAATTATCGGTTTTGTTGATAACTAAGCGTTGAACGGCAACTTCAGTATTGTAACGGTATTTAACGTTAACATTACCCTTAACGGGTTTGTTCGGACTCGAGCAGGGAGGAAAGTAATTTTAGGCTTTTGTAGTAGGTAAAAGTAGGGTTTATTCAAAAATATATAGATAGAATTTTGTGATACATCAAAGAAATAAATAGAGAATCCAAATATATAACCCTTTCTTCTGGTATTCTGGCTACCACGCGCCTTACAAGAGATTATTCCCGGGCACACGAGTGCATTTATAATCGTGTCCGCGGGTGAATTTAAAGAATATGTTTCATAATTAATATGTACTATGGTATGAGAGAAAACGTTGATAAGCAATATATTCCTAATGTGAAAGTATTCTTTCACTAAAATTGATTTGACAACAGAAGGATAAACGCCGCTTGATAATTTCTATCTGTTCGTCGCGATCCCTAGATAACTGGTTTAGCATGCGTACCGTCGGTAACTAACCGGCCGCCGCTTGATTCTACCGCTGAGTGGTTCAATTTCCAACGCTACAGGCCCGTTGGTAGGAGTGGATATATATATTTTTTAAAGGTCGACTTACGCGTCCACCCGACCGCCGCTACGATCTGGCGTAGGTGGGATGCACTCGGAGTGCATGCGCAGCTACTTGATCTCTCAGGGCCGTACCCTGTGCTTTTATCGCCTTCTTATATTTTTCTTTTTATCTACGTTTATATCCCTATTGAATTTCTTATGCTCATATTATTTATAGGGCTTTGCCATACCGCTAGTTATATTCCGTGTTTTACTGAGTCCTAATTATTATCTTTAGTCTTTGATAGCCTAGCCCATGTATTTGGCCGTCCTCGGCTACCAGAGTGAGAGAAAAGGAGACAGAGATAGACCGCTCTATTGTTGTTTGGGTCTGCGGTGCGTTGGCCTCGGACGCAGCACCAACTCAGCTGCTTTCCGTCAAATGTACGTCAGGTACCACAGCTGGGCTCTCTTGGTACCAGTGCGGCTGCACCTAGCGAGGGTTGGCTGCTCTTCCTTCCTGGACTTCTGCGTTGGCAGGACATGCGAACAAAACTGTTCCCCGAGTGCCGAAATTCTGGTCTTTTTATACCAGAATCCCCTCCAGCTGGCCCATGCTTTCAGTATAACTATAGTTGGTGGCGGTCCTGTAGCCCATGTCCTGTAGCCAACTGGTACTTCATTTTTTTAAATCGTCGTTGGTTTTTAATATTTCGTTATTCGATATTTTTCGGGTGGAATAACGGGACTTGGTCACCGATATTCCGGCCTAGCTTGTGTGAGTGACGCTCGGTAGCGGTGCTTTGTTGTGTGCGTACCGAGCGTCGTGAGTTGCCGAGTATAGGCCGGTCTTACCCTGTGTGCGTAACGCGCGGTAGCGATGCCTTTGTGTGCACCGTGCGTTATTAGATAGTTAGTACGTCACAGTATGAATCCATTCAATTTCCAAAATTACAAGATAAATTATCTCTCGTTGTATGCAGATGGTGCTCAAATACCTTCGAAACCGTTACAACCTGATTTCACGAAAAATCATCTATATGTGGATGCTTTTCAAACGTTGTTTTCGGGAACTGGAATACATTTTTTGAACGACGGTAATTCGATCGATCGCTATAATTATCGCGATGGATAATGTCTGTTTGCATTTGATTTGACACCCGATCTTTCGGCGAACAGCAATTCACATTGGAATTTAATAAAGCACAGTAGTGTGAGAATAGAAGTACGATTTGAGGATGCGTTTGCTTCAACGATAAATTGTGTGGTCTACGCGAAATATGATAATGTCCTTGAAATCGATGCCCCTCGGCAAGTAATGGTGGATTTTACCGCATAAGCGAAAAATGTGCTGATGTCGGAGTAAAGTTATTTCGTGTTAAGAGACGTAGAAGCGTCTCTGTGAGTAACTAATCAGTCGAACTCGAGCATCTGTACGGCTTAGACGTGAAAATGGATATCGTCCTGGATATACAGGGAATTCGTGGTAAAGACTCGGAATTTATTCCGAAAGAAATTGCCGTGGTAGCAGTGGATAGACAGTACTCTGTTCATTGGATCGTCGCACCGCCGTGTCACTTTGCCGAATTACCACAGAATTCGAGAAGCCAGAATAATTTTCTCTCGAAATATTTTCACGGTCTTGAATGGCACGAGGGCGATGTGAGCTATAAACAAGTATACGCTAACATGCGCGAAATTTCGCGAAAATCAAGATGTATCTATACACGCGGTCACATGAGGAGGGCGCCCCATCGTACACATTTATGCCAAAATCTTTGCGAAAACGCTTCAGACACGCTATGATAAACGATGCAGCGTCTTCGCATTGTGCAATGCGCCAGGCTGTCCAAATAAAAAATTGGCTTCGCGAGCACCCACTTAATGGAGAATCATACATGGATGTTTGGTCAGCAGACGAAGAGGAAGAGAATAAGAAAGAGGAGAAATCTTCATCATGTAGTCGTTACACGATCGACGATGCTGTGAAATAAATTTTGCACATTGTAACGTGGCAGAATATTTAGGCTACGTCCTCCTCGCTCGACGGCTACCTATACGATCACACAGGGTTGTAGGGGGGTAATTTTCAGGTTTTATTTATTCTTTTTTTTTTTTTTCTTGTTTTTTTTTATATATATATATATAATGCGATTGATACGACCGAGGGGTGGAGAGGGAGTACAAGGAAGAGGAGAGCAATGTAACAACTGGAAACTTCGGACCGATATTCTATGTTTTCTATTTCTTGCTCGGGATATGCCATTTTCCCGACGACGCACAGTGGGGCCGATTCCCGAAAAGCTGGTCAATAGTCGAAAACGTAGTTCATTCTGTTTGAGATATAGTATATAAGGGTTTTTGGGGTCGCTGAATACGAATCCGGTGTGAAAAAGACAAAATTCAAAATGGCAGATCCAAAATAGCGATTATAAAAATTTATTAACTTTTTATAAATCTGTAAGTAAATTATATATTTGATAAAAAGTAATAAAACATCTACTTTTACATCTATAATTATATTGATTAAAATCACTTTTGAAAGACTTATTTTATACTATTTACAAGTTACATTTCCTTTTTTTATTGAAGTGAATGTACTTCAGTTACATGCAAGTAATTTTTTCTTTGAAGCATTTAATCATTGACTATGTGTTCAGCATGAACACTAGACAAATCTACGAGAGTTTGCAGTATCTACCACTTTTAACCGTTAGCGTATACCCTGCTGACAGAATACCCCACGTATGGTCGTTACCGGCTGGACTCGTTGTTAACACGGATAACCACGACGGACCTGGAGAGCATTGGATCGCCATGTACGTTAACCATCATGGAAAAGGAATGTACTTTGATAGCTATGGGCTACCACCGGTTATACCGCAACATCTCGCACGACTACGAAGAAACTGCAAGTTCTATCGGTACGGCCTCAAGCAGCTACAGAATAATACGTCGGATGTGTGTGGATAATTTTGTATTGTATTCCTGCGTCTTATGTCGTGTGGCTTCACCATGTCGCGATTTAATAATCTCTTTATCGATAATGTAATGAAAAACGACAGATTAGTATGTGAATATTACAATACTTTTGCCTCTCAACGATCAGACAGTGATAAAAATAAATTTAACGGCGGAGGAGTCTCCGAGCGAAGATTACCGTGTTTGCAGGGATGCTGCATACGACGGTAAATATGTGTAAAGTAATTTAAATAAAATATTGATTAATTAAAAACGAATACATCGTCTTACTGTGTCTCTTATTTTATAATTGTATATAAATTATAATCGAGGTCTCTCGCGGTACGGTATCATATTCTGCGTCTTTTACTGCAGAGCAATCACTTCACAAGGAGTACAATGCAAAGCGGTACGCACGTGCAAAACCGCTGACGTTGCATTCAAAGCGCTGCACACCTAGTTATGATTCAGAGGGGCGTTTGTTAACTTTAAATCCTCTGATACCCGCCAGCAGCATCCGGAGCATTCAGTCTGTCTTTAGCAGTGCACGACGAAAGTCTAAATCGAGAAAACAAAATGTATCCACCGTATGACAACTTTGCTCTAGCCGTGGCTTTTGTGTGTCGGGTTGTTTGCGGTGCAGGGGATAACGCGATATACCTGCGTACGGGATTAATGTGTGTTGCGTGGCAAAAACTAGAGGACGATTTGGAGAAATTATATATTGATGGACTTGCCGAGAGGAGTGTATTTAAATTTGAGGACTTGTGTGCGGGAGCCTCAAGTGTCGTTGTGCGGCATCAAAGGGCTATGCGCAAGGAGATCATCGACATGGATGAAGACGGCTGCTGCGAGGTGCGGCTTGTCGTTATCGATGAATCGATATACGTCGATTGGTAGCAGCTATTTCACCCCGAGTCGCCGATTAGCACGCTACCAGTGTTGCTCGTGAAGTGTATGGTATTCGGCCTCGAACATTTAATTGACGAGGACGGATATCTAGATCGGATCGACGAAATGCGCTGTAACGATACGCTGATCGGGATACGCATGCGTACCCCTCACGGTGCCCACGCTCCATGGGTGCGGGTAATTCACATTACCCGGGTGCGTAGCTGCGGTTTTTGATGTGTGGGTAAGTGAGTGAGTGAGTCAGAGAGAGAGAGAGAGAGAGAGAGAGAGAGAGAGAGAGAGAGAGAGAGAGAGAGAGAGAGAGAGAGAGAGAGAGAGAGAGAGAGAGAGAGAGAGAGAGAGAGAGAGAGAGAGAAAGAGAGCGTGCGTGCGTGCGCGCGCGCGCGCGCGTGTGTGTGTGTGTCTGTGTGTGTGTGTGTGTCTGTGTGTGTGTGCGTGCATATGTGTGTACCGCGGATTAATTCTTGTGACCGTCACCCTGGAAAGCCGCCGTAGATGCCGCCAACACAAGGGTGAGTTAAAAATTTTATTCCAAGTATGTGTACACCTTTGCTCCATTCTGCTCTTATCTCTACTCTTCCTTGTTCACCAGAGTACCTACACCACCTCACTTTACCATCTCCATGTTACCGACACTGGTTAAGCAGAGTGGGTAGCGTGGCGCTGGAAAAGTGAGGTGGTGGGTGTAGCCGCGTGGTGGGGGAAGGAGTGGGGATAGGAGTGGGATGGAGCAAAGGTGTACACATACTACTCATGTCCTTGACTGCAACACATTTACTTCGAGCATCGACGGCAATCTGTAGGTTTATCATTCCATCGATCCTAATCAGGATAGGTCGTAGTAATTTCGGGACAACTAGTAATTGTAGTGTTCCCTCTGTACCGTCAGCTCTTGCTTCCACTATTATTTGTTTTACTCTCTCCGCCACTCCTCCAAATGTACCTATATCCTTTGTCGAAGTGATTGGCAGTGTGGGGCATTTCTCGAATTTTTCATAATACTGTTTAAAAATTCTTCGAAAATACAACTCACCTCACCGCCGCTGTCAATCAGACTTTTTACAGATAATCCCTTGATTCCTACTGGAATTTCTGGGCACCGGAGATGTATATCATCATACCATTTCCCCTCTTGCTTCGGTTCTTCTCGTAGAAATTCCCGTAGATCTTCGGTGACTGTAAATACTTGGTACTTCCTCGCGTATAGGTCATTGCCGCTCCTTTGTGTCGCATCCACCTTGGACGTCTCTTGCCGATCATTAGTAGTACTTGGGGTAGCGATCCCTTGTTCCCGTCCAGATGATTCCAGCATCACGATATCCTTTGGAATGGCTTCACTAGTGGATGGCTCACTTCTCCTTCTTTTTCACTTTTTATCATTCTTCGTTCTTTCCTCTTTTTATTTCTTTTTTCTACTGTAACTTCCTCCTTTTGTCCTTGTTTATCTTTTTTTTCCGTCTCACCTCGTGTTGCTCTCTCTTTCTTGAATTTTTTTACGGGCGCAATGTCTAAGCGTTTCCCGGATTGGTATTCTGGGATACGTTTAGTTGTGCCCGCACCGCCGGTGTAATTGTATTTTCTATGAATCGTCCAGGGGGATATCCCTGGATCGCATTCGTTTGTCTATAGTGCTCTTCTCTGCCCGGTGGTGGTGGAGGTACTGGTCGCCACGTTGTCGCTCGCTGGTTGTAAGTTCTTTGTGGCGTCGATAGAGGTGTGGGGTATGACTGCGGTGGTCTCTGAGGCGCCTGCTGCCATGTTGTGTGTCCTCCATTCCCATTCTGAGGATGGGTCTGCCAACGTGGTCGGCTGTCAGGGACTCGCGGTGGTTGCCACTCGTTCCTTGGTGGTCCCCGCCATCCCTGGTCCCTCGGTCCCGCGTGTCCTTGAAAGTCCTGCCTCTGGTGTCCTCTCTTGCTATTGAGAGGCCCCGCCATATCAATGCTTTCTAGAAGTTCCAGAAATTCTGGCACGTTACTCATCTGGCGGATCCGGACGGCGCATTTCACCTCTTCGACGAAATGTCTGGCTAGGCAACGAATAATGGCCTCGTCAGACATCTTTTCTTCGAGGTCTCTAGCGTTGCCAAAAATAAGGGTGGCGTATTCAGTCCTGGTGCGATTTTGTCCTTCTGTTTCGTAGGTGCCGAACTCAAGGTTGCTACGGACTTTATCTTGCATTTCTCATGTCCAATAACGTGCAGTGAATGCTGTTGCAAATTCAGAAAAATATTGCACGCTACCTTCCACGAGATGCCACCAGTTCTTTGCTTGGCCTTCCAGTGCGTCCTGTATGACGATGCGTACGTCTGATCCTTCGATTCCTCCTGCCTCACAATACTCTTGTAGTTCTTTGAGAAGTTTCGTGGGGCGTTGTTTTGCGTCTGCAGCATATTTTGGAGTCCTTTGAGCAGTTGTCTGGAGACGAGTGAGGTGGCCTACCTGGAAAGTCGACAAAACATGAGTGGAATTATGCCTGCGGAGACACGCTGTTCCAGTGCCTTGATCCTATTTGCATGTTTTTCTGTAGTAATTTGGTTCTTTTTTATCTCTTCCATGGCCTCTTTCATCTCTTTGTCTAGTCTTGCTCTAATCATTTGCTCGTTGACAATAATATTCCTCTAATAATTATTGACAATCTCTTGTTCTTCGATGATTTCTCGATGGACTGTTTCGATTTTTGAATCCGTTCGTCACTCTCGAGTATGTTGATTTTGACGTGCTCCTTCAGATTTTCGCGGAGTGTAGCTGTCCTCGAGACACAGGAATCGTTGGCGTCGTCTAATTTTGCTTGGATCTTTTCGAGTTTTTCATCCTGGCCTTCTGTCATGGTTTGAAGGAAAGCCATAATTTGGCTCATGTCCACCGGAACTGGAACGATCGTAAGAGTCTCCCCTAGCCTTGGAGTAGATCGCCCATCCTGGTGCTCACCTAATGCATCGGGATCCCTTCTTTCTTCTGGAATTTCCGAGAGCCTAGCGATTTCTTCCCGATCTTGCCTACGTTGTTGCCTTAATAAACTGTCCGCTGTTGTGGATTCCTCTAAGGAACGTCCTAATAGCGAAGTATTTAGTTCCATGCTAGCGTCGAGTGCTGCTCGTTGCACCAGTCTTTGAGCGAATATCGATTCTAAACTCTTAACTATTATACTTGTTACCCAATATCAGCCTTTCTTTCCTATGCTCGAGTCCCTGTTCGGGCGCCAAATGTAACGGTATTTTATGTCGTTACCCTAAAAGGGTTTCAATTCGGACTCGAGCAGGGAGAAAATTATTACAGGCCTCAGTATTAGGTAAAAGTATGGTTTATTTTACAAATGTAATAAATTATACAGATAAATGTTGAATATTATGAGTGATAGTTAAATGCACTCCTTTTTATTAAATTTTGGTGCTTATGTACCTTACAAAAAACTTGACCCGGGCGTACGCATGCCTATATAATCGTGTCCGCACGAAGTAGGAGATTTTATATTAAATTATTGAAATATTCTCTCTAGCGGTATGGCAGTTTGGTTTCTACACCAGGCACGAGAGAATGTTGTCCTACCGGGTTTGCCATCGATAATTTACCTATGCTGGCTTTGTTGTTATTCCTCGCCTTCGGAGCTAGCCTATCCTATATCTATATTGAGTGGGCCGTAGTGGGGACAGAGCTCTCGCTCGAGCTTTGCTGACTACGCTATCTACTCGCTGGCCTCAACGCCGCTGTGGTGGAGGCGTCAGTGCGATGCATCCTTGGTGCATCGACGCATCGGAACCGCGACAGGAGCGTCCCTAGCTAATTTTTAGTGTGTTTTTTTAAGTCCCCATGGATTTAATATATTTTAATCCATACCACTTGGTTTTTATTCGATGTTAGATCTTGTCGACTCGCATGCTGAGCTGTTTGAACGGCTGGTGGCTCAGTGGTTGGCCTTGGAAGATGTTCGTTTTAGCTGGCTCAGAGGTATCAGGCCTGATCCTTGGAGTGGTGCGGTTAAAGATGCTTCTCCTTGGGTTGACTAGGTGGTCCTCCTTTAGCTGATTGGCTGGTCCTCTTTTGGTTGGTTAGCTGGTCTGCCTTTGGTTGGTTCTGGATGTTGGCGAAAGTCTGTGAACTGAATGCTCCCTCGACTGTGGTATGTCGTGTCCTTTTATACCGACTTCCCCGCTCTTCTTCCAAACTCTGCCGGTATAGGAGGGTATTACTATATCGGATTGTCGTCCTGTAGCCCATTTGTCCCGTTAATTTCTTCTCTTTGATTATAGTGATTGACGTGTTCCTCGTAGATTGTTTTTCACAGCTCTCTTGAGACTATAGTCTTACGGCTTGGTCGTATCACTATAGCTGAAATAACGGTAGTTTATCGCTGGTCTTCATAAGTGTGGGTATAGTATGGTATGGATCCCTGTGTTTATATGTGTAGGTCTAGTTCAGGCTAGTTACTCTGGCTGTATAATTAAGTATAAGATAAATTTGTCGTCTTAATATGTACAAAATTCATTTCAGAGCATCGTCGATCGTATCACGACTGCGTGGTGAAGATGTGTTCTCTTTCTTTTTCTCTTCCTCTTCATCTACCGGCCAAACATCCATGTACGGTTCTCCTTTTAAACGGGTACTCGCGAAGCCAATTTCTTATTTGGAAAGCCTGGCGCATTGTACAGTGCGAAGACGCTGTCTCGTTTATCATAGCGTGTCAGAAGGATTTTCGCAAAGATTTCGGCATAAACGTGTACGATGAAGCGTCCTCTTCATCCTCCAGGTTAGAAATTTCACGATTCGTGATGTCACAAAAAAGTATAGCCTTCTCGTGACCGCGTGTATAGATACATCTTGATTTTCGCGAAATTTGACGCAAGTTAGTGTACGCTAGTTTACGGCTCACATCGCCCTCGTACCATTCAAGACCGTGAAAATATTTCGAGAGAAAATTATTCTGGCTTCTTGAATGCTGCAGTAATTCGGCAAAGTGGCACGGTCGTGCGACGATCCAATGAGCAGAGTACGGTTTATCCACTACTACCACGGCAATGTCTTTTGGAATAAATTCCGAGTTTTTACCACACATTCCCTGTATATCCACGATGATATCCATTTTTACGTTTAATCTGTGCAGATGTTCAAATTCGACTGATTAGTTACTTACAAAGACGCTTCTACGCCTCTTAACACAAGAGAATTTTATTCCGACATCAGCACCTTTTTTCGCTTATCCGGTAAAATCCACCATTACCTGACATGAGGCATCGATTTCAAGGATATTAGGGGACGATTTCTTTTTTCCTGGAAATTATCGAGGATCGTTGGAAGAACATCGCTGCAGCATCGTCCCGATGAGCTCTCTTTCTTTCCCCGGTCTTTCGGTTCTTGTTATTGTTTAAGGACGGGCAAGTCCATTCGAGCCTGGTCATACCTATGATTTCTGTACATCACGCGCAGAGTATACATTTGTATCGGGACAGGCTGCATGGAAGAAGTCACTTCGTTCTTTGTTCTTTTTGTTAATGTTCTGTAGTCGTTTGCTGTAAAGACGCGCGCGCGTTAGACCGCTATCCCGTTGTATGCTTGAATGTATTAGGGATTTGAACGGGATAGACCGCGTCGCGGATTTTACCGAACAATTGACTTTATATTGACTTAGATTACTTTATTTATTTTCCTTTGCTTTATTCAATTATATTGACGCTGATTGACTTACGTTATTCTCTTTATTTTATTTTATTTTATTTATTTCTCTGTTATAAAGGGTGGTTAAATTTTAAGGGCCGATGTTGATTTTGAATAAAACACAAATTATTTAGGAAATTATTGTGAATTCTTTTTATTATGATAATATTGTATGGTTCAATTATGTATGGAACAAAATATCGGCCAAATGGCCGCCGCGACCTCGGCGGCACACCTCCATCCGATGGTCCAAATTTTCGATGACGCTTAGGCATAATTGAGGTTCTATGCCGTTAATGTGCCGAATTATCTCATCCTTTAGCTCTTGAATTGTTGCTGGCTTATCGACGTACACCTTTTCTTTCAAATAACCCCAAAGAAAGAAGTCCAACGGTGTCAAATCACATGATCTTGGCGGCCAATTGACATCGCCACCACATGACATAACACGGCCATTGAATTTGTCGCGCAAAAGAGCCATTGTTTCGTTAGCTGTGTGGCAAGTGGCACCGTCCTGTTGAAACCACATATCGCCCACATCCATATCTTCCAATTCGGGCCATAAAAAGTTCGTTATCATCTCACGATAGCGAACACCATTCACAGTAACTGCCTGACCGGCTTCATTTTGGAAAAAATACGGCCCGATGATGCCGCCAGCCCATAAACCGCACCAAACAGTCACTCTTTGTGGGTGCATTGGTTTTTCGACAATCACTCTTAGATTATGATTCGCCCAAATGCGGCAATTCTGCTTATTGACGAATCCACTGAGGTGAAAATGTGCCTCATCACTGAAGATGATTTTCTTCGAAAATTGATCATCCACTGTTGCCATTTCTTGCCACCATTCTGACCATTGACGACGTTTGGAATGGTCAAGAGGCTTTAGTTCTTGAGTCAATTGCACCTTATAAGCGTGCAAGTCTTTATGCATAATGTTCATCAACGACGAGCGTGAGAGGTGCAATTGTTGGGCACGACGACGAGTTGAGGTGGACGGCTCTTCAGCCGCACTATCGCGAACAGCAGCAATATTTCCTGCAGTACGAGCTGTTCGAGCATGCACTGGTGTTTTAATATCTCCTACAGACCCGGTTTGCTCAAATTTTTGCACGATTTTTCCGATTGTACGCACATTTGGACGATTAAATTGACCGAAAAAATCACGAAGTGCACGATATGCATTTTGATTTGAACGCCCATTTTCATAATAAGCCTGAATAACTTTAACGCGTTGCTCGATTGTGTATCTTTCCATGGTTCAAACTGAGTTAATCTGAAATTGAGAAATGTCAAATGAAATGCAGAAAAAAACTTGACGTTTAGGTGTGGTTCACATTCAACATCGGCCCTTAAAATTCAACCACCCTTTATATATTGTAATATAGTTACACTCTCTAGCCCACTATTTTATTATATCGAACGGCTGAAGAGCCGAAAGTATGTTCGGAAGCGACAAGTACCGCGGACATTAGGCCACCGAACCCGGAGATGTGACAAAAACTATCTACGTCACACCTACGGAATTTCCTCGCTGCCGTAAACAGCAGGTCAGCGACAAGCTGGCCTCGCTGGGCGGCGAGGGGAAGACGGTTAGCGCGGCAACGGCAAACCGAGAAGTTACTAAATCTTAGTAGATTTAAAAATTGAAGCCGATGAGGATGTAGAGCAGGGGTCTCCAAACTACGGCCCGAGGGCCACATTCGGCCCGCGGACAGATTTTGGACTATTTCACTTTTTACCACCGGCAACAATGATAATATGGTTTTGGCCCTCGGAACTTACTGGAGTAATCAGTATGGCCCTAAGGCTGGAAAGTTTGGAAACCCCTGATGTAGAGGATTACCAGACGGGGGGAAAGTCTATAAAAGAGCCTGCGCGGAAAGAAAACTGACTTGGGACAAGTCTCGTTCGCACAAACGCGTTTTGCACAAGTCTCATAAAAACAGTTAAAAACGAAGTGATTGTTATAAAGAGTTAAAATTCGAGAATCAAATAAAATTACACTTCTTTACAACCCGTGGTTCCGGGATTAAGAAAAGGAAATTGAGTCGCTGAAAAACGAAGACTGGGAAAGGAGGAGAGACAGGCGAGTCGTTTAAGTAATCTGAAAAATAACCAGTAGAGTATCTACGGAAATAATATGAATTTAGGAGTAGATAGGTTTGAAGTGAATGAAATTAAGTGAATAGAATTATGTGTAGGAAATTAATTACATAGAATTAAGCAAATAGTTTTTAAGAAAATAAAATTAGGTCGGGTGGCCTTTAAACCGGCATTATAAACAAGAATTGTACAGGCGTGCGAGTAGAAAAGAGACAGTAAGGAGGTGAAACGGATGTGAGAGAGAGAGAGCGTTATAAATATGAGCGAGATATCGTTTCGAGGAGTGAGTTCAACGCGTGTAGCTGTGTGTGCGTGTTAGAGTTACTGGGTCAATACCAACGTATAAATTCATAACAGATATTCAAGCCGAAGGCACCGGGAATCTATGTAAACGAGATATACGATAAGAATTGTGGAAATAATCGTCGGAATTACCGAATTTCAATGATGGTTATCGGTGCCAAGAAACCGAACACTGACAGTTTATTTAAATTGCTTCTGTTAAAAAGCCCTTTTCTCACCTACTTCGAAGTCTAATATTAATTAGTCCTGTGATCGAGCCCGAATTTCCCACGCAAAATGAAAATTACCGTTATATTTGGCGCCCAACGTGGGGCCCGACACAGCTAAGAAAGACTGCGGGGGTGAGATAGGGCGCGAGAGTAAGGCAAATAAATTTGTTGTGTAATTTAGAGCATGGCTACGGGAAACGAACAGAACATTTCTCTCGATATCGAGGAATTAAGAATGATGGAAAGTGTTGAGGATCATCGCCGACCGGAGGGGGGTGCTGAAGGAGGTGAAACATATGTATGGGAGTCTACGTCTGCCGAACATTTGTTGGATGAAGGGCGACGAATAGATCGAAGAAATATACAACGTTTTTCTGAGATCACACCGATTGTAGAAAGCGAGAATGCAGCAGAAGAGTACACGGATAATCCGATAATCGGCGAAGTCGGCAGCACTCCTATAATCACAAACAGAACTACGACAATAGCACCAGACGCAAGTGGCGTCGGTGAGGAGATGCTGTTTTTGAAAAGATGGACGGAAAGTTCGCGCAAGTAATAAAGTCGCAGTAGAAGATGGAGGAAAAGAGCGATGGAAAATTCGCTGAGGTGATAAAAATACAGCAGGAAATAAGAGACGACTGTCTGAGCGGGATAGCAGTTGTAACGTAAATTTGGTCCTCAACGCACCACGTTACCTATGACTGGTCCAAGTTATTTTTCCTTCCTTTTTATTTTCTCTTTCGAGATGGGCGCCAGGCGCTTTCGCGCCGGAAGGAAAAATACCGAGTTGGATGACCAGTCTCGACCCAGGCCAGCTACAGCTGTTCAAGGCAGAGTGGGTGGTTCGGACTATCAAGTCACCAATTAGTCAAAAATAAAATATGGTCAGTTAGATAAATAGCAAATACATAAATAAAATAATACCAGTAAATAATTTAAACAACAATAGCAGGTACGGGACTTACAAACTTCTTTATTTCTCCAATAAACATCAATTTAGAATTTAACTAAAATGTCCCGTAAAATTATTCTCTCCGGTGTTAACAATTTTCCAAATCCGGTTAGATATCCTAATTAAAATCTCTAATTCGACGGCAGCAGTCATCCCACGCTCTCACTCACTCTCATGCCCGGCATAAGTCGTATAGCCGCTCTCGCTTATTTCCAATTTCAAATAATATTCTTCGATACAATATCGATGCCTGGTAGTCCTTGTTCTCCGTCCGCGACACGGCCTATCCCGAGCTAATCCCACACACTTTCAACAAAACCAAACCAACGGGACGTCGAGAGGTCACGTACGCGAAGCGACTCACGGCTGGCTATTACAATTCCGGACAAAATATGCCGTGTAAAAGTCCGACCACCGGGATTTCCTGCGATAGGTATGATCACAAATACCGAATAAACGATCGTCGATAATTTGATAATAATAAAGAATAGTGATCGTACTAAAATAATCAATGTGAGAGCAATACTCTCGATCGGTACCCCGTGGTTTGAATAAAATATAATAAATAAAATATAACAAAGAAAATATAACGAATAAAATATAACGCATAAGCTATAACAAATAAAATATAACCAATTATAACGAAAGAGTAATAACTAAGAAACCCATAAATGAATAAATAAATAAATGAATAAATAAGTAACTAAATAATTGGATAACTAAATAAATAAAGAAATAAGAATATAAATAAATAAATAACTATGTAAATAAAGAACTAAATAAATAAATAGATAAATAAATCAATAAAACAACGAATAAAACGATAAATAAAATAGAGAAACGCCGATGGGTCTATTCGATACGCGACGCGGTCTATAACGTGCTAGTCCCACCCACCAAGCATACAACGGGACGACGTACTAGCGAGCGCGCGACCTTCTAGCCCGAACGAAAGAAAATTCAAACAAAATCCGGTACATCTAAAACCCATAATTCGTTAAAATACGTGACACGGTCTATTCCGTTCAGATCCCACACAACCAACTAACAAACTCAAACCACTCCGGGATAACGGCCTAACGCGCGCACGATTTAACTATAAAACAATTAATTAATTTAGTGACTTTTTCCCCGGCCTCTATACGTTACACGATCTCGAGTTATTCTCTCTAAACGCCGCGCTACCCAGTACAGATTAATACTCTGCACGCGGTGTGCCAGAGTCGCAGGGGTGACCAAGCTCGAAATAATTAACCGACAACAATTTGAATGATAAAATAATAAAATAACAGCGAAAGACCGTAGAAGGGAAGAGAGCTCACCGAGACGATGCTGCCGTGACGTTCCTTGAAATACCGGGACGATGCCACGATCGGATTGATTCGATTCCTTTCTCGATTAGATGTCGGGTCCGGCTGCTCGTTTCAGTTCCCGTCTCGATAAAGTATTTGATTCGGCGACCCGATGAAATTCCCGGGCATCCACAACTTGCCAATGGGCGATAATTATGTGAACAGTAGAGCGGGACAGTGGTACTCTCGACGCTACGTCTTCCTCGCTCGACGATCACCGGGAAAAAAGCCTCGAGGTCCGTTCGGCACGCGTGCCCGTGAACTATGGCCCCCCCTTAACCCGCTAGACTCGGTTAATTGGGGGAACCTGCCTCGCCCGCTGACCGCGACTAGCGCCTTAGCTGGACAACGCCTAAATTAACCACCGGCAGTGCCGAGAGTAGCTGATAGCCGACGATGGATAACAGGGTATCCTTGGTAGAGGTACGTTGAGCGGGACAGTATCTTCCAACAGGGAGAGGCGTAAAATATCGGCGAATGTAAAATATCGAATCCCGCAGTCAGCCATCTATGGATACGGCGTGGTCATCCTCCTCCTCCCTCCATCCCTCGGTCGTATCGGACGTGTTATATATATATATAAAAAAATACAACAAAAAAAAATAAAAATAAAGAATAGATAAAATACGGAAATCACCCCCTGCAGCCCTGGGCGATCGTGCTGGTAGCCGTTGAGCGAGGAGGACGCAGCTCGAGTATTCTGCCACGTTACAACACTCCCCCCCTTAGACACGGCCGCCCTCGGCCGGAAAACTCATCCTCCCCTCCTTTGGTCTTTGGAGAATTAAATACCGGTCACCCGTCCGACCTCGGCACCCCACGATCTCGCAGGCTTGCACGGGTTTATTCAAATGGCGAACGACTCCTGATTCCCGCTCTTCTCGGTTAGAGCCGCTATTCCCACACCCCCCACCGTGGACTCCCATACCCCAGGATCCAGGAAAGACATGCAAGGAAGTGGGGTGTCCCTATCCAATAACCAACTCAGCCATCACAGACCCCTTTTTTCCGAAACCGGGACTTTTTATTCATTCATATCTTGGCGTTTCCGTTTATATTCTGCGGCCATCTTGGCCCAGCCCCTCATTGGGTCCCGATCCGCCTGACCCTGGGGTGATGCGTACATTGGTCCGCATACGGGACACGTCCGGACCGTCACCCCCTGACGGCCGCAGGAAAAGCACCGCCGCATGGCGGAAAGCGGTTCCCGGCACACCACCATCTGGTGGCCCCTCAGCCCGCACCGGCGACACGTCCTTTGCGGGCCCCCGTCCACGGGAGGCGGACGTCTAACTACCCGCTGGTGGTGCTCCCCCAGGGGGACAGGGCCCGGCCTCTGGAGGGTCTCCGATCCCCCTCCCTTAACCGCTGCCCCGCGCCCCCTGCCGGCGACGTAGCCAGCGGTGAAACCGATCGGTGCCAATTCCACCGCCAGCCACCACCGAACCTTCCTGAGCACCCCCAGCGCCCTCTCCACCTCCTCTTTCGGGAGAGGGGGTGGAGAGGCCCCGGTCTCCAGGTTCGGGGCTACCAGGTTCGAGAGAACCCGGCACTCCCGAACCCAGCGCCACAGGTCCTCGCCTCCCGTCGGCGCGAGACCCACACAACGCCCCTCGAAATCCTCCACCAGGAGACGCAGCTGCTGTAGGGGTTCCATCTACAATAACAGAGGAGGTACGGGACTGGTAAGGCTTCAGGTCATCAATTGAAACTTTCCGAACGATACCCCCCTCCCGATCTTTCAGCTCGTAAACCCTAGGGGACAGGACTCGACTGATACGGTATGGCCCCTGAAACTTAGGAGCCAGCTTGGCCGCCACGTTCTGCGACGCTGAGGACAGCACCCGCTGTCGGCGCAGTACTTCATCTCCCACTTTGAAGGTGGTGGGACTACGATACTTGTTGTATTGCAGAGACTGCCTCCGATAGGCCTCCTCGAGGTCATGTTATACCTTGTCTCTGAGAGGTTGCAATTGGTCCATTCGGTCCGACCAATCATGGGGGTCGGTGGCCCTCACCTCCCTTTCTCCTGGGGTCCTCCGACCGAACCGGTGAGGCTGCGGCATCCTGCCGAAATTCAAAAACGCGGGACTCGTGTCTATGGAGGAGTGGTAAGCGGTGTTGTACGCGAAACGAAACTCGGCCAAATGCAGGTCCCACTCTCGGTGATCATTCTCCAAGAATGCCACTATCATGGTCTTGAGGACCCGGTTCACCCGTTCCACGGGGTTAGCCTGAGGATGGTAAGGTGGGGTAGTAGTATGGAAAATACCGTACTCGGCCACTACCTGTCGTAAGTTGATGTTGACAAACTCCGTCCCGTTATCTGTCAGGAGCACCTCCGGGACTCCCCACCGGGAAAACACCAGTTCTTCCAAGGCTTCTCGGATTTTCTTTCCCGTCGCCTTCCTTAACGGACAGCACTCCACCCATTTAGTAAATAGGTCCTGGATTACCAGAACGTAGGCAAACCCAGACCGACTGGGCGGAAAGGGTCCCATAATGTCTGCTGCCACGACGGTCCAAGGTTCTTCCACAACCCGACGGCCCATTAATCCCCTCGGTGGTCCCTGTCGGGGCTTCGTACGTTGACAGATGTCACAGTGTTGGACGTATCTAGCGACGTCTCGATACAGGCCAGGCCAGTAATATGAATTTACTATTCTCTTGAAGGTCTTATCCGTCCCAAGATGACCCGCCTGCGGAACATCGTGGTTCTCATAGAGAATAGCTGGTCTCTGGTGTTGCGGGACCACTAGTTTCCAGACGGTGTCCGGCGAGTCGAGACGCGACATTCTCCGTCGCAGGAATAATTTCTCATCCCTGAATTTCCAGTCGTGATAGCGCGCTGGATTCTCTCGTACGTCCTTGACTCGTGCCTCATACCAAGGATCTCTCTCCCCCGTAGGCAACGTGAGTAACATATTGACAGAAGCTTGAGGTGGCAACCCTGCCACGTTAGGCCAGTCATCTTCTTCGGTATCGTCTCCAGAAGGAGTAGATTCAAACATTCGGGACAGAGCATCGGGCAATTGATTTTGTGAGCCCCTCCGATGTAACACATCGAAGTCTGAATTCATCAGTTTCCATGTCCATCGGGCTACTCTCCCCTTGGGTTCCTTCTGGGACAGCAACCACTTCAAACTCGCGTGATCGGTGATAACTGTGAAACGATACCCATTCAGATAAGGTTTAAATTTTTCAACTGACCATAGGATCGCCAGGCACTCCAACTCCCGTACGTCGTAGTTACGTTCCGCACTGGTCAAGCTACGGCTCGCGTAGGCAATTGGATGTTCTGCCCCATCGGGTTCTTGAGTGAGCACCGCTCCCAACCCGGTTAAGCTTGCGTCCGTCTGCAGCGTGAACCTTTTAGTATAGTCGGGGCGCGCCAATACCGGCGCCTCAGTTAATGCTTTCTTAAGATGGTCGAAAGCTCTCTGTTGCTCCTCGCCCCAGAACCATCCTTGTCGCTTACGTGTGAGCTTGGTGATAGGCTCCGCTGCTTTCGCGTACTCGGGGATAAATCGTCGGTACCATGAAGTAGCTCCCAGGAACCGTCGGACTTGTTTAACCGTCCTCGGGGCTGGAATCTCCAGGATAGCTGATGTTTTATCCGGATCAACCAACATACCCTCGCGGTTTATCAAGAAGCCTAAGTACTTCAATTCTTTTCGACAGAATTCACATTTCTCGGGGTTGATCAGCAACCCCGCCGCCATGATCTTCTCGAAGACCCGTCTCAGCCATTCCAGATGTTCCTCAAACGTGTCGGTGGCAATGACGATATCGTCCAGATAGGCAAACGCGTGAGGTTGCATATCGGGACTAATAACCCGGTCTAATAATCTCTGAAATGTAGCGGGAGCGGTGGTCAGCCCGTACGGCATCCTCTTGAACTGGAACAGCCCCCTATGGGGAACTGTAAATGCCGTGATTTCTCGAGACTCCCGGTCCAGCGGGATCTGATGGAAGGCCTGACTTAGGTCTAGTGTAGAAATGTACTTGGCCGACCTTAAACAATCCAATATATGGCTCATGTACGGCATTGGGTATGCGTCTTTTTTCGAGACCTCATTCACCTTACGGAAATCCAAGCAGAACCGGAAGGTGCCATTCGGTTTGGCAGCCATTACGATAGGAGTGCTCCATTCGCTGGTGGAAGGCTCGATGACATCCGCCTCCAGCATACGGTCCACTTCCTGATCCATCGCTTCCCTCATAACGGGAGTGAATGGATACCATCGTTGTTTGATGGGTCTGGCATTACCAACATCGATATGGTGAACTACCAGATTAGTGACCCCGGGAGCTGATCTCAATCTTGGAACTTGGATGGATAGGAATTCCTCCAAGCGAACGGTTTCGGCCTCCGTCAGGTCCGTAATTGGCATCATGGTGTTATCATCCTCTATTACCTCCACCTGCTCGAAGTTGAATTCTGTGGCTTCCCCGCTGAAAAACCATTTGCGTCTCCTAAGATCGACTCCAATCCCTAGTAGGAAAAGAGAGTCGAGCCCCAATAGCAACGGGACTGGAAGATCGGGATAAACTCTTGCCGTGAGCTTACTCCCACGACCCTTCAACGTTACGTCGAACTCCACCTCCTCAGTGCAAGTGATCTGCTGCCCGTTTGCAATAGTACTATGACGCTCCGGTGTTGGCCGGCGAGAGTACCCCAGCCTGTCCATCGCCAACAGTCCCTCTGCGCTAATGTACGAGCTGGTTGCCCCGCAGTCCACCAACGCGGGTAGCGGTCGCCCATAAATCTCAAGGCCAATAACTAGTACCTGTCGTGTCTGGCGGTGATCTCCGACCGGACTACATAGGTATTCCGGGACGGTCACTGTAGGTAACCTTACTGGGGAATTTCTATGAATCGAGGAAGTCGTCTCTCCCCTCAACGGCGACTCCCATATGCGTTTCCCGTGCAGTTGTGGGCTGTTCGGGTGGTCTCGCCCTCTTTACCACATCGGTAGCAACGAACTGCCTTCCGTACCGCACATCCTTTTGCAAAGTGGCCCGCGATCCCGCAGTTGTGACAAATGATCGGCCTGTCGTAAGGTTGAATGCCTGTTGCCGACCCCTGGTTATCCCTCGGTACGGCCGGTTCCTGCAGGAATGGGTTGGTGCTGGTGGCAGTGACCTCTGGTACTGGAGCCCTCTCCGGCCGTATAGCTGGTCGGGACGGCCGTGGTACATACTGGCCCCGGTAACCCCCTGCCGAGCCTCCTCTTGGCTGACTCACAAAGTTGGCCTGGTGAGGCGAGGCGGATGTAAAATTCCTCGACTGCCCACTCACAAAAGGGTTGATGAACCCCCGGGAAGTCAGGTCCTCGCCTGTGGGTGTTGGCCTCGGGTCCACCATTCCAAAGGTGACTCGGTTCTTTGCCCTTACCGGAGGATGATACGCAAACTCCGGGAGCATCGACCTCTCAGGAGCTGGAGGTGCATGATATGCGCTGGCAGCCGAGTAGCTACACTCCACTCGGATGGCCGTTCTTTCCAAACCCTTTAAGTCCATGGTGTCGGTGAGGGTTATCGCTACCTGGAGTCTTGGCAGCAGGTTTCGAAAGGTGATCTTCACCTGTTCCTCTGTCGAGAACGGTGGAACGACCCTAATGAACAGGTTCCACATGCATGTGAAAAAATCTGCCACCCGTTCCTCAGTTCCCTGTGTTCGTGTTCGAATTTGCTCACGTAGCGAGAATTGGAAATCCGGATCCCCAAAACGCTGTTGAAAGGCCTCCTTGCATTGTTCCCATGAAGACCACCGGGAACGTTCCAACTTAACCCAGTGATATGCTATCCCCTTGACAAACAAGGGTAGGCAATTCATCATATCCTGGTCCGTAATGGCTACCAGGCCTCGACTATCCTCAACGCGTGCCAGAAATTCATCAACCTCCTCGTCTGGTTTTCCGGAAAACGAAACATTCCACTTTCTCAAAATGTCACATGCGGTGATTGCCGATGTCGAATGACGGGAATGCGGATGGTTCGTTCTGACCGGGGACGAATGATGGAAAGGATTCGTAATCATTGCGTGATCCTGTTCAACGGGTGCCGATGGGAAGGCATCATTCGGTGGCGGGGGGTTGTCTTCCTCCTGTACCGTGACTAACCCGGGGGCGGAATCGTCGGGATTCGCTAATAACCCCGAAAAGTACAGTCTCTCCCGCATAGCTGCGGACGTACCCCCTATCGGCAACCCCCTAGAGGCCAGTTCAGCCTTAACCTCATCCTCTGTAAGCGAGGCTATTTCCCCGGGAGTCCTCGACAGAACCATTTTTAACTCGCGCGAAAAAGGACGGAAAATAAATAAATCCGTTGAATAAATAAATAAATTAAATAAATAAATAAGTTAAATAAATAAATCAATGGAATAAACAAATAATTAAATTAATTAATAAGTTAAATAAATAAATAAATAGATAAATAAATAAATGGACACGTCAATAAATAAATAATTTCAATTAATCAATTGATTAAGAAAACTAAACAACTTAAGTGAGGGAAACTCATTAAATAAACAAACAAATAGATAAAAGAAAAACTTTTGAACCCATCCGGAAAGGTCACTCGAAAAAAATTAAACCGGTTATTTCCCTCTTCCCCGGATACGAGCTGAAAGATCGTGGTTCGCTCACCAATGGTAACTCCTGTGGAAGGGGAGAACGGAATAACACAAAACGAAAACAAATAATCCCCGTAAGGAGAGAAAAAAAAAAAAATAACAAATAAATAAATAAATAAATAACTAGAGGTAATAAATAAACAAATAAATAAACAAAAATAGCTGAATTAATTAAATAAACAAATATCCTATCCTAATAAAACACAAAGATAAACGAACAAAATGTAAATTAGCGAAATAAGGAGTAAGAACAAAAAAAAAGATGACTGAATAAAGCAATAAAACCAATAATAATTAAAAAAAAGTAAAACAAAAGGAAAAACAAATAAACGACTAAATCACGAAAGGAGATCAATTAATTAACAAATAGTCCGGACGGGATAACCAATTCAAAGCAAAATTGTATAATAACAAAAATTATAGAAAGTAATAATAAACAAAGAATAAACAAAAGAACAAAAATTAAAAAAAAAGGATAGGACAGTTGAATAAATAAAACAAATAAATAAATAAATAAACCAATGACTATTGCTTAACTAAATCAATCAGTCGGAAACCCAAAAAAAACAAACGAGATTAACAAACAAAAGAACCAAAAGAGCAATAACGAGGAGCGGCGAGTCCCTTCAAGATCGTGATAGAAGGCTAACCAGGGAAAAGGATGAATTAGAAAAAAATTTTATATCCACGTAGCGGGACGAGGCCCGGTCTACGATTTGTTCAAAAAAAAAAAATAATAATAATATTGAAAGATAAGAATAATAATAAATTCAATTACAAAAAAAAATATAATAATAAACCAATGTTAATAATAAATGGAATGAAGAAAGAAGGAAAGAATTAAAAAAATGAAATGGAAAATATATATAACAAAGGTAATAATAATAATAATAAAATGATTAATTAAGGAAAGTGATGGTTATAAATGTTATAAATCTTTTAACGGTTGACTGAATCTAGGATCTAATAAGTTATCGAATTATTCCTTTTCTATAGTTGCCGCAGTAGACTCGGGACCCGCAACTTCGCTCGACTCGGTATAAAGCCAAATAATATTTCACAGTATTATAATAAGCGAGAGATAATATTACATTAGCCGGGAGTACCAGTTTCCAACATCGAAGACTGCTACTCACTCGGCGACACACAACAGAAAAAATGTAAACACGGCCGGCCTCGAGCGCGGCACTAGACAATGCGAGCGAGCTTGGCCTACCGTATACCTCACGAAGGCTTGCTACAGTGCTTCGCGGGATAACTGTACTGCCGAATATCACGATGTCAATAATTCCTCAATAAAATAAAACCAGTTAAATTAATTGTAAAAATATCTATCTAAAAAGAACTGCTATTGTTAAATGGTACGATTCATAAATTATAAAAGAGTCTCGAATAATTAAAAGAATGGAAATGGTTAAAGAATAAAATAAAATAAAATAAACTTGAATGAAAAGAAAGTTAATTAAAATTTTTCCAATTAAATAAAAGACTTGACAGTCGGGCCCCACGTTGGGCGCCAAACTTGTAACGTAAATTTGGTCCTCAACGCACCACGTTACCTATGACTGGTCCAAGTTATTTTTCCTTCCTTTTTATTTTCTCTTTCGAGATGGGCGCCAGGCGCTTTCGCGCCGGAAGGAAAAATACCGAGTTGGATGACCAGTCTCGACCCAGGCCAGCTACAGCTGTTCAAGGCAGAGTGGGTGGTTCGGACTATCAAGTCACCAATTAGTCAAAAATAAAATATGGTCAGTTAGATAAATAGCAAATACATAAATAAAATAATACCAGTAAATAATTTAAACAACAATAGCAGGTACGGGACTTACAAACTTCTTTATTTCTCCAATAAACATCAATTTAGAATTTAACTAAAATGTCCCGTAAAATTATTCTCTCCGGTGTTAACAATTTTCCAAATCCGGTTAGATATCCTAATTAAAATCTCTAATTCGACGGCAGCAGTCATCCCACGCTCTCACTCACTCTCATGCCCGGCATAAGTCGTATAGCCGCTCTCGCTTATTTCCAATTTCAAATAATATTCTTCGATACAATATCGATGCCTGGTAGTCCTTGTTCTCCGTCCGCGACACGGCCTATCCCGAGCTAATCCCACACACTTTCAACAAAACCAAACCAACGGGACGTCGAGAGGTCACGTACGCGAAGCGACTCACGGCTGGCTATTACAATTCCGGACAAAATATGCCGTGTAAAAGTCCGACCACCGGGATTTCCTGCGATAGGTATGATCACAAATACCGAATAAACGATCGTCGATAATTTGATAATAATAAAGAATAGTGATCGTACTAAAATAATCAATGTGAGAGCAATACTCTCGATCGGTACCCCGTGGTTTGAATAAAATATAATAAATAAAATATAACAAAGAAAATATAACGAATAAAATATAACGCATAAGCTATAACAAATAAAATATAACCAATTATAACGAAAGAGTAATAACTAAGAAACCCATAAATGAATAAATAAATAAATGAATAAATAAGTAACTAAATAATTGGATAACTAAATAAATAAAGAAATAAGAATATAAATAAATAAATAACTATGTAAATAAAGAACTAAATAAATAAATAGATAAATAAATCAATAAAACAACGAATAAAACGATAAATAAAATAGAGAAACGCCGATGGGTCTATTCGATACGCGACGCGGTCTATAACGTGCTAGTCCCACCCACCAAGCATACAACGGGACGACGTACTAGCGAGCGCGCGACCTTCTAGCCCGAACGAAAGAAAATTCAAACAAAATCCGGTACATCTAAAACCCATAATTCGTTAAAATACGTGACACGGTCTATTCCGTTCAGATCCCACACAACCAACTAACAAACTCAAACCACTCCGGGATAACGGCCTAACGCGCGCACGATTTAACTATAAAACAATTAATTAATTTAGTGACTTTTTCCCCGGCCTCTATACGTTACACGATCTCGAGTTATTCTCTCTAAACGCCGCGCTACCCAGTACAGATTAATACTCTGCACGCGGTGTGCCAGAGTCGCAGGGGTGACCAAGCTCGAAATAATTAACCGACAACAATTTGAATGATAAAATAATAAAATAACAGCGAAAGACCGTAGAAGGGAAGAGAGCTCACCGAGACGATGCTGCCGTGACGTTCCTTGAAATACCGGGACGATGCCACGATCGGATTGATTCGATTCCTTTCTCGATTAGATGTCGGGTCCGGCTGCTCGTTTCAGTTCCCGTCTCGATAAAGTATTTGATTCGGCGACCCGATGAAATTCCCGGGCATCCACAACTTGCCAATGGGCGATAATTATGTGAACAGTAGAGCGGGACAGTGGTACTCTCGACGCTACGTCTTCCTCGCTCGACGATCACCGGGAAAAAAGCCTCGAGGTCCGTTCGGCACGCGTGCCCGTGAACTATGGCCCCCCCTTAACCCGCTAGACTCGGTTAATTGGGGGAACCTGCCTCGCCCGCTGACCGCGACTAGCGCCTTAGCTGGACAACGCCTAAATTAACCACCGGCAGTGCCGAGAGTAGCTGATAGCCGACGATGGATAACAGGGTATCCTTGGTAGAGGTACGTTGAGCGGGACAGTATCTTCCAACAGGGAGAGGCGTAAAATATCGGCGAATGTAAAATATCGAATCCCGCAGTCAGCCATCTATGGATACGGCGTGGTCATCCTCCTCCTCCCTCCATCCCTCGGTCGTATCGGACGTGTTATATATATATATAAAAAAATACAACAAAAAAAAATAAAAATAAAGAATAGATAAAATACGGAAATCACCCCCTGCAGCCCTGGGCGATCGTGCTGGTAGCCGTTGAGCGAGGAGGACGCAGCTCGAGTATTCTGCCACGTTACACAGTATTGCGAGAAACTACTAAGGATGCACTCGAAGAGGAGATTGCTGCGGTGGAGAACCGGATGGACAGGAAGGTTAAAGTAGCACAGGAAAGAGTGAAAGAAGAGCAAAATACAACAAATAATTATATTCAACAACAGGTCGCTAGTCAGAGGGTGACAGCGCAGAAACTCGAGAGAAGAACGCTAGAAATGATGGCAGTAATCAGGGCAACACAAGAAATTACAGAAGACAACACTAAAAGAGTTGAAAAATTAGAAGAGACGACACGAAGAACGAGCACATCAATAAATTTTGGTCAGACCATAGGAGGGGGTTTGAATGTCACTCGATTATACATGACAGCCCAGAAACCACCTACATACAACGGCGATGGAAAGGAGAGACCGATGAGATTTTTGAAAGAATTTCGAGAGTTCTGTATCGCCAGTGGGATCGAAGATACTGAAATTTGACACACTATCGGAACTGCATTGAAAAGAGTTGCTAACGATTGATGGCTGGTGGGGAAAGGAGCCGTACATGACCTGCAGACGTTCGAAGAAAAATTTCGTTCGAGATATTGGGCTCGCGATATGCAGAATAAGGTAAAAAAAATCTAGAGTTCGGATCTTTTTATATGGAAGGCCAGACGTTGACGAGAGCCGAATATGCGACACATGTGATCGCGTACGCACGAGATCTTAGTGAAAAACTAAGCGACGAGGACATTATCCGTCGACTTGCGAAGCATTTCGATGAGGAAGTGCGTAGTGGCGTGAGAGTTCGATAAATACGTGAGATAGATGCATTTTTTGAACTTCTGGAAAGCACGGACGTGGCGGGTCCTTTAAATTACAAGAGAGGGACAGGTCGTACAGGGGGATACGCGTCGCAGGAGCCACAGAGGTATGTGCATAGAGGAGCTCTACGCGAGCAGACTGCGCGTCCATACTCTAGATATAAAAATCGAGAAGATGATGCAAACAATGGCGGCAACAGATTTCCATCATCACCAGGACGCCAAAGTGGTCGGGGAGAAAGACCGTCATGGCAAAACAACGGGCCATGGCCGCCATCAAGGCCAGCTTGGCAGAAGAATAGAATGGGACAATTTCAGGTGCCAGAAAACAACAGACCGGCGGGACCTGAATTGCCAAGACAGGAGCAGGAGCCCAGCAACCAGATAAATCACATAAATCGGGCGTTCCAAGGTCCATTTGTGGCACACACAATTTCTAGGGGGCAAGAACCGGGATGCTCGGGAGCAGGGAACACGAACTCGGGAAAGGAGTAGTCGTTGCGCCCGAAGAAGAACGGGAGGTAAATGATAATAAAAAGGAACAGAGCGCAATGATGAAACACGGAGAGAGGAAGAGCACAAGACAACGGATGAATGCGAAAAAGAAAGAGAAAAAGAAAGTGAAGAATCAGCGAAGAAAGGAAGAACAATACAGAAGTAGTGAACAGGCAGTGGAAGATGATCGAGAGGAGGACACCGAACGGCGAGGGCCGGCTGAATCTATGGAATACCGAGTTCAGGAAGACGAAAAAGGCACGTATGGTAATAAAAAAAAATATGTCCTGAAATCGTTGCCAGAGTTCGGATAATACCGGATATCAGAGGGCCAGCACCGAGGAAGGTGGATGGAGGAAAAGAAAAAAAGGTGGCATATTCGTCACTTATGGAAAATCCACGGGAGTATCTATATGAGGAGGTGAAGAGGAGGCCAAGCAAGTAGTGCGACGAGAAACATCCGAGGTGTCCGAAAATACCAGTAGAAATTGCTGGAATCTCGGAAGCAAGTCTCATCGATAGTGGGAGCGAGGTATCTTGTGTATCCGAGGAGTTTTTCCGGAAAAATGAGGAAATATTGAAAAATGGCCCAGTGCTGCCGGTCACGTCAACGCAGGTCGTCGGAGCATTTGGCGTCGAGCCAGAATGCGTAAAGAAGCAAATCATGGTCGAGGTAGAGTCGTGCGGATCTTCAGGAGCGTTACAGATGTTAGTGGTGCCAAAATTAGTTAGATTCGTATTAATTAGTATCGACGGGATGTTGGCTTTGAAGATCTCTATAGACGCTCAACAGAAGATTCTGGTAGTCGAGGATATGGTGATTGCGGAATGAAGGGATGGGATGTAGCGACACACAGATCCCAAGTATTTTCGTTCAATTAAACCGAATAAAATGTGTGCCACTGTGGAAAGAAAAGATAACCCCGAGGACGAAATAAATACCAGCTTGACAGAGGAGGAGTTCGAGGATAAGATGGAGGAATGCCAAGACCTGCGGCCGGAAATCAAGCAGAAATTCAAAAAGATCGTCGAACAAAGGAGATAGGTTTTCGATAAACTACCGGAAAAAATTACAGAATATGAGCACCGACTTTTACTGAAGGATCCGAAGCCGTATTTTCACCGCTCAGATCCGGTCTCACTGACGCAACGGGAGAGAGTGCAGAGAGAGATTGAGAAAATGCTTAGGATGGGAATTATACAAAAATCTGAGAGTATTTATATAAATCCACTTATGCCAGTCACAAAGAGTGATGATTCCGTACGCCTTTGTCTGGATGCTCGTGAGTTGAATAATTATTTAATCAATGATTACAACAATGCGCCACCGATCGAGGAGATTTTCCAATGGTGCGGGGGAAATACAGTAATGTCGACGTTAGATTTAACTAGTAGTTTTTGGCAGATACCCCTCCATCCGGAATCGCGAGAATATACGGCATTTCAACACAACGGGAAGTGTCACGAATTTACCGTTACACCGTTCGGTTTGAAGACTAGCACAGCGAGTCTGATAAGAGCCCTCGACGTCGTCCTGAAGGGTCTTGATTTTGTCATAAATTTCGTCGATGATTTATTAGTTATGTCAACTTCACACGAAGAACACCTCGATCACCTGCGAGAGTTATTTGAGAGATTTCGACAGCACAAGATGGCATTATTCAAATTCAGCAAATTCAGTAAATCACATTTTTTCCGAACGAAAGTGATTTTTCTCGGGCATGTCCTCACGACTGATGGACTAAAACCCGACTCAAAAAAGATAAGAGCGATCCACGAATATCCTCGACCTCACACCATAAAACAACTGAGAGGATTTTTGGGATTAATTAATTTCTATACGAAATTCACGAATCGTCATGCGCATGAGACCGCTCCGTTATTGAATCTTTTGTGAAAAGGTAACCATTGGAAGTAGGATGAGGACATGGAGAGAACATTTTAAAAAATAAAGGATCTATTCTGTGAGGAAGTGGTGCTCAGATTTCCCGATACAAAGAAACCATATACGCTCACCACAGATGCCAGTGGATATACGCTCGGAGCGATTCTCTCGCATGAGGATGGAAATGGAGAAATGAATGTGGTGACGTTTGCGAGTAGAACGCTTAAAGGGGCTGAGATCGGGTACATGACGACCGAGAAAGAGCTATTGGCGAATGTATCGGCACTAAAAAAATTTAGAACGTTTTTAAAAGGAGCCCATATTCAAATTAAAATCGATCATAAAGCCTTAGTGTTTTTAAAAACGTGTCGGCTTACGGCCGAAAAGTTTATGAGATGGCCATTATCCATCCAGGATTACGACATAGAAGTAGAGCATGTCGCTGGAAAATCAAATGCCGGGGCAGATGCATTAAGCCGGGTGAGAGGGGACGACGATGTGCGTTGGGCCGATAACGAAGGAATCGTGGTAGTCGCGGGGATGCTGGCCGAAAGAATTCCACGCAAACTTGCAAGGAAACTGAAAGGCATAAAGAATATCTAGAGAGAGCAAGAAGATCTACGAATTATTATGGATTTCCTTGATGAGGAAAAGAAAGGAGAGGAAGAGTGAAAATTTTGACTGGAGAAAGGAATATTACAGACGAAATGGGAGACCGAAATTTGGCGGGTTATAATACCAAAGAACATGATTGAGGATATAATAAAGGCGTGCCATGCCATGTATGGCCATCTCGGTGCAAGGAAATGTTTACGGATGCTAGAGGAGGATTTTACGTATCCAGACCTTGCAAAAATAACTAGGAGTATCCTCGCTACCTGTGACGTGTGTCAAAGAAACAAGATTGCCATACAAACAAGCTACGCCGCGATGCAAACTATAATACCGGAGAGACCGGGGGATTTGGTAACCACGATTTCTATGGACCCTTGCCCGCATCAGTAGGTGGAGTGAAGCATATTCTGGTGAATTTGGACACTTTCAGTAAATTCGTCATTCTCTACCCCATGAAGAAAGCAAACACCTCCACAATTATTAAATGAATATTTGAAGATTACGTACCGAAGTATGGAAAGCCGCGTAGGATACAATTTGATCACGGAACTCAGTTTACTGCCAAGAACTGCATACAAAAGCTCAAGGACGAGGGTATTATGGCCGTGTTTTCATCAATAACGTCACCCCCAAGGAAATATCGTCGAACGAGTGAATCATGAACTTGGAAGGTTTTTCCGAGTTTTCCTTACTAATAACTATGCAGGCTGGTTGAAGTGGGTAAAAATAATTGAGGACTGCATAAATGAGAGTCATCATAACACGACCGAATTTACACCGATGGAACTGCAGTGCAGGAAAAAGCCTTAACGGGAAGGGAATAAGCAGATAGGCACAAGGAGGAGCGAGGACGAAAAAATAACATACGAAATGAAGATCGAAACGGTTAGAGAGAGGATAGAAAAGAAAGGCAGGCGGCGAGCGGAGAGATTTGACGCTACTCATAAGTTAACAAATTATGAAGAAGGCGATCTGGTTCTGATGAAAGCATTAAATGTGTCAGATCCGTTAAAACGATTAACTTCGAAATTCATGCCGCTGTACGAGGGACCGTATAGGATTAAGACATGTGTAGGTTTAGCTACTTATTTACTTGTAGATCTAGAGAATAAGATAGAGAGAGGTAAATTTCATGCGAGTTTGTTTAAGAGGTATCGTACAGAGACAGAAAAAACAGAGAAGAAAGAAGAGAACACGATGGATACATCAACCAAGGAAGGAAGTGAGACAGCGCCAAGGACGAGAACTCGAAACGAAAACAACGAGGTAACGCTGGGCCGTACAGAGGCCACACCAACACAGTGATAGAGAGTCATCGAACTCGGTATAGAACACTCCCAACAGGAGATCTCGACGTCACGACGAACAGCCGTTCGAGGAATAATGCTTTGAATTCCGGGGAAGCAAGGTAAACTGAAGAAGGAGGGCCGACAAATAGGACACTTAATTGGCCGAGGTGAATGGCCGGCGAGGAAATAGGCCAGCAGAGAGGAGACCCGAAGATATAGCTATAATGAGAGTATCGGAGACAATATAAAATGCATAGGAGATACCGCAATGGGTTACAAACTCGTGGAATATTAAAGAAAGTCGATAGGAACAACCGAACATAAGGTAAAAATGTACCGATTTATTGAGTATGCCGTTGAATACCTGACACCGGGAGAGCCTTATCAAGCGCAGGTGATAAATGTCAAGCACCCGGGTCGTTTTTACATCTGGTTAAAGAGAGATGAGGAGAGGCGGGAGGAGTGGCTGAGCCTGGTGGCGAAGACGAGAAAAGACAGTCCGGAGGTCCACCATCTGTTGGAGGAGGAGGCCCACGAGGGTCGTGCAGTTTTATATTTACTGGAAGACGAGGAGGACGCGGAGAATTGGGCGTTTTTCAGAGGGACGGTGATGGGAAAGCGAGACGACGAGTACAAGATCTGGGTGGGTGATTTAGCGAAAAGGATCACGGTACCACTGGAAAAATTGTACACTTCGCCTCAACAATATTTAGGTGAACCGTATTTTGCGGTGGTCGCCGCCCTCCACACCCTTGCACCGGCCGGAGGATTTTGGACCGCACGAGCCAGGGACTTTCTGATCGCGTTGACCGTACAACAGGTGGTCGACATTTTTGTCATCGAAATCGATCCGATCGCAGAGGTGGTGTGGATCGAGATACACGCGTCCTACAGCGAACAAGGATACGACGTGGCTCAGGAGTTGGTTGGGAACCAGGAGGCCAGACTGACAAGAGAAAACCCGCTTTTCCATTACGGACAGGACGGGGGCAGACGGGGAAAGCATTTCCGAAACGAGAAGAGAAGGGAGGCGGAACACCCGAGGAGGCGACAACTCGTCCAGTCAAGTACAGACAACATCGAGGCCCCAAGCACAAGTGCATGTGCACCGTCAAACAGGATGGAGGATCTGCTGCGGGAGCTCGCGGCTCTGGTGGAAGAGAACGAGGAGAGCGAAAGTAATCTGGAGGAGTCTGAGAGCTTCGCTACAATGACCGAGCAATGGAATTCTGGAAATGTAACAGTACATACTGACCCCGACGAGACGGACAGAGATGCAGACAAGGAAAACGACAGCGACGGGTATTAAATAAAAAAAGAAAAAAAAGATATACTTCTGCGTTTCATTTCTGCGGTGTGAATTTTCTTTAGATTAGAATAGAAATAGAAGTAGTATGTAAGATGAGCGAACGAGTTTATATATTTATTAAAAAAAAAAGAAAAATATATATAGTTGTTACATCCTGGATTTTAAGGAACGCACTTTATTCTCCATTTTGAGACAGAATGTGCTGACTCGGGATTGGAGGATGGTCGGTGAGGGGCGGGTTTAAATAAATAAAGTTTATTGGAACACAGATAGATGCACTATATATATTAGAACAGTTAAACAAAGTTTATTGGAGCACCGATAGATGCACTATGTATATTAAAACAGTTAAACAAAGTTTATTGGAGCACAGATAGATGCACTATGTATATTAAAACAGTTAAATAAAGTTATTGGAGCACAGATAGATGCACTATGTATATTAAAACAGTTAAATAAAGTTTATTGGAGCACAGATAGATGCACTATGTATATTGAAACAGTTAAATAATTAATAGATGGCGCGCACGAACATTTCATCGCCGGACCAGTAAAACAATAGATATTAAACAGCGCGCATTGGAATAAACATTTTATAAACCACTAATATTAAAGTCATATACGAAGATATTAAAAATAAATGATAGGATACAGGTATGATATGACGAGGACCGACCGTCATGGTCGGCTCCCGGAGAAGAACTGACTAATTAAAATGAATAAAGCAGTGCAGAAGGCACGCGTAATAATTATTTGCGGGGCGCAGCGCGTCTTGCCGATGCGCCGCGTCCCGTTGGTTAGCGTGTAAACGCTGACCTAAGCAAATTATTAGCGGATGGCAACGTATCACGCCGACGCTCCGCGTCTCGCCGGCCAGCGTGTGAACGCTGACGTTAGCAAAAGAATGAATATAAATTATCAAAAATTCAAAAATTCACAAAGGGGGTTGGAGGCCCAGGACGTAACAATAGTATAAAATAATTCTAAGTGCAAAGACCTAGCAGAACCGAAAGAAGCTGGAACCCGGATCGGTAAGCATAAAGAGAATATACAAAAATATAAAGAGAAGAATAGAAGAATTTTTTTTTTTAAAAGAAAAAAAAAGAAACATAGAAAACAGGAAACGAAAAGAGGCTAAATAAAAATAGAAGAAAGAATGAGAGGAGAAAATGGAATTACGAAGAGATCTTTGAGAGAGTTGCCTGCGCAACTCACTCAAAGACCTCGGGGGATAATGTAACATAGTTACACTCTCTAGCCCACTATTTTATTATATCGAACGGCTGAAGAGCCGAAAGTATGTTCGGAAGCGACAAGTACAGCGGGCACTAGGCCAACGAACCTGGAGATGTGACAAAAACTAGCTACGTCACACCTCCGGAATTCCCTCGCTGCCGTAAACAGCAGGTCAGCGACCAGCTGGCCTCGCTGGGCGGCGAGGGGAAGACGGTTAGCGCGGCAACGGCAAACCGAGAAGTTACTAAATCTTGGTAGATTTAAAAATTGAAGCCGATGAGGATGTAGAGGGGTGCCAGACGGGGGGAAAGTCTATAAAAGAGCCTGCGTGGAAAGAAAACTGTCTTGGGACAAGTCTCGTTCGCACTAACGCGTTGTGCACAAGTCTCATAAAATCAGTTAAAAACGAAGTGATTGTTATAAAGAGTTAAAATACGAGAATCAAATAAAATTACATTTCTTTACAATCCGTGGTTCCGGGATTAAGAAAAGGAAATTGAGTCGGTGAAAAACGAAGACTGGGAAAGGAGGCGAGACAGGCGAGTCGTTTAAGTAATCTGAAAAATAACCAGTAGAGTATCTACGGAAATAATATTGATTTAGAAGTAGATAGGTTTGAAGTGAATAAAATTAAGTGAATAGAATTATGTGTAGGAAATTAATTAAATAGAATTGAGCAAGTAGTGTTTAAGATAATAAAATTAGGTCGGGTGGCCTTTAAACCGGCATTATAAACAAGAATTGTACAGGCGTGCGAGTAGAAAAGAGACAGTAAGGAGGCGAAACGGGGGTGAGAGAGAGAGAGAGAGAGAGAGAGAGAGAGAGAGAGAGAGAGAGAGAGAGAGAGAGAGAGAGAGAGAGAGCGTTATAAATATAAGCGAGATATCGTTTCGAGGAGCGAGTTCAACGCGTTTAGCTGTGTGTGCGTGTTAGAGTTACTGGTTCAATACCAACGTATAAAATCATAACAGATATTCAAGCTAAAGGCACCGGGAATCTATGTAAATGAGATACACGATAAGAATTGTGGAAATAATTGTCGGAATTACCGAGTTTCAATGATTGTACTGATTATCGGTGCCAAGAAACCGAACACTGACAGTTTATTTAAATTCCTTCCGTTAATAAACCCTTTTCTCACCTTCCTCGAAGTCTAATATTAATTAGTCCTGTGATCGAGCCCGAATTTCCCACGAAAAATGAAAATTACCGTTACAACATTTTTCTTACAATATTGGACTTTATTTTCTTTTGGAAAGATGATGCAGTGCGCGCTCGGCCGTCGTCCCGTATTTTGTACTTGATCGCGAGGGTTTAGTACGGCTCGAGGCGTATTTTTGCTAGGAGAAATCGTGTGTTATTTTTGATTACTTTTCCTTTGAATAATCTGGGGACGATTATCATTTTTGGTTGACATTAATTATTTCATTGTTATTATTATTTTGACTTCAATTATTTAAGTAGGCCGTATCGCCAGCGGAATTTTGAGGCGACCTGTTAGTTTACTTGACCTGGCCGTGTTTTGGTCATTTCCTGCAACCGTTTGAAATTTGAGTTGGATGTGGTGGCCAATTGAGCATAGATAGCGTATGAGAGAGAGTGTGAGTCGATGCGAAGGCCGGCATAATATATTCTGCCAGAATAATCGAGTTGATGAATTGTTAAAGAGTTAACTTTACGGGATATTTTAGGTATGTTTGTCTTTGTTCTTTCTGTTGAAAAATCAACGGTGATTTTAATTAAATAAACGATCTGCCGAGTGGCATTTGTAAATCCCGTACCCGCGTTGTTGTCAGTGTTATTTATTTATTTTACCTCTTGACTTTATTTTATTAATTTTTATTTAGTGACTTTATTTTATTGTTTGTTTGGTGATATTTATTGATTTCATTTTCTATTTGACTTATTTTATTTATTGAGTTTTGTCTATTGACTTTATTTTCTTGACCTATTTTATTTATGGATTTTTATGGACTTATAACCACCTTGACCGTCCGAACCATCCACTCTGCCTAGAACAGCTGTAGCTAGCCTGGACTGAAACTGGTCGAACATTTCGTTATTTTACCTTCCGGCGCGTAAGCGCCTGGTGCCCATCTCGAAAGAGTAAACAAAAGAAAGGAAAAATAGCTCGGACTAGCTATACGAACGTGGGACGTTAGGGTGAAAATTTACGTTACAGTACGCTCGATAAGCGAAGGCATTATTTGGAGGTGAAACTAGTTTTTGATTCAGGTATACATACACCTGATTGAAAATACAATGCAAGAGGTTCTTTACAGGGCGGATGCTTACTTTCGGCGCTGTGCCCATGGCAATTTCCGTAGAAGATTTGTTGGATAATTAGCTGGCGCACGGCGATCGATATTCGTCGTGCGCCTATCTGTTGCGGTGCTCTAGCACACTGCGTTCGGTTGGGTCGAAGATAGCTTAGGCAGGGCTTTGCGGAGCCAAGGCTGTGCCTCGCTGGCACGCTGCGTTGAGCGAGAGGATGTCTCTCTCGCTTGACTTCGGCTTCGCTCACAGGCTATCTCGCTCAACTGACTTCAGCGCCCAACGACGCTTTCATATTCTGCAGCCATATTGAAAATTTAGACATTTTCGCAACGCATCCGCTGAACAGCACACGCTCAACAGGACTCTCGGACCTTTTTCTCTGTCGCAGGTCACTGGATTCGCTCAACTTTCTCGCTCACCAGGACTCAGAACTCAAGATAAGCGTGCACTGATATAATGCAGAGCAATTCACTGTCAGTGAGGAGGAAAATAGCGGTACATTCACATTTTGTCTCACTCTGTGGCGTGCGCTGCAGCACATGCTGCACCACGTTCTCCTCACTGTATGTTGCCGGTGTAATTAACATAATTATGCAGGTGCTTTATATTCACTGTGGTTTCCCCCCAGAAAATCTGCTGCGAAAATACAGTGACTACACACTGCTCATTTGTGCGTCCCAGTCTACGTTGTATTGTGCTATGCAGTGCTGACTGCGTAGCTGGTCTCACATCCATTCAGAGCACTCAAGCAATTTAATTGCAAGTGCTCTCATCTATTCACTGTAACTTCTCTCCGACAAACTGCTGAGAGCTTGCAGTGATTGGTGTACACATTCTATGCACTCATTTTCTCTTGGCGTGGCATGCTACGAAAGCACTGGCTGCGTTATGCTCACGCTCAGTCACACTCAGCACACAATTAATATAACTGTGTGCTGCTCAAGTCTCATAGTCTAAGTTCAATTTATTTATTTATCTTATTTCTTAATTCATGATTTTGGTGTATTTATTTTTTATATCAATTTTGTATTTTTTTCTAAATTTATCTTAACACAAATATTTTCTAAGATTTGACATTTTTCTTGTAATAAGTAGAAGGTAGAATAAACCGCTTCCTCACGATAACAACAATGTGTCTGGTTTATTTATCACCTTGTATCAAGTGAGGCTACATTCTTTTCCAATATATTCGTAGATCTGTCAAACCAACCGGACGGATTCTCAACATTTGGTCCTTCAAGCCAGATCCTCTCGACTCGAACAAGGTAGAACCAGGGTTCTCTACCTTTCGCTCTCACCACTTCACACTCTTCGGCTCATCTTGGGATAGGACTCTGCGTATCCCATCGCAGGATCCTCATCAGCTCATCGCCTCGTCAAGCGGACCAACAAGTGGAGTAAAGTACATCTCTGCGGAGAAGCTTCGTTGCTTGTTACTTTCCTCTACCTACGAGTGCAACAGGACCAACAATGTCTGAGAGCACTCCGAAAGACTCTAGGGTGGCGCCTGGTGATCTCGACGAGAAAAGGATATTGGTGGTTCCTGGGGCCGGCGTCATTCCGAAGAAGACCCGATCACCGTCTCGGCTGATAACCGAGATGGTGTTGAAGGTCCAATCGCACTGGCGCCGGATCGCTCATTTGCACACGTTCGTTGCTCTGCTTAACGAGGGCGAAGACTCCCTCTCCATGGCTTCGCTCGATTCTATGGTCGAGCAGGTCGCGGAGATCCACGGTGACTTCCGAAAGGAACACGAGCTGATGGAATCTTCGTGGCCTCCGACCTGCTTAGATCACGAGTATTTCGCAGACGATCTGCAGAGCATTGACGTGCAATTGGCACTCAATTGCAGGATCGCAGCTTGGGAAGCCATGGAGAGGTTGGCTCAAGGGCGTCTGCCTGCACCGCCAGCAGCGTCGCCGCAGCCCCTCGCAAAGCTGCCAGAGATTAAGCTGCCGACGTTTGGAGGGGATTATTCCGGATGGCCTGCGTTCCGTGACGTGTTCACGTCGCTGGTCATCCGAAATGCCCGGCTCACTGACGTCGACCGGCTTTTATATCTGCGTGGCTGCGTGTCGGGCTCGGCGCCACAGCTTATCTCAGGGTTCGCAGTCACATGCGAATCGTTTAACCTGGCTTGGGAGACACTGGTCTCCCGTTACGAGAATAAGCGGCTGCTGGTGCAGGAACGCCTGGACAAGCTATTCGCATTGAGGGCCAGCTCAATGGATGCGAAATCGCTGGCACCCATCCTCGCTTCGTTCTCCGAGGCGTATAGGGTTCTTTCTTCACTGGCAACGAAGGAATAACTCTGGGATTGCGTGATGGTGAGGTTGTTGAGTCAACAGATTGACCAAACCACACGCGAGGCCTGGGAGACGAAGCTGGGACGCTCATCTGGCTTTCTGGCTTTTGCTGAGCTTGAGGAGTTTGCTGAGACCAAGGTCAGAGCCTTGGAGATGGCGAAGGCCACTCCAAAACCTGGTGCAGGCTTGAGCCGAACGTCATCGGCGAACCCTCTCCCGACAAAGATCGGGACGCACGGCGCCGCGGCGCATCATGCAGGTAGCGCAGCACGTGACGCTCCGCCATCAAACACCAACGCGAATGACGCGGGCTCGGGGGCACTTCATTGTAATGTGTTCTGAGTTCCGTTGGCTCACTGAGGCTGATCGTCGCAAGATGGCGGAGAAAGCGCGGCTCTGCTATAATTGCCTTGGTCGGCACAACGCATCGGCTTGTCGATCTACCCGGAAGTGCAAGGAGTGTTCAGGGCGGCATCACACCATGCATCCGGCAGTGCCCCCTGCAACGACTCCCGACGCACAACCGGCACAACCTCAGTCGTCGACGCACTAAGATGTCGCCGCGGTCGTCCTCTCATCGGCACAGCTCACACGGAAATGCTCAACATTATTGGCAACTGCACTCGTACACATTCACACATCGGTATCAATTCATCAAGCAAGACTTCTCATCGATCCTGGGTCGGCATTGACTTTTATTACGGAAGAACTCTTTTGTAAGCTCAACGCTACACGCAAGCACTCATCAATTCCGATCACAGGGATCGGTGGAAGGCGCTCAACGCAGGCACATGGCTCGGTACAGCTCACACTGTGTTCCACATACACCATGGAGAAAGTCACGGTACTGGCTCACATTCTCAACACGGTTACTACTCACCTGCCATCTTTTGAGTCACCAGTTCGTACATGGCCTCACATAGTGAAGCTGAAGCTGGCTGACCCTGACTTTCGCACACCACGACCAATCGATATCATAGTTGGAGCAGATATTTATGGACAGGTTATTAAACCTAATATTCTCAAGGGCACATCATCCGCGCCTATTGCACAATTATCGATATTTGGGTGGCTCATCATTGGACCAACTAACTCATGCCAATCTGACGCACTCACTGTTCATCATGCTGCGGTGCAAGACGATGATCAGAAATTACAGAACGTGCTAACGAAATTTTGGATTCAGGAAGAGCCACCGAAGGACACAGTCGGTCAACTCATACCAGAGGAGCAGGCTTGCGAGAATCATTTTCGCGACACGCATCATCGTGATTCAACAGGTCGGTATATCGTTCGGCTTCCTCTCATATCATCACCTGCGAATCTGGGAAGCTCACACTCACGAGCATTTCAGTGTCTGCAACACACTCTCCGGAAGATCTCAAAAAACGCTGAATACGGTCAGCTCTACTCACAGTTCATGGACGAATATGAGCAACTCGGTCATATGGTGAAGGCGTCAAAATCACCTCAAAGTGAAAAACATTATTACTTGCCTCACCACGGTATTCTCAGACCAGACAGCACTACCACAAAATTACGTGTGGTATTTAATGGGTCTAGCCCAACATCTTCAGGAAAATCTCTCAATGACATCATGCACACTGGACCTCATTTATTGCTCAATATTTCGGACGTGCTCATTTGGATCCGTCAACATAGACACATCTTTGCCACTGACATAACAAAAATGTATCGTCAGATCCGTGTTCATCCTGAGGATTGGAATCTTTAACGGATTCTATGGAAAGATGGTCAACTCAATCCTGTGCCTTTTTAACTAACCACAGTAACATATGGTACAAAGGCTGCGCCACACTTGGCAGTTCGAACTCTCATGTAGCTCACCGAATAAGGCGCGGGCCCGCGGTATTGACTGGTGCTTACGCTGTATGTAAATTAAATAACGATAGTTTTTATATTTCTCACAAATAAAGCAATATTATTATTTCACTATGGATACATCTCTATATACAAATTTTACGAATCATCAAATTCTAAACAGCAATATTATATCCACGGATGTAGCACGAGAAAGTCAGAACAAAAGGAAACACTCGATAAGAAAGACGGAACAAAAGGAATCAACGATGAGAAAGTCAGAACAAAAGGGAACGGTAGAGAGATAGCAGCTACTGCTACGAATAGCAGCACAAAAAGAACGATCCGACAACGGTTTTATACATAATAAATCAATTTTTTTCAATGTATTGTACACAGTAAATATGATACACGAAATTAGACAAAAAGATTATTTTTAAATATCGCGAATTCAACCGTAAAACTATATACTTTTTTACGTTATACTAATTAGCGTATTTCACGATAGCCGTACGGTACAGTAGAGTACATCCCGTGCCGTTTTCGCTTCGTGTTAACAGGTTCGCATGATTTCGTTTCTTTACGCGTTACTACATGATGAAATTCCGTACGTCGAATAGCGTCGAATTTTAAAATAATAGGTACGCTCCTTGCTCCTGTCACAAAAGATCGTAATGCGTTATAATTTACGTGACGGCTATTCGCAAAGTTTAACGTGATACCCTTTACTTTACATTTTTCAATAATCGTACCGTCGGGTTCACGAACAAGGTATGCGTAAAATTTTGGTCCACCCGAAACGAACGAAGTTATATAACTACCAGGCCCGTATTCGCTTAATTCATCCGTAAGATCTCCTAGAAATTGACCGATTGGCGGCTCGTACTTGTTACCACCGGGAATGCTCACGTAAATACAGGAGTCCATATCGCAGTACAATATTCGTCGCCCGAGCCCCTCAAGATAACTGTATAATTTTAGGCGTGCCTGTGCCGTCGTGTATGCTGTAATCACGGCGTTTGATGTCGGGGATGGTTGGATAGCATCGCGGTTGCTCACATAGTTTACATACATAATCTTGTTATTAACCGGTAGCATCCCCGTCACCTCAATCTCCGGACTCGTTAGTAAATTCATTAGCTCCGCGCGCGTGAAAACGATAACAGTTTTCGTGAGATTCTCTCGTTGACCAAACTTTCCCCAGAATGAATTAAGAGCCAATTTCGCCAGTGAACGTAAACCCGGATTTGGCTGCAAAGCACTTCGCTCGAGATATACACCCTCATACTCCTTGTGTACAATGCTATAAAACGCTCTATTGCTTTCTCGTCATCGTTACACTCTGTTGGCGGACCACTCGCCTCCTGTTTTATTTTAAGGATTGTATCGATGTACTCAGCAAAATGACCGCCTCGTCGCATTGTCGAGTCATACTGCGTAACAACGTATTGCCAAATTTCATAGATACGCGTCACTTGATATCCGAGCGACACAGCTTTTCTCAGTTCGTCCACGACCCATGTGCCGTCAAACGCTCGCTCAGTCGTGTCATCGTGTGTACAAACCTCGGATGTGTCCATATCTGTACAGCACGTTCTACACAGGGGGAACAGTAGTTTCCCATGCATGCGAACAGGCAGTACGGGTATATACAAATCGCGCGGTGCCACCACGGTACACTTAACGAAACCCTCGACGACACTTAGATCGTTTTCAAGTCCTAGTGTTCTCGACACTCGTCACCTACGTACAATTTCGGGTGTCCAACGGGATATTTTTCATTCTTACACACCCACGGATACAGCTAGCAAACATCCACAAAGCGTATCTGATCCCCATTCGCGACGTCGTACAAGCTTACAAAATTTTCCGTTCGACCGCCAAAGAATGCATCGCGTGGTTCGAGAGGCGCCTGCTTGATCATGGCGTGATTTTTCACGTATATCGACATTTCCTCGTTATTGTCGAGTAATCTGTCAAAATCGCCTTCCCATATTTCGGTTAGAGTGTACCCTTTCGATCTGATTCGCCCGGGAATAAGAACGGTACGCTCGTATCGCTCATCCATTGTATCGCCGAATTTAGTTCGAGCATCTCTATTCATGCGATAACATCGCGGACAACCATGCCAAAAGCAGCCGTGAAATTGAAGAACGTGATGGACCCCCTATCCACGTAGTAACCGTCGACAGCCGGTAGGCCGGCCGGAGGGCGATACTCTCTCGTGCGTCCAGCATGAGCGATTACGCAGTTGAGCTCACGCTCGAGCCATACGAGCCATACGACGGCCTTGCGCGATTGCTTATCGCCCCAGCGATATCCTCCTGGTGGTAACACCGCAATGCGATCTTTCTGTAGAAAATTCTTTCGAACTACTCTCATACATTCTGATGCTATCGTGCATGCTTCTGTAAAGGGGCACACGCTCCCACAACGTATAAGTAACTCTCGAAAAGCTAAACACGCTCGTCTCAAAACCGTAACATCTGTACGACAATATTGCACTAATTGCGTCGCAAAATTAAATTTATAATCTACGCGACTCGATTCTTCCTCATACCATTTTAAAAAGCGCTCGCGATCCGCTGCGAACATGGTATCGGGTGAGTAAAAATGCAAAGCCGGCAGAGGACCTGAGTAATTCTGATATTCCGGTGTGTTGAATAAATGGGGAAATGTACCTTTTGCCACCTAATCAGCGAAACCAAAGGCCTTAGGTAAAGCGCTAAGAGCCATGTGTAAATAGTTTAGACTATCGAGAAAAACGACATCGCCAATTTTCATCGAGACAATCTTCGTACCATTCATAATCAGAGAGGGCAGCTGTGTTTTTTGCACCTCGATTAAATACCGTAGAATAAATTGTGCGTCGAAACCTCTAGCATTATGGGCGATGCAGATGGTCTTTTTAAATTTTTGCGATAATGCCAATTTTACGAGATCCCCAACAGGATCATCGATAAACACGAATTCACGTTTACCACAGTTAGCACAATCGGTCTCTATATCTGTGATATCCAGACATGCCATACATACGCATTGTGCGACACATAAATTCGGCTCGTGAATTCGTGTCGATTTATCATCATGCAATTGCTCGTGTTGCTGCGTCTCAAAATCATAAAATAAAAATGTCGTATAAGACTTGTCTTTTTTCTTCTCCTTTTGCGCCTCTGGTTTCTTAAGAGGTGTTATAAAACACGCATGCGTAGTCGGTCGCGTTTGTTTGCATGTAGTACAAAACGATATACCACATACATGCATCTTTTTATCTGTGGTTTTAATCATACGCGAGCAGCCTCTACAGATTTTCAATGCGTTACAGACGCTGTACCGTCTATATTTACGAGACGTGATACCCGCGGAGCCCTCACTCTTGTGATGAGCGAGGCAAAAAGCACCAAAGAACGAACGATTACATTCTGCGCAATACTCAGGCTGAGAGTCTCTATTACCGCTGCAATAAGTGGATTTACATCGAGCACATTGATAGCTATGATACATCGATGCTCGAGTACTCGAATATACTTGGAATAACATTGTGTGCAGAACCCTCGACTACCTAGTGCACCGGCGACATTTAATATCGGTTGATAGTGATGAGAACGCTCGTAATAGAGAATAAAGAGTGTATGATTAATTTTACCTGTTGCGGTGAGTACGTATTTTCGCCCATCGTACAGAGCCGGAACGCGTTTTCCGAAGGTGAAAAATTCATAAACAACATTCGCTATACCCTCGTGAACCAAGTACTCCTGAAAGAGCTGAATTTCGCGCGCACCACACCCTCTAGACGGTGTCGTTACCCCTGCATTACGCGTGAGCTCTAACGCTGCTGTATATTGCGCACCTCGAAGCCCGTTCTGAATTTGACACCATCTCTGTGTATGCGCTCGGGCAGTGACAAGGGATCGTTGTAGACACAAATTATCGCGATTACTTATGCGTAAAATTGACTTTTTTGCTATAGATTCGTGTGTAAGCCTAGTACCCACACCAGCACCTTCGACGCCTCGTACTATACATGTCGTCATTCTACATGTACCAGCGGCTATTCGAAATTCGCGCGCGCTCTGTCCTACACTATTAATTAGTCGCCATATATCGTCGGGAACGATGTCACGAGCTGGTCGATATGATAACCATACAGGCCCTTGCGCGAAAGACGGTACGCTCAGAGTCATACCCACATAATCATGTCCTTCGCACGATTCTGTAAGGCGTGTGAGAACATCTCTCTCGAACCATGTCAGATGATCGATACGGACCGGTGGCTGACGAAAATAAAAATCGGTCTCTCGACCCTGCATCCTAAAGCGTGGAAAATAACGTCTCTGCTCGTTGTCGATACCGAAACGTTCACCAGGAAGCAAAATATCACCACCCCATGCAGCAGTCCTTCCATCGCCAGTCTGTCCAGCTGCAGGCATATTTAAACCATTTATTAGAATTTTTATTTAATGTACTTTAAATTTTTGTTTGTCGCTGGCTATATACTATGCATATAATTCGTGTAACGTAAGAATTACAAACTTGTATTTGCTTCTAGTCCTGGAATCCGTCGACTGCACCCGGGAACCGCCGACGCATTTCGTAAACCAACTCGATTGTTGGCGGTCTTGGCACAGTGAATCGTGCAAAGCGATAAACGTTTGGGTCCGTCTCGTACCCTGTTTTTTCATTTTACTATTCTTATCCGCGCAATTTTTTTACTTTTGTCAGCGTGGTTGCGTTATTAAAAGTTTACCTGAATCTACAGGGTCATCCTCCTCTTCCTCCTCCTCCTCGTCGTCATCGTCTACGTCCTGCTCCTCCTCCTCCTTCTCCTTCTCCTCCTCTTCTTCTTCTTCTTCTTCTTCTTCTTCCTCGCTGTCTGTATTGCTGTTGGTATCATCGTTTGAACTGTATTGTCGCGATGGACCTGTGACGGCTCCGTCTGGTTCTCTCGCAAGCCCGACCATGAAAAGACCGTTTGTTGGTTTATAACCGCAGAATGGCTGGGTAAAATTTATCCAGCGACTCCCTACGGTGCTGTCGCGATCATTGTCCCTGCTCTGATCATCTGAATCGGTTCTACCCTCCTCATCGAAATCATAGGTGTCGGATCCCATTTCTGCGTCCTCATACCGTCGAACTATATAGAAATCTTATGAAATAAAGGAAATAAAATAAAAGTAATTAGCGCTGTATATTACTTACGTCTTTCATTGAGTATGGGTTGCAGAGCAGGCTCATTCAGCCAACCTCGTCGACGAATAACACGCACCACCGAATCAATAATTATTTGATTATCAAACAATCCAATATTATACGCGTCAACTAAACCGCGCTGATGACACTCGCACAGCATACCGCGAATTTTACGAACAACCGCCTTTGTCGGAAGTTCTCATAGGGTGATCTGTAAATTTCTTCTACCCCAGCGCGAACGCAACGACGGTCTACGCTTCAATATAAACTCTATCAATTTTCTTATCAATGAGCGCTTTACCACTCTGACCATGATTGTGCTGTTAGAGTAGTAGTAGTAGTAGTAGTAACCACAGTAAATCAGACAATTAACTAGCGAATTTTCAAAGCGGCTCACTTTTATATAAATTCCTTTAACAAGCTCTCTCTCTCTCTCTCTCTCTCTCTCTCTCTTTCTCTCGCTCTCTCTCTCTCTCTCTCTCTCTCTCTCTCTCTCTCTCTCTCTGCATATACTGCAGCGATGTAATGAATACGACTAACCAAGAAGATGGCCGCACGCGATCGCTTTACAAAAGCAAGACCTAGGGAAATATTTAGCGATGATGATGTACTTAGTTATCGAGTTTCGCTGATGAAAGTCATATTGTTTTCATCTAATTTCAGGGCACTCGGCCATGAGGAAAATCATCAAATTTCGCCGACGAATATTATTTAGTTTTCATGGTACATATTATCTGTATGTCGATGTATGCGTGTGCGCATAAGTGTGCGAGAGTATGCAAGAGTTTTGGGATATATTTGCTGCTGTTACTAGGCTGTTGAGGAGAATGCGACAAATATCAAAGGATATTGGCTAGCAATTTTCAGGCGTATGATTTGCAGTATCAAAAGAAGAGGCGATGCAGCTAGGTGGTGGCGGAAATCTGTATAAAACGGAGTATGAACACCACCGACGATTCATTCGAAAAGTTACAGTCTACACGAAAGCAATAAAAATTGCAAACAATGGTGCTAAGCCTCATGCGATATCACCGTATATAGCGAACCCCGTTATGTACGGTTTAAATAAATCATTTGGTAAAATAATCGTAGCCGGGTTCGAGTTGAACTCTACGTGTACTCTTACACCAGTGGTGAAAATATTGTCGAATACTTGTACCGGAATTACACTCGGTGCGGACGAGTAGCGAGTGTTTAAAAGTGATTTTTCTCGCGTACAACAATATTTCGAAGCTCATGGGACTGATGCCGAGAAAATGTGTAATACCCGCATAGAGCACACAACGCATTACACACTTTTAACCTCGTGTTACCAGCACAGAGCTGTGTCATTTGGTAAAAGAAGCGGTAGCGCTGATGAGGAATACGAGAATCAAGAGGAATCTGGAGAATCGAAACGGAAACGCTTCCGAAAATACTCTCCAAACATTGTTCTTCAGCGGTCTACATTTGATATGCTCGTCGAAATAAGTAAAAGAATTGATATTCATATGCAGACTCTAGAGAGCAAAAGTGAAACGATTCAGCGGTGTATGAACGAGGTGGTATCATATGTCCGTGAAAAGATAGTTGTCAGTGAAATGCCTCGTGCAGCAGCGTATGAGATCATCGGTTCCAAGGACTTCTTTGAAGAAGCGCTCGAACACATCGCGATCTTGCTAACGCCAGAGGATACGGAGTTTATGAAAATTATTTTGTCCAAAATAATTGTGCTGTTTCGTGGTTATATCGCTGATCATGCATCGGGTGTTGCGTTGCGAACGCGATAATTCTACGTATGTGCAGCTATTTGTGATAAAGACACTATTGTAAATAATTGTAAATAGTGTACATTTCGCTCGAAATATTATAAAGTATACACCGCGGTCAGTCACGGTGAGAGAGAGAGAGAGAGAGAGAGAGAGATAGATAGAGAGAGAGAGAGAGAGAGAGAGAGAGAGAGAGAGAGAGAGAGAGAGAGATTGATTGATTGATTGATGTTTATTAGCTTTCTCAGCTATTTGTTGTACATAATTTACATGTTTATCTTACGTTTCTATTGAACTTATTTAATTTCGCTTATAATAAATGCTTTTAACATACTCTTGTATTGAACTAGTTTTACACAGCCTTTAACCTCTACTGGCAACGCATTATACATTTTCACTCCTTCGTAAAACATACTCTTTTGCGCATTTCTCGTTCTTCTAAAATGAATTACAATATTTTCCGCTTGACGCGTTTCCCGACTCGTTTTAGATTTAACAGCTTGGAATTTACTCGTCAGTTCCTTCGGCAATAATTTCTTAACAGCCTTGAAAATAAATATACACACATTATAATACAGTCTCTGTCTCACACTCATAAACTGAACCGCTTGTAACATATCGTCCACCTTCGTATACCGGCTGCATTGCAATATGACTCTCATCGCTCTGTTCTGCGCTATCTGCAGTTTATTCAACTCTGTCTCACCCATATCCACTAGCAGTGTTGCGCAATACTCAAAGTGCGGTGCTATGATTGCCTTATATACAACACATCTGGTGTATGCCGATATATATTGTCCTATTCTGTTCAGAAAACTCGTTTTTTTACCTATTTTTTTCAACATATACTCACAGTGGTCTTTAAATCGTAGCTTATCATGTATCATTACACCTAAATATTTAATTACCTCCACTCGCTCTAACTCGGTTCCATCCCTGCATTTCAATACAATATTCCCTCTCAATTCTTTTCTTACACTCCTCACAATCATATATTTGGTTTTTTCCGCATTCATTTTCAGTTTGTTCCTATTCATCCATCTTTCCACTATGTTTAATGCCCCATTCATCTTTCTTTCCACCTCCGCACTACTGTCTCCAGTAACATATACTAGTGTATCATCAGCAAACATTTTTATTTCACAGTCTTCTGGACATATTTCAATTATATCATTTATATATATAATGAACAGCAGAGGCCCTAATACGGATCCTTGTGGTACCCCGTATTTCGTTGTAATAATTTCAGAAAATTCCTCATTAAACCTGACTTTTTGCGTTCTATTGTTTAAGTATGACCTAAACCAATCTAACACTTTACCTCTAATTCCATATTGAGACATTTTTTCTATTAACAATTCTCTATCCACTGTCTCAAATGCTCGTTTTAAGTCCATGAACATTACTCCTACTATTTTTCCTTCGCTTATGTTTAATTTCCATTCGTCTATCACGGTTTGAATCGCCGTTTCACATGAAAATTGTTTTCTAAAACCCGACTGATGCTCTGTTATAACCTCATTTGATTCCAAATACTTTTCGATTTGACTCTTTACTACCAACTCTAGGACCTTCTCGTACAGTGGCAACATATTAATTGGCCGGAAATCCTTCGCGCTATTGGCTTTCTCTATCTTTGGTATCGGTATGATCGTGGACGTTTTCCAACTATTAGGACAGCAGCCCTCCCTTAGGGATTCATTGATTACATCAACAAACTCCTGTTCAATTGCACTGAACGCCAACTGCAAAATTTCGCTTGATATTCCTTCTTCTGTACCTTTCTTCTTCGGGAGTCCCTTAACTATTTTATCGAGTTCCTCTATTCCGATATTCTCGAAATTTTCTATGCTTCTTTCGTTTCCCACGCCACCACCCATCAAGATTCTTCTGCTACCTGGCCTTCCAGATGCATCTCTCTCTATTGAACTTACTATCAGGGGTACAAATTGAAAATGCGGGTTTGATAACAGATGGCGTTACTAACGCTATACGCATCAGGCAGTACTGTGACTATGTTCATGTCAAAGCTACGTCTTATAGCTTTAATTTTCAGTATGTGTCAATTTGTCGCAGTGTCAAATTCATAGTTTTTTTGAGCTCTCAATATGTCGAGTTTCGTGCCAACAAAACAGCATTTGCGGGAAGTTTTAATTTACTTCTTTAATTTGAAGAAAAGTGCTGCTGAAGCACATCGATTGGTCTCCGAGGCTTATCCGAGTCATGTTCCATCGGTTTCAACGTGCGAGAGATGGTTTGTGCGGTTTAGAAGTGGTGATTTTGACGTTGAGGACAAAGAGCGGCCGGGCCAAGTGAAAAAGTTTGAGAATGCTGAATTGGAGGCAATACTCAATGAAGACTCGTGTCAAACTCAACAAGAGCTCGCAGATTCATTGGGAGTGACACAACAAGCCATTTCCCATCGTATAAAAGCCCTCGGAATGATCCAAAAGCAAGGACATTGGGTGCCGTATGAGCTGAAGCCGAGAGACGTCGAGCGCCGTTTTTTTGCATGCGAACTGCTGCTCGAACGGCAAAAACGGAAGGGTTTTTTGCATCGCATTGTCACTGGTGATGAAAAGTGGATCCATTACGATAACCCGAAGCGCAAAAAATCATATGGTTACCCCGGCCATGCATCATCATCGACGGCCAAACCAAATATTCACGGCGCCAAGCTCATGCTCTGTATTTGGTGGGACCAGCTGGGTGTGGTGTATTATGAGCTATTGAAATCGAACGAAACCATCACAGGAGCACTATACCGAACTCAATTGATGCGTTTGAGCCGCGCACTCAAAGAAAAACGGCCACAATACGAGCAAAGACACGACAAAGTAATTTTGCAACATGACAACGCTCGGCCACATGTTGCAGCGCCGGTCAAAACATACCTACAAACGCTGAAATGGGAAGTCTTACCCCACCCGCCGTATAGCCCAGATATTGCTCCTTCCGATTACCACCTTTTCCGATCGATGACACATGGCCTAGCTGACCAGCGCTTCCATTCTTACGAAGAAGCCCAAAAATGGGTCGATGACTGGATAGCAGCCAAGCCGGCCGAATTTTTTCGCGACGGTATCCGTAAATTGCCAGAAAGATGGGAAAAAGTTGTGGCTAGCGATGGACAATACTTTGAATAATTCATTTGTTACCATTTTTTCAGAATAAACGTTCAAAAATAGAAAAAAATCCCGCATTTTCAATTTGTACTCCTGATATGTTATTAATACTTTCAACGTAAAACACATTAAATTTGTCAACTGTCCTTCTCTCCGCCATATCGCCCGATATTTCAAAATTTATATTTCCAATTTCTCTCTCTTTGGCTGGTCCCCCTCTAATAAGTTCTTTCAAGGTTTTCCACATTTTTTTAGGGTCGTTCTTATTGCAGTCTATCATATTCTCGTAATATATTTTTTTCTCTTTCCTTATCAATTTAACTACTGCATTTCTTTCTACTTTGAACTGTTCCCAGTTATCATCCTTTCCCTCATGAATTGCTTCCCTATAAGCATTATCCCTTTTACCTGCCGCCCTTCTTATCTCATCAGAGTACCATTTTTTACCTTCCCATATGTTTGGAATCCTAACTACCTTTTTTGGTGCTACTATGTCCAAAGTATCTACTATACTATCGACAAGCATCTTTGCCTTTCGATGTATATCTCCATCTGTCCATTGTCGCACGGAGTTTTTCAACACTGTTGTAAACTCTTTCACGTCAATTTTACTATAATTCCTAGCATTATACTCTCTCTGTTTCCTCTCTGTATTGCTCGTTCCTAATACTACTTTTACCCACGCATGGTCTGTTATTTTTGGTTCGTGTTCCACATGCACTTGCACACCTGTATTTGCAAATACAAGATCAATAATTGTTCGACTATCCTGCGTTATTCTCGTTGGCTCGTTTACATACTGTTTCATCCCTAAGCTTAACATTCCTAAAATTAGTTGTTTTTTATAAAACGAGTTTCCCTTGACATCTATGTTAAAATCACCTATTATTAAACAATCTCCTTTTATTGTTAACTCTTCAGTTATATCCTCTATGAATCTTATAAATTCCGCATCTGACGCACTCGGTGAATGGTACACCACTATTATAACTCCTTTATATATCTTATCATTGACCTCTATTGCTACACTCCAGCAGTTTGACTCAATTTTATTCTTCCTTACTAATTCATATTTAATACCATATCTTACGTATACTATTGCCCCTCCTGTGTTTCTATTTTCTGCATCGCACCTAATTGCACTATAGCCCGGCATATATACTTCACTGTCCCCGATTTCAGCAGTCACCCTCGTCTCCGATAACGCTATGATTGCAGGTTTCATTCGGTCAACCACCTGGTGTCGTATCTCTTCGTTATGTGCTAAGAGACTTTGCGTATTCGTGTACCATATCGTCTCTTCCTTCTGTGATTGCTATTCTATCCAGCCCGTTCTCTTCTTTTCCTCTTGCAACGCTCTTTTGTATGTTGGACATTCCCGGTCCAGCGCACTATGTTCAACATTTATCTTCAGATTGTACGTTTGGTTTTCAAACGCACAGTTTACACACTTACTCTTATTTATTGTACACTCTCTTGCGTTGTGTTTTCCTGCACATTTGTAGCAGGTTTCTTCTCTTGTACAATTCTTCGCTATATGATAATAGCCCCAGCACTTGAAGCATCGCTTTACGTTGACGTGATTGAAAACCGGACATTTTCTCCATCCCACGCTGAGCTTACCTTTTCTCAGTAGCTCCTCGTGACTTAATTCATCTACTTCTAGTATTATTGATCCATGGTAGATTTCTCTTCTGTTTCGCTCCTGTTCCCTTCCCTTCATTAATCTTTTCACGATCTTCATCTCCCTTCCTTCGGTTTCCTCTATCCCATTCTGCTTTTTAATTGTGTCAACTAGTTCTTCATCGGTCAATTTAAGTTCATCTTCTTCCACATTTACTATTTTTATCTTCGGCTATTCGAAATTCGCGCGCGCTCTGTGCTACACTATTAATTAGTCGCCATATATCGTCGGGAACGATGTCACGAGCTGGTCGATATGATAACCATACAGGCCCTTGCGCGAAAGACGGTACGCTCAGAGTCATACCCACATAATCATGTCCTTCGCACGATTCTGTAAGGCGTGTGAGAACATCTCTCTCGAACCATGTCAGATGATCGATACGGACCGGTGGCTGACGAAAATAAAAATCGGTCTCTCGACCCTGCATCCTAAAGCGTGGAAAATAACGTCTCTGCTCGTTGTCGATACCGAAACGTTCACCAGGAAGCAAAATATCACCACCCCATGCAGCAGTCCTTCCATCGCCAGTCTGTCCAGCTGCAGGCATATTTAAACCATTTATTAGAATTTTTATTTAATGTACTTTAAATTTTTGTTTGTCGCTGGCTATATACTATGCATATAATTCGTGTAACGTAAGAATTACAAACTTGTATTTGCTTCTAGTCCTGGAATCCGTCGACTGCACCCGGGAACCGCCGACGCATTTCGTAAACCAACTCGATTGTTGGCGGTCTTGGCACAGTGAATCGTGCAAAGCGATAAACGTTTGGGTCCGTCTCGTACCCTGTTTTTTCATTTTACTATTCTTATCCGCGCAATTTTTTTACTTTTGTCAGCGTGGTTGCGTTATTAAAAGTTTACCTGAATCTACAGGGTCATCCTCCTCTTCCTCCTCCTCCTCGTCGTCATCGTCTACGTCCTGCTCCTCCTCCTCCTTCTCCTTCTCCTCCTCTTCTTCTTCTTCTTCTTCTTCTTCTTCCTCGCTGTCTGTATTGCTGTTGGTATCATCGTTTGAACTGTATTGTCGCGATGGACCTGTGACGGCTCCGTCTGGTTCTCTCGCAAGCCCGACCATGAAAAGACCGTTTGTTGGTTTATAACCGCAGAATGGCTGGGTAAAATTTATCCAGCGACTCCCTACGGTGCTGTCGCGATCATTGTCCCTGCTCTGATCATCTGAATCGGTTCTACCCTCCTCATCGAAATCATAGGTGTCGGATCCCATTTCTGCGTCCTCATACCGTCGAACTATATAGAAATCTTATGAAATAAAGGAAATAAAATAAAAGTAATTAGCGCTGTATATTACTTACGTCTTTCATTGAGTATGGGTTGCAGAGCAGGCTCATTCAGCCAACCTCGTCGACGAATAACACGCACCACCGAATCAATAATTATTTGATTATCAAACAATCCAATATTATACGCGTCAACTAAACCGCGCTGATGACACTCGCACAGCATACCGCGAATTTTACGAACAACCGCCTTTGTCGGAAGTTCTCATAGGGTGATCTGTAAATTTCTTCTACCCCAGCGCGAACGCAACGACGGTCTACGCTTCAATATAAACTCTATCAATTTTCTTATCAATGAGCGCTTTACCACTCTGACCATGATTGTGCTGTTAGAGTAGTAGTAGTAGTAGTAGTAACCACAGTAAATCAGACAATTAACTAGCGAATTTTCAAAGCGGCTCACTTTTATATAAATTCCTTTAACAAGCTCTCTCTCTCTCTCTCTCTCTCTCTCTCTTTCTCTCGCTCTCTCTCTCTCTCTCTCTCTCTCTCTCTCTCTCTCTCTCTCTCTCTCTGCATATACTGCAGCGATGTAATGAATACGACTAACCAAGAAGATGGCCGCACGCGATCGCTTTACAAAAGCAAGACCTAGGGAAATATTTAGCGATGATGATGTACTTAGTTATCGAGTTTCGCTGATGAAAGTCATATTGTTTTCATCTAATTTCAGGGCACTCGGCCATGAGGAAAATCATCAAATTTCGCCGACGAATATTATTTAGTTTTCATGGTACATATTATCTGTATGTCGATGTATGCGTGTGCGCATAAGTGTGCGAGAGTATGCAAGAGTTTTGGGATATATTTGCTGCTGTTACTAGGCTGTTGAGGAGAATGCGACAAATATCAAAGGATATTGGCTAGCAATTTTCAGGCGTATGATTTGCAGTATCAAACGAAGAGGCGATGCAGCTAGGTGGTGGCGGAAATCTGTATAAAACGGAGTATGAACACCACCGACGATTCATTCGAAAAGTTACAGTCTACACGAAAGCAATAAAAATTGCAAACAATGGTGCTAAGCCTCATGCGATATCACCGTATATAGCGAACCCCGTTATGTACGGTTTAAATAAATCATTTGGTAAAATAATCGTAGCCGGGTTCGAGTTGAACTCTACGTGTACTCTTACACCAGTGGTGAAAATATTGTCGAATACTTGTACCGGAATTACACTCGGTGCGGACGAGTAGCGAGTGTTTAAAAGTGATTTTTCTCGCGTACAACAATATTTCGAAGCTCATGGGACTGATGCCGAGAAAATGTGTAATACCCGCATAGAGCACACAACGCATTACACACTTTTAACCTCGTGTTACCAGCACAGAGCTGTGTCATTTGGTAAAAGAAGCGGTAGCGCTGATGAGGAATACGAGAATCAAGAGGAATCTGGAGAATCGAAACGGAAACGCTTCCGAAAATACTCTCCAAACATTGTTCTTCAGCGGTCTACATTTGATATGCTCGTCGAAATAAGTAAAAGAATTGATATTCATATGCAGACTCTAGAGAGCAAAAGTGAAACGATTCAGCGGTGTATGAACGAGGTGGTATCATATGTCCGTGAAAAGATAGTTGTCAGTGAAATGCCTCGTGCAGCAGCGTATGAGATCATCGGTTCCAAGGACTTCTTTGAAGAAGCGCTCGAACACATCGCGATCTTGCTAACGCCAGAGGATACGGAGTTTATGAAAATTATTTTGTCCAAAATAATTGTGCTGTTTCGTGGTTATATCGCTGATCATGCATCGGGTGTTGCGTTGCGAACGCGATAATTCTACGTATGTGCAGCTATTTGTGATAAAGACACTATTGTAAATAATTGTAAATAGTGTACATTTCGCTCGAAATATTATAAAGTATACACCGCGGTCAGTCACGGTGAGAGAGAGAGAGAGAGAGAGAGAGAGAGATAGATAGAGAGAGAGAGAGAGAGAGAGAGAGAGAGAGAGAGAGAGAGAGAGATTGATTGATTGATTGATGTTTATTAGCTTTCTCAGCTATTTGTTGTACATAATTTACATGTTTATCTTACGTTTCTATTGAACTTATTTAATTTCGCTTATAATAAATGCTTTTAACATACTCTTGTATTGAACTAGTTTTACACAGCCTTTAACCTCTACTGGCAACGCATTATACATTTTCACTCCTTCGTAAAACATACTCTTTTGCGCATTTCTCGTTCTTCTAAAATGAATTACAATATTTTCCGCTTGACGCGTTTCCCGACTCGTTTTAGATTTAACAGCTTGGAATTTACTCGTCAGTTCCTTCGGCAATAATTTCTTAACAGCCTTGAAAATAAATATACACACATTATAATACAGTCTCTGTCTCACACTCATAAACTGAACCGCTTGTAACATATCGTCCACCTTCGTATACCGGCTGCATTGCAATATGACTCTCATCGCTCTGTTCTGCGCTATCTGCAGTTTATTCAACTCTGTCTCACCCATATCCACTAGCAGTGTTGCGCAATACTCAAAGTGCGGTGCTATGATTGCCTTATATACAACACATCTGGTGTATGCCGATATATATTGTCCTATTCTGTTCAGAAAACTCGTTTTTTTACCTATTTTTTTCAACATATACTCACAGTGGTCTTTAAATCGTAGCTTATCATGTATCATTACACCTAAATATTTAATTACCTCCACTCGCTCTAACTCGGTTCCATCCCTGCATTTCAATACAATATTCCCTCTCAATTCTTTTCTTACACTCCTCACAATCATATATTTGGTTTTTTCCGCATTCATTTTCAGTTTGTTCCTATTCATCCATCTTTCCACTATGTTTAATGCCCCATTCATCTTTCTTTCCACCTCCGCACTACTGTCTCCAGTAACATATACTAGTGTATCATCAGCAAACATTTTTATTTCACAGTCTTCTGGACATATTTCAATTATATCATTTATATATATAATGAACAGCAGAGGCCCTAATACGGATCCTTGTGGTACCCCGTATTTCGTTGTAATAATTTCAGAAAATTCCTCATTAAACCTGACTTTTTGCGTTCTATTGTTTAAGTATGACCTAAACCAATCTAACACTTTACCTCTAATTCCATATTGAGACATTTTTTCTATTAACAATTCTCTATCCACTGTCTCAAATGCTCGTTTTAAGTCCATGAACATTACTCCTACTATTTTTCCTTCGCTTATGTTTAATTTCCATTCGTCTATCACGGTTTGAATCGCCGTTTCACATGAAAATTGTTTTCTAAAACCCGACTGATGCTCTGTTATAACCTCATTTGATTCCAAATACTTTTCGATTTGACTCTTTACTACCAACTCTAGGACCTTCTCGTACAGTGGCAACATATTAATTGGCCGGAAATCCTTCGCGCTATTGGCTTTCTCTATCTTTGGTATCGGTATGATCGTGGACGTTTTCCAACTATTAGGACAGCAGCCCTCCCTTAGGGATTCATTGATTACATCAACAAACTCCTGTTCAATTGCACTGAACGCCAACTGCAAAATTTCGCTTGATATTCCTTCTTCTGTACCTTTCTTCTTCGGGAGTCCCTTAACTATTTTATCGAGTTCCTCTATTCCGATATTCTCGAAATTTTCTATGCTTCTTTCGTTTCCCACGCCACCACCCATCAAGATTCTTCTGCTACCTGGCCTTCCAGATGCATCTCTCTCTATTGAACTTACTATGATATGTTATTAATACTTTCAACGTAAAACACATTAAATTTGTCAACTGTCCTTCTCTCCGCCATATCGCCCGATATTTCAAAATTTATATTTCCAATTTCTCTCTCTTTGGCTGGTCCCCCTCTAATAAGTTCTTTCAAGGTTTTCCACATTTTTTTAGGGTCGTTCTTATTGCAGTCTATCATATTCTCGTAATATATTTTTTTCTCTTTCCTTATCAATTTAACTACTGCATTTCTTTCTACTTTGAACTGTTCCCAGTTATCATCCTTTCCCTCATGAATTGCTTCCCTATAAGCATTATCCCTTTTACCTGCCGCCCTTCTTATCTCATCAGAGTACCATTTTTTACCTTCCCATATGTTTGGAATCCTAACTACCTTTTTTGGTGCTACTATGTCCAAAGTATCTACTATACTATCGACAAGCATCTTTGCCTTTCGATGTATATCTCCATCTGTCCATTGTCGCACGGAGTTTTTCAACACTGTTGTAAACTCTTTCACGTCAATTTTACTATAATTCCTAGCATTATACTCTCTCTGTTTCCTCTCTGTATTGCTCGTTCCTAATACTACTTTTACCCACGCATGGTCTGTTATTTTTGGTTCGTGTTCCACATGCACTTGCACACCTGTATTTGCAAATACAAGATCAATAATTGTTCGACTATCCTGCGTTATTCTCGTTGGCTCGTTTACATACTGTTTCATCCCTAAGCTTAACATTCCTAAAATTAGTTGTTTTTTATAAAACGAGTTTCCCTTGACATCTATGTTAAAATCACCTATTATTAAACAATCTCCTTTTATTGTTAACTCTTCAGTTATATCCTCTATGAATCTTATAAATTCCGCATCTGACGCACTCGGTGAATGGTACACCACTATTATAACTCCTTTATATATCTTATCATTGACCTCTATTGCTACACTCCAGCAGTTTGACTCAATTTTATTCTTCCTTACTAATTCATATTTAATACCATATCTTACGTATACTATTGCCCCTCCTGTGTTTCTATTTTCTGCATCGCACCTAATTGCACTATAGCCCGGCATATATACTTCACTGTCCCCGATTTCAGCAGTCACCCTCGTCTCCGATAACGCTATGATTGCAGGTTTCATTCGGTCAACCACCTGGTGTCGTATCTCTTCGTTATGTGCTAAGAGACTTTGCGTATTCGTGTACCATATCGTCTCTTCCTTCTGTGATTGCTATTCTATCCAGCCCGTTCTCTTCTTTTCCTCTTGCAACGCTCTTTTGTATGTTGGACATTCCCGGTCCAGCGCACTATGTTCAACATTTATCTTCAGATTGTACGTTTGGTTTTCAAACGCACAGTTTACACACTTACTCTTATTTATTGTACACTCTCTTGCGTTGTGTTTTCCTGCACATTTGTAGCAGGTTTCTTCTCTTGTACAATTCTTCGCTATATGATAATAGCCCCAGCACTTGAAGCATCGCTTTACGTTGACGTGATTGAAAACCGGACATTTTCTCCATCCCACGCTGAGCTTACCTTTTCTCAGTAGCTCCTCGTGACTTAGTTCATCTACTTCTAGTATTATTGATCCATGGTAGATTTCTCTTCTGTTTCGCTCCTGTTCCCTTCCCTTCATTAATCTTTTCACGATCTTCATCTCCCTTCCTTCGGTTTCCTCTATCCCATTCTGCTTTTTAATTGTGTCAACTAGTTCTTCATCGGTCAATTTAAGTTCATCTTCTTCCACATTTACTATTTTTATCTTCGGATTCATCTGCGTCGACTCAGTAACTTTAAAACCCTCACCCATTCTATCCTGTACTACGGCTTTCAGTATTCCACTTTCTTCTCCCGATTCATATCCCAGGATCACAGTTCCATTACTGCCTTTTTTCAGTTTTGTTATTCCCACCGTCATACTCTTTATATCCACCTTCTCTTTTATCTCTCTTTTAGTTTTTTCGCTTTCCTGTTGT